>JAKIJQ010000074.1:600000-1086945 GCA_023373905.1 Rhizoglyphus robini | reverse complement strand
CTTCTCTGGTTGTGTACCTGTTTATACAGCGATTCTATGTGGCCACTTCACGACAGTTGAAACGAATCGAATCGATCACTCGTTCGCCAATCTTTACACACTTCTCTGAAACAATCAACGGAGTGTCCACAATCAAGGCATATAACGCAGCAGAGCGATTCATTGTCGAGTTCGACAGACGTGTGGACAACAATCAGCGAGCATTCTTTCCCAGTGCAATGGCCATCTCTTGGCTTCAAGTTGGACTCGAGTTTATGGCAAACATTTTGATCTTTTTTGCCTCTCTTTTTGTGGCAATGTCCAAAAATTCCGATAGCGGACTGACCGGAGGTGATACGGGACTATCCCTTTCGTATGCACTGAACATTACAATGGCCCTCAATATGACTGTCAGGTTTTTTACTGAACTCGAAAATCAGGTTGTTTGCGTGGAGAGGATCACCGAGTACACAGAAGTAGAGCCAGAAGCTGCTTGGCATAAGGATGAGGACTCTCGATTGCCTCAAAATTGGCCCAACCAAGGGGTGATTGCATTTGAAGGTTATGGCACCAGATATCGACCAGGGCTGGACTTGGTGTTGCGCAAAATTGACGTTTCAACTGGGAAAGGAGAGAAAATTGGAATTGTCGGACGAACTGGTGCGGGCAAGTCTTCACTGACACTGGCACTTTTCAGAATTATCGAAGCTGCTAACGGGAGCATCTGGATGGATGGTGTCGATATAGCCAAATTGGGATTGCAGACACTTCGATCTCGAATCACAATAATTCCTCAAGACCCAGTTCTCTTTTGTGGAACAATACGCCAAAATCTCGATCCATTCGACAACTACACAGACGATCAGTTGTGGAAGGTGCTCGAGTTGTCCCACTTGAAGTCATTCGCATCGAGCTTAGAGCAAGGCTTGCAGCATCCTGTCGCGGAAGGTGGTGAAAACTTGTCAGTTGGTCAGCGGCAGTTGATCTGTCTCGCTCGTGCACTACTTCGACGAACAAATGTGCTCATACTGGACGAGGCCACCGCCGCGGTTGATCTCGAAACGGACTCGCTCATTCAAACCACAATTCGAGAACAATTTTCCCACTGCACAGTTTTGACCATTGCCCATCGACTGCACACCATCATGGACTCGGACAGAGTGATGGTTCTAGATGCTGGCAATGTTGCCGAATTTGACTCTCCCAAGAACCTGCTTGCAAATAATCAATCTATATTTTATTCTTTGGCACGAGACGCAGGCATTGTGTGATTGCATTTTTTAAATTTCCACTTCATTACTTATCATTTTTATACTTTTTATAAACTTAACATATTAAAATCATAATTTATAAATCTATCTACTTACCCCTAAAAAATACAATGTTTACTCTTCTCTGTCTGTTATACTTTCACATGTGAAACCGTCCATTTAATCGAATCAAGTGACAGCTGTTGTAGTGCAAAGGACAGACAGACAGACAGACTGACTGGCTGATTGGCGGCAATATTTGTCATTAGTCATTGTTCTTATTGTGACAAAAGAATATATTCTGTGTATCATTTTTAGTTTCTTTACTGTTTTACAAAGTTTTATTGCAACCCAAGCCCGAACGGGGCCTTATCATCATCTTTATTATCCTTACTCCTCGAGATCTTTGCAGATCTGTCCGTTTCCGAACGTTCCCCACGTTTCAGTTACCCGTGTTGCCATTATGCCCTTATATTCACCAGTAGCAAGAAAAGTATCCATAAACTCTATCAGTTTGAAATTATTATTCTCACAATATCCAAAAAAGTAAGTAGATTAATAAGTTAATTTTTTAAGGTTAGGCGAGAGAATATTCTTAATTTAATACATTGGTATGTAGTACGTTCAAGTAAATTTATTTATTTTTGAGTGAATTTGTGATTTTAAGTATTGTGAGATGGTTGTATGGCTTGTTAGTATGGGAGTGTTCAACAACTTGAAGCAAACTTGCTGACTAAATAGTGAGTTATACGGTATAACAAACACCGGTAGATATGCAATGCATTATCTATGCAAATGGTAGGTTAAGGTAGAGGAATATTTTTTAAGGCAAATAATTCATGTGACATTCAAGAAGGTTTATAAAAAAAATTTTTACTTCGTTTGTCCGAAATGTTTATAAAAAGGAAAAGCCTAACGAAGGCGTATACCAAGTGACATCAGAGAACACATTGAGATCTCATATAACAATAAATAATTAGTTGAAATGATTTAAATTTAACACGAGTTATGCACGAGTTATATTGGCAAAATAGTTTTAGAATTTTACATGTACAAATTTTTACAATTTTTTCACTCAGAAAACAACGAAGCGCTATAGTATTGAACGACATCGAACTAAATATGTCCATTTAACGGTGGTCTCAATCAAACTACCTCAAATCGATTTCCATTTCCAGTTTGAATGACTATATCTGCAAACAGCGGGAAAAATTTATTGCATCAACTTTAGTTTTTTTGCATTTGCCAGACGACTTGTTTAAGTTTAAGTTAATGCTTTTTACTTTATAATTATTGATGTCCTCTGCCTAGTGTAACCTAAGAATCGTTCAAAATAAATTCGTATTAAACGTCCTTGATTTTTAAAAAATTGAGAAAATCGTAGGTCTCAATGTTCATCGCTAGTTCTTTCGTTCAGTAAAAGTGCATTTTCTCAAATCCAAACAACAAGATTGCATTTTCATGCTACTGAGCTGGGCTCATGAGTAACACGCTTTAGGAGGTTAGAACAAAACAGAACAAGCATTGACATCTGATGATTAGATGAAAGTTAATAATAATCCAATGGAATTGTCTTATCGCTGTAAAAAATCATTTATTTGAGTGAATTGTCCTTCTCGGTCTTCTGGTTGCCCTATAAGTGCAACATGTACTTTAGTTTTGACCATTTTAAAGTATTACAAATTTAAAAAAAAATACAAAACAAACTTGGATTTGCAGAATTTTCCAATAATAATGTGAGTTATATTGATCTGATGAAAACAAATCATTTTATTTTTTATTAACTAAAATGATTCTAACAATCTAACTGCATCACAAAAATAGTATCATCATATTTGAATGCTTTATATCTCAATAAGTGCTCGTATATCTCAATTTGCAGTCCTAATTGGAATTGGAATTATAAAGTACAATAGAAATATCCTTTCCACTTTGCATCATCTTTGTGTCAATTTCTCAAGTCAATTTCCCCCCCAACACATGAGATACAGCTGGAAAGCACGTGCACTTTAGTACATCTTATCGTGTAGACACATACATGAGGCGATGTGCACAAATGGATTGCAATCATGAGCAACATTGACATTAAGTAAATGTAAAGAACTTGCATCCCTCTCAAGGCATGTATTAGGACAATAGTACAAACGTATACGGATTATGATTAGTATTAATATGAAAGCACACAGCTTAGCGCATCTAATAGGCACATCCATGACCATGAGAACCATGTGTGCAGTATTATTAAACTCGTGTTATTGCAACACATGCAGTAGATGCTTTTAATATTATTAGTTGGATTAAATCATCTCAATGTACAGAGCATTAGGACATTTGATAGCACACTACTTATTTGGTTCGATGGTACATCACAAGGCCAGCTGCTCACGACACATTACGCTCATGTCCCATTGGACTATTTTTTATGAGACTGCCTTTGTAAGCAGTTCATTCTGGACCAGTCGTTTGAAATGCTGCCTGTCAACCTTGCCAATCACTGTTCGGGCCTATAAAACGGACACCAGCACGGAGACGTTTCTGTGGTCCCATGTTGTCTGTTAAAGGCAAACATTGCATAAGTGGTTACATTTTACACAATATCGCTCACCTTTGACATACAAATCTGGACAAGAATGGATGGAAGCGACAGAAGGAACAGGTACATCCAGAAAAGTCTTTTACAGATGCAACTGTAAATTTGCAGTACTCAAATCAAGTTTTGTATCATGTGACCGGTAGCCCGTTTGTGTATTTGCATATATGCAGGGATCCATATTTATTAATTCGAATATACTGAATCCAATGGAAATGGTAGTTTAAATCTAACTAACAAGCAAAAAATAGCTATTTTCATTTCAATTAGTTTCTTTAACTAAATGTCTATAAATTCAGTGAAGCTGACATTCAGTGAATCATCTGATTAAATCGTCTCATTTGAAACAGTAGAAATAGCATGTTTCTCATTAAATATTGTTTCTATTTTGTCATTAATCGATTAAAAAAGGCTCAAATTAGTCAATATGGCCCATTAAATCTATCACATCCGTGTAAAAACAAGTTAACAAATTTTGAAAATTTTACATCTGTAAATGTTAAAATTACAGTTGCATCTTTAATTCTCCACAAAATTACAGATGCAACTGTAAATGACTTTTCTGGGCGTATGGTTACACCACAAACCGTCGCTCTTTCCACATGTTGGCACTCAATCTAGTTTGAAAGTCTGTCTAGAAATTGTTTTTACTCTCATTTAGTTGTTAAAAGAACAGAATTTTGTTGTAATAAAAAATATAAATGAGTTATTTGTTCCTTTTGAACTTGTGTGCTAATTGCATCACTAAATTAGTGTCATTCAAATAAACGACATTTCCTTGACTACATTGAGTTCATTTTGAGTATGGCTTACACTTTGGTACAGTGCAGTGATTATAGTTACATTGCAAAACAAATATAGTCTCATGTGCTGTTTGTTGTTCTTATCATTCATTTCTACAACGAAATTCTTCAAATAATTTGTAAATGTCTTTTAAAAACCAAACAATTTAATTCCCAGAGAATTTGTCGGGTTTGTGGCGATCGAGCTACAGGTAAAGTCAATGTTCTATGGGCAAAACCAAAAACATTTATAATATAATAATTTAGCGTTCAATTTTGGTGGTCTATCGTGTGGTAGTTGTAAAATATTTTTTTATAGAAATAGATCAATTTATTAGGTATGTAAGTTTATTGTTTGATTTTACAAAAAAATAATTCAAATATTTCTATTCTGTTGTTTAGGAATTAAAATGTCAGTTCACAGGAAATTGCCAAATCACCAAGTCAACACGAAAAAGTTGTCCCAAGTGTCGATTGAGAAAATGTTTCAACATTGGCATGGAGTTGCGTTGTTTTGAAAAGACCGATTCGAAACAAAGTATCCCTGACACTGCTCAATTAGCAGAAGAAGTAAATCTTCGAAATTTGCTACAAACTGATCCGTTGATTGTTGATTGTGAAAGTGAAGGCCCACAATATAAACAGACTCAGTTGGATACCTTAAAATTCAACGACTTGACCACATGTGAATGGGCGTGTTTAAATGAAATAAAAAATGCAATGAACATATTCCCAGATGAAAATAGTCTGCCGGTGACTGGACGCGCCCAGAGTCTGTCTGAGGGTTATAGCTATTATGGCCTGTACGCAAAAAGGATCATAAGATTTTGCAAAAAATTTTGCAGCATATAAATCACTGAGTCGAGATGATCAGTTGACTGTGTTGAAGCAGTTTTATTTTGAATTTTTTTGCTATTCGAGGTGCTTTCCAGCACAGCAACAATACGAATCAAATTGCCCTGATTGAAGTAAAACATTGATTCACTATAAGATTAATCAGTTAATTATATCATTGATTTTCCTAATAGAATGAAGCAGCAGATAAGGCAATTCTCTTTAGTTATGATTTGTTTCCGAAATTTAAAGGATTCTTACAATGCGAAATATTGATGAATTCGCTCTACCGGGAAATGGAAAAAGACGAAAATGTTCGAAATTTGGTAATTTGTTTTTAAATTCATTAATTACTACTGGATATATAATCTTTTCTTGATTTTTAGTTGATTATGCATTGTTTGTTTTCTTCGCGTGAAAATTTATCAAATTTCGAATTATTCCGGTAAGCTCCATTATTGATACCAATTAACCCATGTCTAAATTCGTGATGTAATTATTTTTATGTAAATATTTTTTTTTGAATTTCTAGTTACCAGTACTACTCGTATCATTATTTACTGAAACGATATTTTGTCCACAAGTACAGAAGTCATGTGAGGGCGGACATGAAATACAGCTTGCTTGTCTACCTGGTGAACAAATATATTAGCCATTTGAAGAAGGACACGGCCACAATTTTTAGCAAGTTTATAGATATTCAACAGATTGGTCAAGTCATGGCAGAGTTGTTCTTTCAGAAGAATATTTAAATATATTTACACTTATAGTTTATTGTTTAAATGAATTTTAATAAATGCTCCAAACATGATTGCCTTTAATTGGAGGAGCGACCGAAATCACTCACGCTGAGCGAGCGAAGCGAGCGAGGTGTGAGTGATTTCGGGAGTGACGATTCCCTGCCAGAAAAAAAAGGAATTGGTGCAATTCTTGTGGACAGAGTTCCTCCGAAACTACTGTATGGATCGGTCTGAAAATTTAACACAGTGTTCTGGTTGTGGTCTAGATGTGCTGTATAGTTTTGTGGCCATATAGGTCAAAGGTCAAAGAAGTAGTAATTTTTCAAATTTTGTATTGAAATGTGTTGGGACCGAGTGTCAACACAGTGTGTGTGTCTGTGTGGCACAGCCAAGCACACACTCTCCAGAGCGCGCTCGCTGTGCGCATTAGAGATGCGCAGTAGCACATACACCTAAATGTGAACCATTGAGTTGGATGCGGACAATTTGAATAGAATGCAAGTTTGTCCGAGTGTTTGTTTACGTCTTCCAACATATTCGGTGCTGGCCAATGGTTAGTCACTATCCGTTAGTGGCCATGGTGTGTTAAATAAGTCGTTCAGAGGCAAAATCGGTCAACTCCACAAATTGACTTTTCGAGTTAAACGACAAAATGTAAAATAATCGTTTATAGAGTAATGTTTCGAATTATTAAACTCTTCAAAATATTTTAGCAACTAGAAATGTTAATTGTGCTTCATTTTGTCAGAATTAAGTATATAAAGTAGGAACATAATTGTTTTTCATTGTTAGGTCAATTATTAAAAAATTAAATGGAGTTGACCGATTTTGCCTCTGAACGACTCAAATGTATCATATGATACTATACGGCACATTATATCGAGAATATAAGCAAACTGCAAAGATTTTAAATAATTGAAAGTTTTTCGCGATTAGTAAGATTTTAAATAATCAGAAAACAATCATAAAAGCACTCTTTTGGTTATTTTTTCAAGGTTTTCTACTGTTTTACCATATCTAAGATTGTTGAATGGTGGATTTGTATTTGTTAACTGAGATAAATATTTGTGATTTGTTTGAAATTGAATTTGCTCTATTTTACTTTTGGATCATGTGATATGATTCATTTGTGTTTAGAAATTGATCTTTAAAAATGTACAGAGTTTATAATACGGCGGTTTAAAATTTAAAAATATTACAAATTAGATTGAAATTAAGAACAAGAATATATTCCCTAAACAGTGTTTAGTAAACACCCAATATAGACCAATTCCAATTAAACTCAATTTAGAGTATATTGCCATATAATTTGTTGTTGATTGAATCTTGGATGTTATTTAAGAATGATAATTGAATGCATTAATATACTAAATCAGGGATGAGCTACCAATTGGTAATTTACCACATTGGCAATTTCCAAAACTCAAATGCCAAAAAATTGCAATTAAGATATTTTAGAATTATTCAGTGCTAAAATTGATTTTAAATTCGACATGTCAAAGGCACAGTTTCACAATCCCACAATTAGACAAAAAAAATATTTTATGAACAGTAATTTTCTGATCAATTGGCAATTGAAGATTTTGAAATTGTTCTAAATTGTTCTAAATTGTTCTGGTAAAGATTTAGGTATCTATTTTCAAAACTAAATGACCATTTTGTGACCATAGACAGGAAAAAATTGTCCATTTTTGTTGAATATGAACTGATTTGGAACACAACTGGTCAAAGGATTAACAAATGTTTTGAATACCCTCGCTCCGACTTTTATGCCAATGGCATTACCTATTTTGATTTATGATAGCTACAAAGTTTCATATTACCAGCGGCTGGTTCAATACTAGTTTTTTAAACTTCACTAAGTCTCGCTTACTGCCCGGCTTGCCGGACTTTTCTGTGCTGTCTTGTCCGTGTCATCGGTTGGGGGGAGCCACCGATCACGCGAACACACAACAAATCAGAGTGCGTTTGTTTGCTTTTTCTCAGCTGTTGTGCACCTTGATTTGTTTTGATGCAATTTACAGTTTTTAAGAAAGCATTTGTATCTGCTTTTATTGACTACTTAAGATTTACTGACATTAAATTGATTAATTAAACGTAATCTCTGCTTCTGTTATGTGTTAATCAGCAATGTTTAAGTATTACATTCATTGTGTTTTGTTCATAGTCTTTGTTTTGTTTAGTTTTGTGGATCACCCTTTAGCGAACCACTTCTTAAGACTACACTCTAAAAAGTCAACCCATATCAGTATGGCAACAAACGCAATTTACCATACTTATATGGGATTTTCGGTTTTCCATACTGATATGGTAAATTGCCATAAAGATATGGGAAACAAAATTTTTTTCTAAAAACTACCCAAAAAATGATTTATTTATCCATTTTAAGGAATTTTAAGGAATTTTGGAATTGTTATTTAGGCATTAATAAAAAATTTCTTAACAATAAATTCCCATACTTATATGGCAGTTTCCCATATCTTTATGGCAATTTACCATTTTTATATGGGATTTTCGGTTTCCCATACTGATATGGTAAATTGCGTTTGTTGCCATACTGATATGGGAATGACTTTTTAGAGTGTAATTAAGATAGCAACAAAAAGCTAACGTAGGAAAAGCGAAATCCAAAAACAATTTCCGATTATTCTCGATTGTGCACTTGGTGCCTGTATTGCCACAACAGCTGACATTTGTAAACAATGCATGCATGTGGTAAATTACACGGGTGTATTCAGAAGATTTTACCTCTACCTTCCACTGCGCTAAATGATATTGTTTCCACCTTCTTTTGCCTTCTACTGTATTACGGGCGTTCGATGACGCAATGCGTAACTATGCTTGAGATATTATATTATAGTGATTTATTAAATATTAATTTGTATTCTATTTGAAAATTCAAAATTATTTTATTGATAACAAGGTGAAAATTTGTGAATGTTTTGATTACATTTTTAATTGTGGCAAAAATGAAATTCAATGAGTACTTAAAGTTAGGTGTAAGAAGTGGCCCGCTAAAGGGTGATCCACAAATAAGCAAACAGATGGCTTCTCCGCACTGAAGTGTTTATTTGTGGATCACCCTTTAGCGCACCACATCTTAAGCCTGTTACAAGATAGCAAAACTGATTTATTGCATTCTCAAAAAACGAGCACATGTACACACGAGAGGAGGCACACGCTTACTGACAAAAATACTCTTTCCTCTCTACACACAACACACACAAGCAGGACTGTCCACAGAGGACGTTACAGTACACTACCAAAACACAACACTTAACAAAGCCTACTTGAAGTGTATCGTTGCTTTAGTGAAGAATCACTTGAAGACTCGTTTTTTTGTTGTTTAAAAACCTGTTCGGGTATCTTTGTTGATTAGACTGCTTGCGAACAGGATACGAAAATATGTTATGATTTACAGTTGGAGTACAGAGTTACAGAGTTGGTTGGTTTTAAGAAAGATAAATGGTTTAGGTGATGCTATAATAATATAATATAAACTTGAATGCGCTCACTGGCTATCCCTAAAATGTTCTTAATTTAGATCATCTGAGCTTTCAAATCGGAAATTAATTAATCAAAAAACAAAAACATCCGATTGTGATATTCTATCAATTCAATCAATCAATCCGACAACAACAAGAATATAAATATATATATAAATATTACACTGCCGGAAACAGGAAAATTCATGTACAGGCGCCATCAAACCAGAATATCATCAATCATTTAAACGGAAATAAAATTTTGCAACACTCTACTGCAGTCCGTTGTCAGCAGTTAAGTTTCAAGTTAAAAGTTTAATAACTTGCATTTCTAAATTTGAATTCTAAATTGAACAACAACTTTAGAATTAAATATTCACTCGTTGTGTTCGTCAAGGTCTGACGAAAATAATCAAATATACATATACTACTGATTAACTATTCATATGCAAAACTTTTTAATGTATTATCGATTTTTATTTATTTGTTAAAGTGATTCACGTATGGGTGACTTGTTCGTGCCTTTGGATGAGTTTGTGTAAAAAACAAAATACTTGCTTTCAAAATTAAGTTTTAGCTTGATATTGACAAAAAAATGGACTTAGAAATTGTTTATTTAAAATTAAATTTGTTGACCCTACTTTTTCGGGTAATACTAATCCTGCTTCTGTACAGTGTATTCAATTTGAGAGGAACACTAACCAATCTGTTTCGAGAACACATTGCCGTCTTCTATGAACAATTTTTCCCAGTTCAAAGCATCCCAAAAGTGGAACTAAAATATCGAAAAGTTCATTTCTTGTTTGCAATTTTTTATGATTTTGTTCACCAATGTGTACGGGACATTTGGTTTGTATTATGAAGCTCAAGGCACTCTTGATTTAACCGAACTTGCCACCAGTCCCTATCCCTACTCGCATCAATGCATTCCACAGTTAATTTGGGCTCTGTACGATACTGTTATAATCACTTCAATTGTTGCTTCGGTTTCGTATTTTACTGCTCTCATTTTCACTAAAACAGATGACCGCTTTGTGATCTATCAAAACAAATCAAATAATTTTCTGTTTGGAGAGCAAACTTTGAGCAAAAATGAATCAGAAAAAATAAACAAATTCTGTCACAAGGCTAATAGGCTGTTCTATCCAATCATTTTTGCCTACCCGATGATGTTGTACGTTTTCCTGTATTTCAACGTTTGGTATCACAACGTTTATCGAGTGGATCTTGGTGCGCTTCTGTTTTGGTTCTGTGCGTTTCCTCTGTTTGTATTCTACACCCTCTACTGTAAGTTAATTTTTTCAATATATTTAATTGTGATTTTAATGTGCTTAAAAAGCCATGTTTGCATCCATCGTGTACATCATTGTGGCAAGTCGCATCATTCATATACGGGCAAATTGAAATACTGAACAATTTGATTCAAATCAACCACAAATTGTCCTTAATTAACAAACCAACAAGAAGTCAAGTACTTGAACGATTGCTCCGTTTTAATTGTCTCAACGTAGAACTTGTACAGCTTTGCAAACACATTTCTGTATACAGTCGAATCTTGACCCCACTGCTCTCGATGATAATTCCAGAATTAATTTATGTCCAGGGCTACTTCCTCTTTATCTACCTGTACGGTCGGTTGCCAGAATATTTGCGACAATATTTCATTTTGCCTCTGTTGGGTATTTATTTATTTCAATTTCTAATCATTCGAGAGTGCGCAAATGTGGACACGGTTAATCGTAAAATTGAACAACAGATGGTGAGATTCTATGTTCGTTTTTCCAAGGCTAGTGCGATAGTCAAAGCGAACAACAATGCTGTCATTTTAAAGGTAACAAGCAATTTTGGCTTATATTTTCACAATTTACATAAACAAACAAATTTAGGTCGAAACATTACAAATGGCCCGTCGATTGAAAAGTTATGCTTTTAATTTATTTGGCAACTATCGAATATCGTCCAAGACATACAACGTGGTATGAGCTTTGTGTAAAATTTTGAATATTTTTTTAATTTCTTTTTTAGATAATTTCCTACTTTAGTGCATTTTTCATGTTTGTCCTTAAGCATAATTAAATTTAATTTGTTTAGTATATTACTTTTATTATTGGCAAATAAATATTAAATTTTTGCACCAATTTAGACTCTCATTTTAGTCTCTCAATTGTATTATAAACGACAACCCGCATGAGAAGTTTGTTTTATTTTTTTACAAATTTTAAATGCAATCTCTTACATATTAATATTACAAATGTCTGTAAACAAAAACTTCGTACGTTCGCACCTTACAACTTAGAAAATTGAAAATTTTACAGTAAACTAAATCGCTTACCGGACATCGATTGTAAATAGACTCTATAAAATCCAGCAAAAAATTGGATTCTGGAATTTTGGGTTTTAGGATTCTCGATTACAAAAAAATATCGTTGGATTCGTCGTAAAAATCTAGGAACATTGATATATCATGTACTCAATACGAAAATGTATCCTTGGTACCGAAAAAATCATTTGAATGTTCCAGCCAACAGGCAAGCACAGAGCGAGTTTGTGTGGTCGTGTTGAAGAGTGTATCATTTGTACAGTGAAGGGTAGAACACAAGCAAAACAAAGCACAGCTGAATGAACGCGCACACCATCAGCTGTTTGTTTTGCTATTGCTATCAAAGCACTACATCACATTGGTTCTTTTGTTTTTCACATTCTCCACGAGTTTTCGTGTTAATCTTTTATCCTCATCGTTACCACAGTTAACATTAACTCTCTCATGTCATCATCATAATTGTGATAATGTCACAAAAGTCAACTTCAAGTACAAAACAGCCTTGCATGTATCGAAAACATCTAAAAAACTCATTCGGTATGTAGTTTTCGGAAATTATTTTGTTGGAATAATTCTTAATCAGATTATAATTTAGTTACTAAAACGAGTCAGCTGTGGAATTACAAACAGAGAATCAATCCTGGTGTGCGTAGAACATTCTGAAATTTTGGGTGGGCTGGTTCTTTTGATGGCTCTAAATCCTGTCGAACAACAACCAACGACGAGCCTCTTCGTGAAGCCGTGATTTATTTTGGTTTGTTTTTATGATGTTGCAAGCAGGCCGACGACCAATGAGTCATTTTTCAGTGAGTGCGGAAAAAGTGTTCACTCATAAAGAGCGTACCGTGGTGCAGTGCTGCAGTGGCGTTTCTGTCTGTTCAAATCAACTAGGTAGGAAAGCGCGCGCGGTCATTTCACTCTGTGTGTAGCAGCCGGCACAGGTCCTTGCACACACACATACACACACACACACACAGTGTCACACACGAATTATACAGAGTGGTGATGACAGGCTGGCATGAACACCGCTGGCAATAAACAAATTATCTCATCGGGTGGCTTACTCACCGTTCTCTGTTCGTTTCCACTATTCTACTGCAGTGTAAACTAAGGTCAATTAGCCATAAGTGCTTTACCTTTAGGCTCATATTTCAGTTTGGCCAAATGCAAAACGATGCCTGTGATGCCTCTGTGCTGCATTGATTGTGAAGTTGAAATCTTTTCTATTGGTCATGAAAGTCTAAAAAGGTGAGATTGTGAGGAAAGGTCATTCTAGCCATCTTCACCTGTGGGCCAGGCGGCTTAGTCAAACACGAGTCAGATAAGGGACATTCTTCCAGACTACTGGCGACGAAAGCAATAATCCACTAACTACAAACTAAAATAAGAAAGACAAAAGGCTTAAAAGTAATATACTTGCAAGTTTCTTGATTAATGTTTGGATTGTTTTTAGAATGGGGGGCATTGGGTTTTCTCTACAGCCTGGTCTCATTCTGAGTTTTGAAGCAAATCTTAATTCTGAAGGATCATATGGTCATTTTAGACTCCTAATCGAACACATCGAATTAGATGTTTCTTCCTCAATTTTTTTTTCTTATCATCATCATCTTTCACCTTTGACCTATTCCCTCTTCATTAATGCACTATAACATCACATATGAATCATTCTTCAGCAATATAATCGCTTTACGAAACGAAAATGTGTAAAGAAAATGTTTACACTATCGATTTAAATTGTCAAGTCTAACCTTCAGAAAGTGCAATTTATTAGATAAGAATTGTTCATCAAAGTTACGTTTAATTTAAATTTCAAACTTCTTCACCTCCAGTTCTTCTTGCTGCAATGACAATGTAGATTAATGCTGCTTTGATGATGGATCTTGAGTATTTTAAAGCAACCTTCATTTCATCACATGAAACTAAGTGATATTTCAAGGATATGTGAAACCTGTTCACCACTTCTCACTTTCTCAATTTGGCAATAAGATTTGTTAGTTTCCAAAATCATTTTTTCAAAATTTGAATACCAATAAAAGTACTTTTAAATCCTGAATTTGTCTGTTGTTTGAATTGACTCTTTTATTGTTCAAATCACTGTACAAAAGTAGTTTTTTTACAAGAAAACATTCGCGCAGCGACAATTTCCATCGTGACCTGTCACGAGGGGAATTGAGTTTTCTTGTTCAATAAATAAATTTTGCACCACTTTTTGTCAATTATTAATTTCAACATAATAATTTCAAGTCACAAAATATTCAACTGTTTTCAAAGAGTGTACAAAAAAGACAATATAACCAATGTCTAACGTTACATTTTGTTCCTTTTATTATATTATATTATTATATTATTATAGTTATAGATTTTTTATTTATTTTCGCTCGGGAACTGACGCTTTTTAATGTATTTCCCCATTGGGCGCTACTGACACCTAAAAATTTGGTACATTTTAAGCCTTTTGGGGACGTCATTGTGGAAGTGGAGGAGGTGTGTCTTTTGCCCACCAGCAAGGAGGAGAACTTGAATTGTAGAAGTTAGTGACGCAATCACACGTACTATGTGAAATGCCCATATCGGCCAAATGCGCAGAAAACCAAAAAATCATTTTTGCGCATGTTTGTGTGTTAAACTTCTGAATACGTTGCTGTGCTCGTGTGCGTTTGTCTAATTTGTTGTTAAAGCAGTGAAGATTTTCTTGAGGAAGGTGACAATACTCTGGACGAAAATCATGAAGATGGAAATGTTGAAATTGACATAAAAATGATCTCGGTTGATGATGATGTTGAGGAGGAACCAATAGAAAAAACACGACTTTTAAGTTCCACAAATTGAAACTCTTTAGACATTTTTAAAATCTCTAGTTACATTAAATTGAATAAAAAACACCATTGACAATTTCTAAACAGAACAAGTCACTGAACAAAATTGCTTATCTGAATTGAATCATATTTGTCTGGACCAGGTGACAAGGGCGATTTAGAACCAATAGATCAGAAACAAGATAAGGTTTCTTTAAAATTGAAATCCATCATTCAACATAAACAAATGGCATTAGTTACAAATGCATCACTGATATTTGCATCTGCGTCATTTAAAACGGATTTAAATGTCCTGTCACTTGAACAAATTTTGAATCAAGTCAGCTAAATTCGAATCTCCACCGAAAATACAACGATTCAGAAAAATCAACAACATATCCAAATTCTTTATTTAATCAGACCTTTCGAGCAGAATCAACCCAAACAATACAAATTAATCAAACAGAATTTTTTTTAATCTGTATGTCATGATAAAGAAATTTATCCATATTATTCGGAGCGATACGGTTATTATCGGGTTTCCTGGAAATTGCCAATATGAATTAGACTTGATATTTTAAAAAGCAAATCAAGCTGAAAAAATAAGCATAACAAATGAAACTTTTGAAAACATTACAAAGATGTTTCAATTTTGTTTAGTCATGTATGAAGTTTATCAATTATTTTGTATTGATATGAAAATGAGTAATTTTGTTATCAGTTCTTAAATGACAAAACATACAAGACTAAATTACTACTTCAGGCAGCCAAAAGCAGCTTGCCTGACTCAGGCAAAACTAACTCAGGCACTCGAGTGAAAGCTGCCTGATTCGAACCTCTAGTATCTTCTGGTAAGGTCACCAGTAAAGTTCAGTAAAGTTTTTAACACGCTTGTAAACCAATAGAAGGGTGCACACAAACAATTGGCTCAATTTATATGTATGTGATTGTGAAATTTGCATTGAGTGCAAAGAAAATGCAAACATTTTTAAAAATAAAATAAAAAAAATAATTACTATGTTTGTAGCATTAGAAGCATATAAATCTTATCAAGACGGTATTTTCAATGCAACATTATATAATGACTATCAGTTTTGGCTCAGTGTTGCTTGATTGACCAGTTCTGGACAAGTTTATTAACCATTGCAATAAACTCGGGAAATGGTAGATTCCGACGAAAAGTTGCTCGCTCCTTTACATGTCTTTGATTTGTAGTCTCGATTTGGTTGTTTGTTTTTTGACAGCAAACAGCAGCTCTTTCAAATTCATAATCAATTGAAGTCTCATCAGCCACAAGACAGAAACAAAACGGATGAAATCGCGCTGCTTTGTTGATAGTTCCAGTGATGATCACTGACCAGTTTTGCCACACTAATTTGTGTGTTGCGTCTATTGAGACGTAATCACAGGTCTTTAGGGCGCAACAGTCTTTTGGTTGACCAAAATATTCTTGCAACACCAGATTGATAATCAAAGTACGAATTAACTACATACGGACAATCGTCACTAGGAGGTATTGTCTTAAAAGGTTCAATTGTCAGTTCTAAATCGGCGTAAGATTGAATTGGTTGTGCAATGATTTGAGCTTTATATTTTTTGAGGTAGTTGTTCAACTGTTGGTAAGTGGGTGGTAATATTTTCTAAATACAAAATGAATAAATAATTAGAAAGTGAATAAATAAATGGGTTTACAAATTAATAACCATTTCAACAAGACCCTCAAGTATTTGTTGTGGTTTGCGAACGCCCTTCTGCAATAGTTCATTTATAGCTTCTTTCGTAACATGAGACATGCCACGTTTAGGCTTCTCAGTATGCGAGTGTGGAAGGCCAGTCTTGTGGACAATAAATAAAGCATGCAATAACTGAATGTAGGCGCGTGCATCACACAGCTTGTCAGTGCTGCACAAGTAAAATATCTTGTCTCCATCAGAATTATTAGTGACTCCATGATACACCAGCCCTTCAAGTGTGCTGCAGATCAATTGGCGAGCACTTTCTAGATCGCTGAATGAAGCCACTCGCTTGTATATGTAGTTTGATTTTCGCATTCTTTTTGATGTTTGGTGGAAGAGGATCGCGATTTTTGTTGTCACTTGGATCACGACTGATGGATAGTGGCTGAGAAGAATACTCGGAGAGACGAGACAAATTCATTCTAAATAGGGATGGGGAATTCTCGTTAGATTCAATAACCCAACAAGAAAGTAGTGCACGAGTTACACTGTTCGCGTTGGTAAGTGAAAGTGAAGTGAATTGTCATCCACCAGTAACAATCTGCTATAATACTGCACTTATTTCTTATAGAATTAAGACAAATAAGGGCAAATTGACTACTTTTCTCAAACAAAAAAGTCTAAACATTGCACTTGTGCATTTGATAACTAAAAAATAGTAACAAAAGTAATGTCGTCAAACTTGATAACAATCGAAATCACTGATTGTTGATTACTAATCAGTGTATGTGCTCAACTGACTATTAAGTCGATTAGTCAAGTGATGACTTGATCTGTGAACTTAAGCCTGGCAACGAAGCATCACCATTCATGTTGACCAAATCATTTGGTCCAAATGCATAGTGGAGCTGACTAGGAGAACATCAAAATAGGGCAAATTGGTCCTTGGTGACCTGCTGATTGACTGCATTGCCATCTAGTGTATTGATGGGAAAATATGTGATCATGTAACCTTGGCCACAATTTCAACAACCAACCAACGACCAAGTTGGTCTAGTCAAATTCTAAATTCAAAATGCTAACAACCTGGTACTTTCTCAAAAAAGATCAAAAGTTGAATATCTGCCATCAGTATGCACACCCAAAACTAACCTAAATGCATGTACAGGGAATACGTACCCATTACAAGCAGCACCAAAGAAAATCCCGAAAGAGATGATCAACACTCTCGACTTAATCATCAAGAAAGATCCTGCATGTTACGCATCCTATGGGATTCATATCCTTGATTACACATACGCGTAACTTGGAAACTCAATCGTCTGACTGACAGGTTGTGAGCTCAAATCAAATCAGTCAATAAAATAGTCACAAATCTTAGCAACAAAAACCGTACAAAACTATAAAAATAGTGTTAAACCATCCTAAAAAAAAATTGATTTATATCATCTAATATATAAATATTTTATTGTTATTATCATTAGAAATTTATTATCCAAGTTAAACTAACATTTTTATCATAATATTTTGAAAATCATTATCAAAACATGGAGATACGTGCAAGTTTGGCAAGCTTTCATAGAGCAATCCTGTCCAACAAGCTAAATTCCGCCTATTCTGCATTGATTCTGTTGAATCATTTCTCATTTGTAAGTATTTTTGGGTTTTTTGAACATAAACCTGAATTTAAAATAATAATATTTTTTCACAAGGGCATCAACATGAATATTCTTGGAGCCACTTTAGTGGATTTACGTTTTATTTATCATGTCGACGAAGAGACGGCTTCATACCTTCCAGTTGCGGTGTCAATTGGCTATTTACTCGGTGCACTGGCTGGCTGGTCGTACAGATGGTTAAATCGTCAAGTAATGCTCTCAATTTTTATAATGCTCATTTCGGTGACAATATTTATGATTCCACGATATGGCCAACTTGCCGCTATAATAGTGGCTTTAGTTTTCAATGGAATTGGTTGCGGCGCTTGGGATGCTTCAAGTGGCTTTTGGATAGTAGAAATGTGGCCCCTGGGCAATGCCGCTATGTTACAGTTGATTCAATTCATGTACGGTTGTGGGGCGGTGGCGGCGCCACTTGTCGTGGCACCGTTTGTCCATGGACTGGCAAAAGGGAAGAATATCACTGCGGAGCAGAGAATTGAATCACTGAAAGTGCCCTTTGCAGTGGTTGGGAGTGCACTTTTTATCGGTAGGATTAAATTTTAAAAATCAAGTAATTTTTTAAAAATACAATCTTTTTGCGATTCCTAGTTCCAACGATAATGTTGATCATGTTCTTCACTTGTCGTTACGAAAAGTCCGATGAATCTAATGAAGAATTAGCGAATGCGGATGTTACAACTAAAGAGAATCGTTCAACAGACGTCGCCTTAGATCCGAGCACAATTCCGCATCGTCGAATCAAGCTAGTCATGTGTGCCCCTATGTTTGGCCACGTATGCCACCGCCGAAACTGGCTATCTCACTTTTGCATCGTCACCGTATCAATACTTGAATGATGATATTGACGGAACCGGAGCTGCACACATTCAGTCTGTTTTGTCGGGCTTTTACACCGGCGGTCGACTTATAACGGCTATCATCACCTTCAAACTCATTCCCGATTATATTCTTTCCGGTCATTATGTTGGAACTTTTGCTGGAATAGTCACGCTTATTCTCGGGTTTAATAGCACAACTATAGTCTACTTGGGTTCTGCCGTGTTGGGTTATGGCTTCTCGGCAATGTGGCCCTCAATATTAGCCTTCACGGAGCGCCATCTAAAACTGTCGGATCGAGTGTGCTCACTGTTTTCATTTCTTACCGGACTAATGACCATGACAATACCGTTTGTGCTCGCACAGGTTTCGCTCAAAGACCATCCGTGGTTGTTGTTTGCGCTGGTCATCTGCTTTGTTAGCACTAGTTTGACCATGTTTGTGGGTGTGCGATTCTGGATTTGGATCGAAAGTAGACGTGAGGGAGTTCGATGATTTTACAACTTATTTTGTTAGTCCGCAATAAATTTATTAATAAATCTTGAAGTTAAAATAAACAAAACGCCTTAGTTATTATTATCATTAATTTGTGTGTTTGTCATTAAACTTTCCAACGTACCACACAGGCATACAGATTCCGGACCCCTGTCATGTAGGGTTATTGGTGTCACAACTGAGTTGTGACAAGACGTTCGAATCGAACTCGAATGCTCTCCTCTAGCCTATTTCTAGTCTAGCCTCATTGGCTTTGAGCTATCATCTCAGCTGAATGAAATGTTCTCACTTTCAATTTCTGTGTAATCCTTTGCTCTCATTAAACGCCACCTTTGTGCGTACTCGACCCCGTTCTTTCACGCCTGATCACCGATCACTCGTGACAATTGGTTTTGGTTTTAATTTTTGTCCTAGGTAGCCTCAATAATAAAATTGATTTTCAACAGCACCGCTTTATTTTTAATAAATTTGATTTTTTTCTTAGTAAAAAAATTTCAGCACTAAACATGAACGAATGCATGATGAATGCTGATCGGCACACAAATTGAATGTCATTGTAAGAAATACACTGCAATATGCAGTGAATCTTGCTGTTTAAGTTTACTGCTTTCTTCGGAAGTAATCTTCCTTCACGATAGCTCAAATGAAAGGTAAAGACACGGACAAAATACAACCTTTTGCACAAAGAGTGTATCGACAAAAGAAAGCCTTGCATGGCATATGTCAGCCGAGTGCATACTGTTTACATTACATTACTTTACAGTTAAAGTCCGGTGGTGGCTAAACCGATTGTGTTCAAAGTCATGAGAAAATGTACTTTCAAGTAAAGTCAAATCGAAACACAACCTACACATTTCACCAAATATATCATCAGAATAATAAGGATAATTAATTATCCTGTGTACAAAGGAATTGTTGGTTACGCCAAAGCTGCCAACTGTAATGATCTACCTTTGGCAATTATGCTATTCAACGAACTTAAAGATCTCAAACAGGAAGTGAAACTGATCTCTAAAGAATCCTCTGAATTGCGTGCCACTGTCAATACTCTGCAAAAACAAAATACTGAGCTTCTTCAACTACTGCAAGTGCATAGTGTTCTCACTCCGCCGCCAAATTCGTGTTCAACAATTCCTAAGCAAATCGACTGTTCAGTCTCTTCTGTGTCCTCTGTTTTGCAATCTCCTCAATCTGCACAGAATTACTCAAACGCTGCAACTAAGCATCTCAAAACGAATCAACCCAAGTTTGTTTCAAACAAAGTGACTAAGACTTCGTCTGTATCGATACCGTCTACTTCAGCATTCATGCCCAAAGCTACCAGCAAGAAGAAGCAACCGGTTCCAACGATAAGAATCAAACCAGTCGACTCGAACAATGACATTGAAGTACTTTTAAAGAAAATCCCTCGCCCTAAGGAAATCACCATCTGTGACAGTAAGAAACTCGCGGATGGTTCTAGAGTACTTTACTCTCATGAGCAGGATAGTTTGATTGAACTGTTCCAGAAGCATAGTGAAATTGCAATTGTTGACAAAGCCAAATTTATGCCGCGAGTCAAAATATTGTTCGTACCTACAGAAGTGTCAAAGGAGGTAGTTGAACACGCCTTGAACGCGTCAATCTGCCGTTACCTGCATGCTACCGAATCGAAGAAAAGTGACCACCGACTTCTCGTTTATGAAGTGGATCCTGCTTGCTTCAGAAGAATTAAAGGCTCAAAATTATACCTGTCAAACTGGACCGCATCAAGAGTTGTTGAATGCTTAGACGCTCCATTCTGTCCATGTTGCCTCGTTCCTGGTCACAAGGAAGCAAATTGCTTCAACAAAGACAAGATCAAAGACCGTGTGTGCGCTAAATGCAATCTCACGGGTCACAGTGTGAAAGACTGTACAACGAAAATACTATGTTGTGCAAATTGCAAACGTAAAGGCTTCGCAAACACCGCCCATTCTACATTTGATCCATCCTGTCCCGAGTACCAGAGGTACATCCGTTGGAGAACCAGTAATACTGACTATGGCTCCTGCTAGATTGACCAATCGAATAGCAAACAACAACGCCAATCTCCCTAACCCCTGTCCAGAATCAACCAACGAACTTCAAATAGAACGTGTCAACTATTTCTTCTTTTTCAAATGTAACGAATGTCATGTTCCATCATCATGTGACCACTTCAGTGCCATTACCATCGAACCAAAGTTAAAGAAACAAGAACGCAGACAAACTCAATATAAGTGTATCAAATGTAACGACCAATTCACCAGTGCCAAGAAACTTTTTGCTCATCTCGAGACATCACACTCAATCTCCTCACGCTTTCGTTGTTCTCAATGCAAAAAGACACACTTCAAAAGCTTTGCCAGTGTCACTGGCCACCAGCAATGGTGCTCAAACGTCATTCCAGAATATGTTCCAAAAGAGCCCAATCGGTTCATTCCGTCAACCCATCGTCCCACCCTCGCAAAGGGCCTCTGGTCTGACATCATGAACACATTTGATGACAAGCTTAGAGTTGTTGCAATAAAGCTATACTTTGGCCTTGCATCGATCGACCAGCTGTGGTATGAACTATGTCGAGTACTCGGGAAACGTAACAGAAGACGTAGAAGACGTCGTGTGAATGCCGCAAACTGTGACTCCTCACCTACTATGCCAACTGCTTCTAATGCAACAACTCAGCCAACTGAGTCAACTACCTCAGCCGAGCCCTCCACTCTATCTGACCTTCAAGAACTTTTTGCCAAAGATAGTAAAAAAGTATGGTGTAACCTGACTCGTGGTGAAGTACACTCTGAACTGGATATCGAAGTGGCCTACTCATACTTTAACCAGATCCTGAGTGTTCACACTGGCAACCTCCTTGTCCCTATTCAAGTCAACACTCCGGACTCAATATCCGTCATGCAATACATCGACCACAAAGATGTCTCTTATCATTTAAGGATTAAGAAAAAATCTTCACCAGGCCCTGATGGATTCCGTTCGACTGATCTTCTTTACCACCTGCATGTTGTAAAAGTAATGATGAATGCCTGCTTGTGGGTTAAAGATATTCCATCAGACTGGAGGAAGTCGTTCACTTCTCTGATCCCGAAAAAGTCATCTACACTTCCATCGGATTACCGCCCAATTACAGTGGGTTCCATTGCCTATCGTACGTTGTCTGCAATAATGGCTCGCCGTCTCCAGGATCGATTAGTGCCTCACCCTTGCCAAAAAGGTTTTCTTCCAATGGATGGAACCCATGAAGCTATAACAGTGTGTCGACACCTCTCTCACCAGAATGCCTGCATGGCGGCAATCGATGTGTCAAAGGCATTCGATTCGGTCAGTCAAGATGCAATATTTGCAATTTGTAAAGCTAATGGGCTAATGCACGATGACATGATTCTCCTTCGTAACATGTATCTCGATTGCTCTACTGTGATCAAAATTAGAGGTCAACTGTCCAGGAAAATATGGATTCGCAGGGGTGTCAAACAGGGCGACCCCCTCAGTCCAATTCTATTTAACCTGGTGATCGATCAACTGCTACGTACTCTGGACCAGTGTAATATGGGAATCCCAATCGATGGAAAGCTTCTTCGCTGTTTAGCGTTTGCCGATGACTCCCTACTATGTGGCAAGAACACAAACGAGTTGAGTGTACTTGCTGCAATTTCGATAGAAATCTACCGCAAAGTTGGCCTCTCGATAAATGCAACAAAGACAGTCCTATTTGGTACCGATGAACAAGTATCGATTGGTGGAGAAGTAATTTCATCTGTAGCTGACTTTCGCTACCTTGGTGCCATCATCGATAATGACGATTCGAACAGACTTGACTCTACTAGAATTAGCTTCAAATTGCACAAAGTAGTCACCTCCAACTTGTCTCCTTATCAAAAGGTTTACCTGATACGTAACCATTTGATTCCAGAAACAATCCATCGTCTAATCCATGAAAAGTCTCTCAACTCCAACTTGAGCCAACTTGATTTGCGCATCAGGAACTCAGTCAAGAAAATCCTTAATCTCTCCCCCCGACACTCCAACCTCATTCTTCTACTTGTCTCACAAGTTAGGAGGGCTCGCTTTGACTCAACTGAGGTTCGATGTGCCCAGAATTGCGCTCAACAGAATGGTCAGATTATCGAACTCTAATTCCTGGTTTGTGCGTGGAATAACGAAAGGAAAATGGTTTCGTGACGAAATTTCAAGAGTCAATCGACTGTGCCCAGCTGAGAACAACAACCAGTGCAGACTGCTAAATGATATGTGTCGAATTAATGGTGGTCACCTGTGCTTTCTGATTGGTGGATCGTTGGTGAACAAGCACCTATCAGGTATGACCAACATTGACCCAGAAAAGAAACGTAAGCTACTGCAGATCCGAGCCGGCTTCATGGTCGATAGAGATGAATGGTGTCTCCACTGTGCAAAACCCAAGACGATGTTCCACATCCTTAACGAATGTGAACTCACCAGGTCTACTCAGAACGAACGTCATGATCGTTTGTTAGCCAAGATTGAAATGCATGTTCGTCGTTTCTACAACAGATGCTACCGCGAGAAGAGGATCAACTTTGGCGAAAATGAATACCTGAAACCTGATCTTATCCTCGTTAAAGCAGGTCGAGGCACGGCTTACTGTCTTGATGTCGGTGTCAGTTACGAGGTTCGTGCTGATAGTTTGGACAAGTACGACGAGATCAAGCGAGAAAAGTACAATGCTATCAAGCCAAGTATAATCGAATGGCTCCACAGTGAAGGCCACACTTACGTCACCGAACTGCTTACTTATGGATTAATCTTCGGATCTCGTGGTGCCATACACAACGTGTGTCTCAACCTACTCAAGCAGGGCCGTTCCTACTATTGAGACACATGAGACGTTCGTCTCAGGCGCCAAAATGGTTGAGACGTTTTTAGGCGCAAATTAAAATTAAAAATTTAATAATTTTAAATAATTATTAGTGCGGCACAACAGAGGACTGTTACTGTTAAATAAGCCTCACAGGTTCGAATGTCCAGAAGCAGAGTGAGGCTTGTTGCATTTATATCATGAAGTTGGCTATGTCCACATTGTCCAGTGACATTCTCCACCGAGGCAGTGGTGATGAAACTCATTGGTCGGTCACAACTTGCCAGTTAACTCTTTTTTGTCATCGGTTGTACTACTACTAACGATTCGTGTACTTTGGGAAGTGATTCTACAGTTGGTTTATCCACCAATTGGGCTGCTGGTTTTTATCCCAAAATAAGGTTGCTGTTTCTTATCTTCCAATTGGCCTGCTGGTTCAAATCCCACAGTTGGGTTGCTGTTTCTTATCCATCAATTGAGTTGCTGATCATATCCCAAATGTTGGTTTGAGTTCATAATCCCACAAATAATTTTCTGGTTCTAATCTCCAGTTAAAATGCTGAATTCATCAATTTGGTTGCAGGAGTGCATCATCACAAGTACTCACAGAGAGGCAAATGAATAAGCGGTTTTAGCTAAGTAATAATTGAATGAATCCAGCAACACCATGTGAGAATTATTTTGGTCTAGCCATTGGTGGATAAAAAATACACCAACTTAATTGATGGATAAGAACCAGCAACCCAACTGTGGGATTTGAACCAGCAGGCCAATTGGTGAATATGAACCAGCAACCCAATTGGTGGATAAGAAACAGCAACCCAATTGGTGGATAAACCAACTGAGTAAAAAATATGTCTTTTCAAGATGAAAATTTTGAACTTTAGGGGGGGCAAGGTAACTAAAAATAGGCGACTTGTAGAAAAAAGGCGCCATCTCAAATTTCGTCTCAGGCGCCAAATTTGCTAGGAACGGCCCTGTACTCAAGGACACCTTTTAGTATGTCACCTCAAATGATCGAAGATATGATCATTGACTGTGCGTGTGATTCCTATGACATGATTATCAAGTACAGATCATGGGATCTTCCAATACCCTAGTCAAGCATTACCTCTGTTTATAATTACCGTGTAGCACACCGTGTAACTGACAACATTGTATCCTCACTGCTACACGAGCCTTAACGTCACCTTCCCACGAGTGGCCTCACTTTAAACCAGTGAGTTCCGATCACATCGGAACGCATCTCGTTTACCGAACTCACTAACTATCAACACGAACTTCCTATGTCATGGCCAGTTGCTCATGCAACCAGCCAGTTGGACTTGATGACGTCAAATTGTCAAAACCGTCATTTCGCAAGTTGACTGATCTGAGCACCGGCAAATTGTAGAATTTCATAACTTTCAATAATTCTACAATTTGCCTAGGCACATTATGGAATGACTAGGCATTTTATAAATTAGCAAATCGCGCATCAGCATATTGTCAAATCGGTATAATTTATTGAAAAAATCAAGATATACTAAAAATTGACCAGTCATTTTATAAAACCACGAAACTTTGTTCGGCAAATTGTAAAAATGAAAATTAATTAATGAAAAATAAAAATCCTGTCTCAAAGTCTGGAGGCCTAAAATATACCCAAATAAACAAAAAGTGCTTTTAGCTACGTGTAAAGAATATATCTATGCGTCATTTGAGTAACTTGAAATGTCCAAATACTAAGTTGTTTGTTCCTGGAACTAGTGATGTTATTTACAAATATTCGAATAATTCGAATATTTTTTTCGAATATTTTAAACATGGCAACATTCGAAAATGCACTAATTTTATCATATTTGAATTCGAACAAATATTCGAATTATTCGAATATTCGGCGAATATTTGAATCCTCTTATCGGGCCCAATTGCCCCAAATTAAGGCACTCAAATTGGAAGATTTCCAATTGGGATGTCAATCTTATCTAGTTTCTTTCTCGGTCTATCTATTTCTATCTTACAACTTGTCGTGTAGTTAGTCCGGACAATTGTTGTGTAAATAGTCTAGACAATTGGTCGTTTAGTTAGACCGGAAAATTGGTGAAGTAGTAGAAAATTGGAAAGTTGGTGGGTAGTTAGGTAGGGAATTGAATTTACTAATCAGAAATGAATTTGCATGCTATTTCTTTTTCAAAACTACAGAACAATAATCCTAGATTATATACAAACACTTATTTATCAGATGAAGTGACTAGATATATAGGTTCACTAATAATTTTAAAATTCTTCATCGTTTTGCATTGTCTTGCTAATGGACTTTATTTTTTATCTGTACAGTGCTAATCCAAAATTGAAGGAAAATGGTGGACTAATTGAGATATCTTCATAGTGGGATAAAATTTGATGGCCTAATAACAATATAGATATAGACAACCAATAAGGGGAATTTATTTGTAAATGCCTGTTGTAGTTAGTTTTCAAATATTTGACAAATATTCGAATATTTTTCGAATCAGTATTCAAAACTTGAAAATTCGAATATGAATGATTCTCTGAAATTATTCTATTCGAATATTTGTCAAATCCACATTTGAAAATAATATCACTACCTGGAACGCCAAAAAGTAAAGTATAGTCGCGTCTGCTGTACCTTTGAGCAAGTCTTCTTCTCCAAAAGACCCTGCGAGTGTGGCCTGTGTGTATGCGTGTGTGCCTAGGTCTGTGGATAGCAAGAGGAGAGCTGCAATGTGTTAGCTAACTAGAACAGATAACTGAATATCCAATAGAAGAATTACTTTAATGTAGTTAGATTAGATAGATTAGATAAATTAAATCTAACAGTGTCTCCATCGTAAACAAGGTCAGAAGTTTTCGGTTTTCTGCTTTGGGTTTGTTTGTGTTTGTGTGCGTTTTATGTGGATAGTAGAGGTGAGGGAGTTGGCAAAACCTCCATCCCCTCACTCTACCCTTACCCTTAGGTTAAGGTCGGGGTAGGGCCAGTAGGGTTAGGGTGAGGGTAGGGTCCTACTTGACTACATTCAGTAGTTTTTGCTCAAGAAGTTTTTGTTGACGTCACACTGGGATATTAATATATAAGAAATTTCACTTATATAAATTTCAATATGTTTTGTGAGGTTAGAAAATAGCTATGAGGACAACTCGTACATTTCCATAAGCAAACCAGGAATGTTGCTTTGGTCAATTTCCTGGAGCACCACCTGACGTTCGCCTTCCTTGATGCCTTCCAGCTCATTCATCAGTCGCATCAGTGAGGCGTACTTTCGGTTTGCACGTGAGTAATTCGCGTACTTGTGTTCAAGATAGCGTTTCAGTAAGTTGGCGCTCAAGTAGTAATTGTAGCGAATAAATTCAGGGACAGAAACTTTGTCCCGTACTAGAAACAGTAATTGGGCTGTTAACTAAATACAAAAAAATAAATATGAAATTTAGTTTTATAAGTATTAATAACACTACCAAATCTCGAATGATTGGATCATTTTCCATTTCGGCATTTAGCTTCAACAAGTACTGTTTGAGTTTTTGAACAAATTGTTGATCCAGCAGCTCGCGTCCAGTGTCCATTCGAATAAAGATTGCCTGCTGGCCCGGTTCGTCCAAAATTCTTGGCCAGCCACGCTGAATTGGATCAAATTGAAAGGCAAATCGAACTGTGAGCATATCATAGCAGAAGCACTTCAACAGTACAAACTGGTCCGGTGCATTGAGTCTACTGAAGGCTCGAATACTTTTACAGAATTTGATCATCCGCTTGAAGTACAGTTCTGGCAGCGTAAACAGATCATACACGTCACTGGTGTAGCGCACAATTGGAACACTCTTTTCGTCGATGAAATTCAGGGCTGCAGTTTGAATTTCCGCAATACGTTCCTGTTCGTATGAGTTTAAATTGGCTGTACACTTTCTTTGCTTTTCATTAGGAAAATCTTCAATGCTTTGGCTTGAATTATGATGGCCACTTTCAATTGTATTGAAAATATTTTTACAAATTTCACGCTCCACCACTGAATCAATTATATTCTCTGGATACTTGTCCAAAGAGTTACGGTTTGTTTGCTTTTTGTTGCTATTTTTCCTCATTCCAGCCTCAAAACATCTGTCCATGCGACATTTTGGACAAAATTTCCTTGTCCGAACATTGATCTCACAGTGTCCCTTTCTATGACATCTAAATTTCTAGTTAAAAATAAAAGTTTTAAACCTTTAAGACTCATGAGTGCATCATCAATCCTTACGTCTTTTTTAGTTAAATTTCGATGGAAAAACACTTTACACGACTCACAGCTAAGTCCAGTGTAGTTGAAACCTGCAAAATTACAATTTAAATTAATTAAGTAATCATTTATCTTAATTTACCTGAAGCTTTGTCTCCACAAATTTTACACAGTTTAGTTTGTTTCATTTTTTGCATCAACTTTTTCGTTACAACATTTCAAAATCTGCCAAATTGTGTGCACCATTTATTGTGATAACAATTGCAACATCTTGTCTTTCTGCTTCAAACATGTATGTTTATCTGTCGGTAAGTGAGCCTCTTATCGCTAATCTCAAGATTGATGGCCATAAAATACAGTGAACCAGTGATACCATCGCTAGCGAGTTTGAAAACCATACTTTTGTTACTATTTTTATTTACAAAAGTAATAATCACCAATAGTGAACTTGTGACATAGTCAAATTGTTGCAATATTGGCATGCGGGGGTATCTTTAAATCACGTGATCGGCAATATGTATCCTAATCCCTAACCTCCCTCCCCATGACCACATCCTAAAGCACAGAAATGAGTAAGTAAATCTGGATCAAGATTTATCCATCCCTCCCCCTCTAGATGATCACGTAATTTAAGGATGCCCCCCATATTAATCAATTGAATCAACTATATTAAACATCAATTGAGCAAATTAGTGCCATCTGATGTTGCATAAAAAAACAGTTCCATCGATTTGATTAGTAACGGTTTTTCGTTGTTTTTAACCGAGATAAGTGGCATTTGGTTTGACTGAAAATTTTTTCTCGGTATTGTCAAAAGATATATTGATTAATAAAAATCATAAATAATAAAATGATGTAAATTCTTTTGTGTGCTTTGTTGGGTGGACATATATTTTTATGCTTTTTTTCAATGTAGCAAATTCGCCTTTTGTCTTTCACCTCTGTTCATTTTACAAATCCTTCACATAAAAGTGGGTTCGAGTAATTGAATATTCAAAAATAAACTCGAACAAGCCTGCTCTCATTTGTTATCCGATTGGGCAATACTTTGCTGGTGCAGTATATCGATCCACATTAATATTAATGTATTAATCACGAGTTTTCAATTGATTCATAAATTTCCATATGCATACGACCAACCACCAACGACCACTACTCGCCATCTACATGAACCAACTCAAACTGTCTGGACTTATAGCAAACAAGTACTTGCATATCTCAAGTACACAAAATGTCTCACTCTCAACCTTGGAAGTTTTGATGATTCAAATTTGATTTGTTCGGAGGCAAGAACAACTAGCTGACAGTCTAACTAAACCAATGAACAATACCAAGCACATTCAACGGATACTCCTGGGACCATGTGGTCAAGTAGTTCGGGACCAGGGCGAGTGTCAAAATAGTTGCTCCCTCACCACTCAACCACTCATGGTCAAGTCTGACTCGCCGTTAGTCATCAGTTGCTGTTGACATAGTCGATCATCACCACGCGGAGTGAGTCAGCAATACTACGCGTCTCTTGCTATATAAGTTTGGAAGGATTCACTTTGACTTGTTGGTTAGTCTCGGTCAACATACCGACAGCTTCCAATGTGGCATTGCTGCCTCGGGCAGCAGCCGAATTCGATGAGCCGCCAATGATCGAGGAAATTCCAAGCTGTTTCATCGACAACATGTTAGGGTTTCTCACTGCCTTCTTTTCATATAATTGAACAAAATCTATAGACTTGTCCATGTCTTCTTCTTCATCTTCCGAAACGTAACGAACAAACTTGGGGAATTGAGTCGTTCAATTTGCGTTTTTTTTCCAGTTCTCCACTTTCCAATCTCTTTTGTTTTCGCTATCGCATTGACTGAACTCTCTTTCGCGACTTTTCTGAGGATTTGTTGGTCTCAAGTCGATTGTACCACTTGTATTCAGCATAGTATTCTTTGTATAGTTTCACTACACGTGGCACAATGTTCCTTGGTTTGATTGTTGTGGTTGATGCCCGAATCCAAACAGCAGACACATCGTTGGCCACCTTCTCGGCGATTTCATCCTTTGTAAAACTGTTCCGAAAACAACCAAAATTACGAAGATGAACATAATACCGAAACACATCTCCCTCGGTGGGTAACATTAAGTCAGACAGTACGCTAGGATGACCAATGATTGGACAAGCCGTATCGGAACGCTTATTGACCATTTTGTGAGTGCAATGTTGAACAAAACAGGCCAATTAGATATGATCAAACAGACAAAAGCAAAAAAAAATGTTTTCAAACGCCGATTTGCTTCATCAAAACACAGAACAATTTAATTAGGGCAGCACAATACATACAAAACAATTCAATAATGTATTACTGAATGTAACGCTATTTGTGAATTTCAATATTGTGGGGCTTGCGCTCCTGGACAATTACTAGTGGGGATGTCGACAAAGACGTACATTCAGTCACGTGATCAAAATTAACTTGAAGCAAATGATCCAATTGGGATCGAACAAATCCTTGAAGATAATTCGAGATATCTCACTTTTAGAGATCTATGGACCTCATGGCACCCCCATAGCGAGTGCAGAACCTCGATATTTTTGCTTTCAACTTGCGAGCATCTGCCCTACTCTCAACACGCACACCGACAACACCTCGTGTTCGACTCGCCGTTTCTCTCGATTTTTCCCTTGCATTCTATTATCGCGATAAGAATCGCCGATTGTTATCTATTTTTACCGATCAATAAAGCCCTCCGTAAACCCCGTAATCTTTCCCGATATTTTGCGTGTCGAAATATTTCAACGGATCATCCCACCCACTATCATCATTAAGCAAGTAAGACATATCTTTTCCGATCGTAATGTCCCATAGTACTATGGGGTTAATATTCTTTTTTACATTTCGTTCATGTTGATCGTAAACCTTAATATATTTGATAATTTTGACACAACAAATACGTGAGCCATGGTAGACATTCAATAAATGAACCTTAACAAATATATTTATTTACATCTGAATGACTAAAAATGATGAAACAAGTTGATATGTGATCGAAATTTGGACGCAACTATACTTACAAATACCTGTTCAAAAATCGGCCTGCCTTATATATAGATCACAAACTTCAAGATTATCCAATGAAACTCTTTCCCATAGTCTTCTTTTTGAAAATTTTCATGTACAACACAGTCAATGAAAGAAACAGCTAATGGAGGGAATGGTATAAGTACAAAAAATGCGAACAAAAATAATTTACAATTTCAAACATTCGTGAATCGATAATGCCACCATTGATGTACTTGAAACCACTGCGGGCGCCTTTGAAATTTGAAATCATTTTACTAAGCTGTAAATGAATTTAAAATGGGTTCACTATCAATAGTACATCACTTTTGACCAGACACATACTTTTAGTAGTTGAAGGTTGCTTGGTTGAAGTGTTTCAGAGAACAGAATTGCAAATCTTTGGTTGCACTTGTAGATGGCCACATTCTTGCGAACAATGGCAGTGCACTGGCTCGTGAGCAGAATAATCGTAATCAAGAACTGGGTGGTGAAGAATATATGCATCGACTTCTTTGTAATGACGTCTACTGCCATATGAAGCACCGCATAAGTCATGTAACAAATCATGATCACATAGCCAAACACATAGACAGTGAGAATGAAGCTCCAAAATTGATTGAACTTTCCAATTTCTTTGAACAAACGCAAAATCTTGCTGTTGTTTTTGGTGAATTTGTTCCAAATTGTCAAACCTAGCTCAGGAATGTTCTCGTTGGGGTGTTTGCCCGCGGCTACCAAGGTCATTTCCACCCAATAGCTGGTTGATTTTGTTCAATTTGCATTTCTGTTTAAATTGAATGTAAATGGTGGACAGGTGGAAGTAGAAAGAGACATAACAGACAGCTGAAAATGGATTTAAATAATAGTTTTTAGTACAACCGAATATATATATATATAAAACTAATATAAAAATTCATATTGAAATTCTACCGTAACCAGCATAGACGGTCCAAGTATGCATGTACAAAGTGATCCATATGTTTCGTCGGGTCAAAAGGTTTCCTTTGACCAAATGATAGAGAACATAGTATAACCACATTTGCAGGAAGACTTGCACCTTAAGAATAGCATAAATTCGCCTCAACATTGTACGTCTTTTCAACAGTTGATCAGATTTTGATTGCTTCCAGACTTTGTTTTGAACAAAAAAAGAATAACAAGTAAACCTTAATAATGAGATCTCACTGTTAATAACTCACATTTACCGTTGCAGTAAATAGTTCTCTTCTGAAGAGACTTATTCCAAACTGCAAACATGTAGCACTCCGGATCGACAGTAGGTGTGAGAGTTAGGTGGGCCAAGACGAGGAAAGCTTGAAATGTACCAGCCGGAATCTGAATGTCCATAAGATCCCAGAACATTTCTTGTGATATGCGATGTACCAGAAATTCCGGCATTCCGGTTGCATTGTAGACGCCGTCATAGTGCACAAATAAAATGTACAGATTGTCCAGATGAAGATAGAGAGTTCCACAAGCGGCTGGTAAAAAATGCAAACTGATTTTGATCCACGGAAAGTAGGTGAAGTTGGTCAACGGAAGCTTTGCTTTCAGCTCGGGAATTTGGTCAAGTGTGTCACAGTCTTTGATGGGATCGTGGTCATGAGTGTAGAATTCACTGAAATGAGCATAGAGTATTTTGACGAAACGTTTGATTTTGCTTACAGAAATCAAAAGGATCAAAATCACAAAACCAAACATTTTGAACAATAACAGTGCTTGCAGGCAGGACACTTCTTAATGCTGTAGTACTGAGAAACCATCGAGTTTATATACAAAAAAATTCTATTATACCGCTGCATTGTTGATTACCTCTCTTTCGGCTAGCTTTGTCTAATGATAATGTCTTCCGCCACGTGTAACTGTAACTTTTGAATGTCATTAAAAACAAAATATAAAATAATATAAAATAATAAAAGTCAAATTTGCTAATACTAAGCCAGCAAGCCAGAAAACAAATTGATCAACTCTGCTCTTTCCAAATGGTAATAATTTTCAATCGATCAAAGTCATAAAATCATGTGATCTGTCAATCCTAAGGAAATTTGGCCTTGAAACTTTGAATTACTATTCACGAATTGTCTCAACAAATCGATTCAACAAAATAATGTCATTAAAGTCGGCTATTCCCTTTGAATCGAACATGCAGAAAAAGCAATAAAGCAATCTTTGTTGAAACACAATCAAAGAAGACGACTTGAATTCTAAAAGCAAGCGAATGCAATTAGAAGCGGGCAAATTAATTGTTTGATTATTATGTTTCCTTTGCCCTAGAAGTCCGAAATGGCCTTCAACCCAATTCTTATCGATCATTGGGAAAAAAACTTTTAATGATAGCCTGAGTTGGAAAACACACAGACGCACTTTTATTATTATCAATATCCTGATGATTAAATTTATTGCAGTGCTCTTCACTCCTAGGAGTCCTAGGAGTCCAAAAATTACTTGATTCAAATTTTAAAAAATTTAGTCAAAAATGGCTTTATTGTTTTTTAAATGGTTTTTATAATTTTTTAAAATTGAGAAAAAAATCTTCATTCATTCATTCATTCATTATCGAAGTACGCAACCACCATTTCTGGTGGACTTGGCCGAGCCCAGAGCAGTCTGATTACAGGCCAAGTTTTTGCTGATCGCGTCGCGTAGGGCGTAATGCATTGTGCCGACTGGGGAACGAGTGAGTGGCAGGCCCACAGCTGAAGATGCCACCGATCTTCCCCTCGAGATTCTCCTCGCGCAACCAGGACTGATTATTGCCTCAAGGGGACTCACACCTGGTCGAGGATGGCACTGGTAAGTGGTGGAGTGCCAGGAAACAATGTCACAGTTTTAAGAGGAGACATTTGGCCCCTCCATCCGTATCCAACCGGCTGGCTCCATTTGGTTACTGGTTCTTATCCACCATTTGGGCTGCTGCCTTATATCTAGGAACGGATAAGTGTATCGTATCTCCCAGTTTTAATGCACGAATTTATTCTAGTTATTTAGCTGCAATTATTTTAGGCCAAGAGCTTCAACTAGCAACCTGCAAAGCCTGGGTTTTGATTATGACATGGCATAGAACATTTTTCCAAAAAAGGAGCTGAAATCCGTGACAAAAAGGGTATGTGTGTTTCACCACTGCCAGTCTGCTCAATTCAAACAATTGGTGGATCATTACCGCATTGATCAATGATGGACGAAAGAATCGATAAACTGTGTTGTGATAATAATATCCTTTTGTTTATCTAGTTATTTTTACTGTGCCTTCAATTTACTTTTTTACGATTTACTACTTTACTACTAAAGGTATATTACATTTCCCAAAATAGCGAATTTACCGTGACATGTGCAAATTTGCTCCTGAAAGTCTGTATTCCAGAGAATCTCCAGTTATATATCTTTTAATTTAAAAAAATCATCAAACATTTATTAATTTCACTCTTTTTCCAAATCATAATTTTCAACAGCACAAAAAAAGCCAAACTTGCACTCAAAAACACAAATTCAAGCCCAAACAGCACCACTGGATGCTTTTGAAACACTTGTCCAAGCACAAGTGGAATGACCAGAGACACAGCACCAGATAGAAAAGAATACAACGAAGCAATCTTGTCTGTCAACTTGATGTGATGCTCCGTGAAAGCAAATATCGCCGGCCACATTGCCGAGAATCCATATCCCAGTGCAGCAGTTCCAACATAAATAAAAGTCAAATTGTGTTGAAAGTAGAAAATCCAAATCAACGATCCAAAGATTGTGCAATAATGATAAGCTAAAATGTAATCTGGTTTCAATTTCAGTGCAATAAAAGCGGTGGCCAGTCGGCCAAATGTATAAGTAGACGTCAGTACTGCATCGAGGTGCGTTGCCGCAGTAGCTGACAACTCAATCTCCAAGTACTGCCACATGGTGGGAGCAAATGAAATGTAGGCAATTTCAGTGGTGGAATAAGTTGCAATGCACAATCCACAAAGTGCAATCTTCAATTTACGATTTCGAACCACTGAAGAATCCTCTGAAAAAGATTTTTTACCTTGATTTGAAGATTTTGATATTTTCTTATATGGATAAGTGAAGAATAGTATCAGGAATAGTATTGGAACTGAAATTTGGAGTTAATTTAACAAATTTGATTTTGTTTTTTACTAACCAATCGCTTGTGCAATGCCAGTGATTGCATACGGAATTGTCAACGAATGTATTCGATCACTAATCGATAGCAGTCGTCCATCACTTGTCATATTCACTTTACCATAAACATACGGAGCCATCAACAGGGGGCCGACAATATTGCCCGCACCATACATAAACTGAAACACTTGCATCATTGCAGCATTTCCCACAGGCCAAATCTCAACCAACCACACACTCGAGCTGGAATCCCATGCGCCACTACCCACTTCCATTATCGTACTCATAGTACAGAGTAACCAAAATTGTCCATAGAAAGGAGTTGCTAGTACACATGCGGCCATAATTAGTACGGCAATGATGAGCATCAACTGACGACTTATAAAAGGACTTGTATAGCTTGCACAAGCACCAATCAAGTAACCAATTCCGCCAGGAATCGCTAAGTATGCCATTGTATTCAGAGGAACATCGTAAATGAATTTTAGGTCAACCATCGTTGGACCACCGATTATGGAGACAATTCCCTTAAAGAAACACAATACTTTATATTAAAAAATCCAATCAGCAATATTGCTTACATAGGCAAACATATTTAGACAAATCAATATGGTGTAAAACAAGTTTCGCTTGTTTTGGGTAAGCTTGATAAGTTTGTCAAACATTTTGAAAATTCAAATTTAAAAGTAGACTCGGTTTGTATAATTATTAATTTAATTTAACTTATAAATAGTATTATTAATTTAGATTAACCATAAGACACATTATATGAACTTAAATAGCATTGTTGGGTTACAAATTACTTAGAAGTCGAGTTTGCTGATCAAAATCTACTGATCCTTATTGAGTAAAAAAACAAATGTGGATTAGTATTGATTATGTGTAATCCCATAAATATTTTAACTGTTATTTTGCACTTAAACTAAGGGCAAATTAGGTTAAAATATTAATATTAATGAATTTAAAGTTTAATCTTTTAAGTGTAAACCAGTTTTATTGTTGGAGGAGCGAACGAACAAACTCACGCCCGAGCGAAGCGAGGGTGTGAGTTTGTGAGTGAACGAGTCCTCTGGCGCCGCTTGATAGGAAAAGGCTTGTGTAGACGATTCCGGCTAAACGGCTCAATGGATCGGTCTGAAAATTTTACACAATGTTCTGGTAGGGGTGAAGATGTGCAAATGCCCATAAAAGTCAAAGGTAAACGAAGCAGTAATTTTTCAAAAAAATAATCAAATTTTGTATAGAAATGTGTTAGGACCGAGTGTACACAGTGGAAGTACAAAACAGATAAGCACACACGCCGAGCAGCGCGCCCGCTGTGAGCAAAGAGGATGCACAGTAGCAAGAACACTCAAAGGAGTTGGATGCGGATCATTTGACTCGAGTGCAGTTGTGTGTGGATGTTTGTTTGCATTTTCCAACAAGTTCTAGCATTATTGCGACTCGTAATTTGTCCAAAATTTTAAACCTTAAACAACTTTATTTAAAATAAAACATTTATTACCATTTAACCAATGGCGTATTTAGTAATTAGTAAAATGGAAATTGCCCTTATTCTTTGGACAAATTCCCTTGCAGAAATGCATTGAGAAATTGCAATGGAAAATAACCTTTGACATTGTATTGGGGGGGCATCCTTAAATCACGTGATCAAGGTAGGGGGAGGGTGGTAGTTTGGAGACTGATCACACTTTGATCACGGTTGGAGTGGTGGGGATCCATAAACCCGAACCAAGGTCAACTACGGTCCTGAGAAATTAAGAATTAGAAGTAAAACATAAACAAAATATGGTAAAAAATGTCATAGTTTATAGAAATTGGCACTAAAACCCAATATTATCGGATCCATTTTTGCTTCTGACTAACTGGTGGAGGGGGTATGAGATTGTGAGGTTGATCACGGATTGATCACGTTATGTAGGGTGGGGTCTAAATTCTTGGTTTTCGTGATCACGTGATTTATGGACGCCCCCTTGGATCTTTGAAACGTGTTCTCCACAAGAACATTGTGTAAAAAAAACTAGAAACTCTATGTATGTACCTTTCTATGAAGGATATATCCGTGGGATGTTCTATAAACTTCATGAATGTACCTTCATATGAGAGACATATCCATGGAATTAATAAGTAATTAATAAAGTAAATTACATACTAAAATCGACTCAAAAACTGAACAATGTACAATGCAACACTTTTTAAGGCAAGACATGTAAGACAAATCAAAAAATTTCTCACTCAAATCAAATTTTAATACAAGTATTATTCTTATATTATCAAGTAAGGAGAAACTTTTGTTGCTAACCTAAATTGATCATATTGAAAGTAGGATTTTATAAGACTTGTTTGATCACACTTTTCCAGAGAGGACCCTTAGTAACAAAAATTTGTTCAATGTTAATGCATCTGTGGAATGGGATTCTAATTTGAGATGTCAATTTAACAAGTTGTTTGAAATATTTAATGTTTTTAATTTGTGAAATTAGTTTGAACTAATCGATCTCTTCAAACTGATGCATAACTCGATATAGTAAAATAGTGCAAAACTATCACCAATTAATTTCCAAAAAGTTTCAAAACTTATTCTTTGGAACAATTTTGGGCCGAAAGTATTACTCGTTCGCAAAAGGTAACACTGTAAGCGGCCATATTTTTCCGTCGAAAAATTCAAATTGTATTTAACTAATTTGAGGCTGCTGAACACGATAGTCAAATCAGTTTTGCTCTAAGAATCCGCGAATTCCCAGAATCCGGTCGTAAAGCTCCCGAAAATAGATGTTTTGCCTCATTTGCCTACCCCTTTATGTTCATTTGTGCTAGTCGTACGATATTGATCTTAGGTTTTAATGAAACCTTTTAAAGTGCATATTTAACGAATTTGTCAAGATTTTAATATTAGGCATTAGTATCAGATTGAAAACAATGATAACAAATGGGCAATGTGTGGTCCTTATTGCCCCGTGCAATATAAATTGCCTCGAGGGCCTCAACTGAGGTTGTAATCGCCTTGGCCGAACTGTGAGACTGCAGTGCTGCTGCTAACAGTACAGAGTAGTACAGTGGACAGCTTCTAGTTGTTTACATGGTGTGGATATGTATTATTCTCTGTTTGTTTGTAATTTACATTTACAAATTGTAAATGTTTTAAAAATTCAATTTATTGTCAAAGAATATATAAAAAATATAAACAAAGCAAATTACACCACATTTTAATGAATCTTTACTTTCGAATTCTTCTAATGAAAATTTCTAACCTGCTAACCTTTTATGTGGCAGTTTTGCTGGTTTCTTCTGGCTATAAAACAATATTTGCTCATAAAATTTGAAGGCACTGAATGCTTCAATAAATTCATGATTCATTACTCTGATGCGAGTCGTTTTGTCACGTTTTCGCTTGTTTTCATTACAATGCTCAATCCATTTTCCACAGCAATAGCAAAAACAATTAGTTTCATATTTGGGCTGACAACTTGAAGACATTATAAATTAAAATTGATTAAAGCACAAATATATATTGAGTAATGAATAGGTATCACTTTCAACGAGACTAAATACACAAACACGTGAACAAACAATACACAGACAGGGAGACAGACGAACGACGACACACATACAACAAGACTGTGTCTGTCGACACCATCGAAGGGGTCAGTGGTAGTGGACGATGTCTACTAGATATGCATGTCGCATGCTGAGGCGGTACAGCACCACCACTGGTTTGACAAGTTTGTCTTGCCGAATGGGCTGAGCGGCCCCATGTCCCCAGTGAAATAGTAAACAAAATACACTTGTTATTGATTTATCTATGATTCAATACCAGAAATATGTTTTCCTTGATATCCCAAACTAAATTGTAGTACAAAGGAGAATGTTTCAAAAGTGTCTAAGATCAATATTGTACGACTAGCATAAATGAACATTAAGGGGTTGACAAATAAGGCAAAACACTAACTTTCGCCCTCTTTGAGACCGGATTCTGAGATTTTGCGGATTCCTAGAGCAAAACAGATTTGACCAACGTGTTCAGCATCATCGAATTGATAAAATACAATTGGAATTTTTTTGACGGAAAAAATATGGCCGCTTACAGTGTAATGAGCCACTAACGCCATCTATTATGTGTCACTTTCCCCTTTGACTCGGCTCATTACTTTTACGAATGAGTATTAGACCTTCTTATCAATTTTAAGTAATAAGTATCCTAAAAGAATACATCTGAATTTGTTGATTTTCAAAAACCAGAACCCAGTTTTAAAAAAATGGTAGAAAATATGTGTGCAACGGCTAATTGACAACTCTCTTCAAAAAGTCTAAACATTGAACTTGTGCACATGTTGTAACTAAAAATAGCAACAAAAGTAATGTCTTCAAACTTGATAACAATAGTAATCAGTGTATGCTCACTTGACTATTAAGTCGACTGCCAAGTCAAGTGATAAATTAATCTGAGATCTTAAGATTGGCAACATTGCCCAGCGAATCATCACCATCCATGTTGACCAAATGGTGGATCTCAGATGCTCTCAGTGAGGCAAAATCGCCGTTTATACCGAAAGAGGGGACTTCAACGATGTCAGCAATTTTCGTTGATTACCAATTGAGCCACTCAGAGGCCAAAGGGGCTAACTCCACTTTTCATCTTTTCGAGATAAACGCAAAAGTTTGAAATATCACATTTTTAGTCCTACTTTCAATATTTGGCTTGTTTACGATGTTTTCGTCCATCAAAAGTGTTTGTTTATCAATATTATATAATTTTGAACACAAATAACTTTGTGGGTAACTTCAATTTCATAATTGTGGCCAAAAATTGATATTATTTTGGAGTTAGCCCCTTTGGCTTCTGAACTTTTTCAAAATTGAAATGAAAGCATTAAAAATCAAACTAAATTGGTTGATTGCCAATGACTGCTAAACAGATTTATTAAATTAAATAGAAAAAAACATAACTAATAATTAATAAAAATTACATTATCATCATTGACGGAAATTTTAACTCACAATAAAATCTGTTTAAATATTTCTAATTCCATGAAACCAATATCAGGTTTATGCTTCTTTCAATCCTGTCGAATAACCTAATCATATTTTATCGGAATTTATCTTTTTATGCATTTTACCAAACAGAAAACAATTTTCCTGGATCATTTAGTTTTGTTTCAGGCCCAAATTAAAAAATGAATTTTAATGATTTAATGAATGGCAACCAAAACAGTAGGACAAATATCTATTTGTAAAATGAATAAATGTAAATGTAAAACCAAATCCACACTGTCCTGGTGAATTTGTTTGGGGTTAATTGCTGACATGAGCATAAGTTCATAATCAAATTCAAATTGAATTTTTAATGTGTCACAATCATGAGAAGTAACATTCAGTGGTGTCTTGAAATAAATGAAATAATTGAAAAGAATTCAAAATTCAATTTGATTAGGGTCGTCATAATTTTACAATAATTAATGAATTATTTGCTTTTCCTTCGAATAATTAATGTTGATTTTTTCTGGTAAAGTTAGATTGGAGGGTTAATCGAGCTTTCACACAATGTTTGCTAAAACAAATTTAAGTGTTTGTAAATATGCAAAATATATGGAATATCGCACTTTGGCAAAACAAACAAAAGATATATTGCATTATATTTGTTTAACAAATCAAAAACGCAAAATTGTGATTCTCTTGAAAATTTTTCTGAATAATGTTTTTTTTTTGTTGAAATATGTTTGAACGTTTTTGCCAGTGTTTTTCCACTTCGCAGTCGAATTCGCCGACCAGCAACTCCCATCAAGAGAATCGCAAAAAATGTTGGCTTAAAGATTGTCAAGTTTGTCTGAGCCTGTTTCAACTTGCACATCAGATCATTTCCCTTGGATTGATTTGTTTTGTGAAAGGGGCCAGTCTAAAAGTGATCTATTCCAATAGTCCTTCGTGGAATGGCGAATCTGATGACAGCGCACCAAAATGTGCTCCTTTAAAGGTGGCATTATCATTTGCAATGATGACATTCACTTCGGCTATTTCGGTGGCCATAATATTTATGCATGAACAATATCCAACATCACCAGTTTTTGGAAAAAATTATACTATTATTGTATACGAGTGAATACGAGTGTGCTGTCAAATCTTTAATATCTGATTTTGTTTTCCATTTTAGACCATTCTCACCACGACTGCATTTTTCATAATTATCCGTTTCGCACAATGTCGTGTACGTTATAGACAATTTGTTCACCATGTCTTGAGCAATTTGTTTGAATTGCCCGCCATTTATTGTCTACCTAACCAAGCACCACCACAGCACGAAGAACTGGTCACAAGAACCGAAAATTCGGTTTCGATTTCAATTTCGGACACTTTTCCCTCCAACATTGCGGCCCAACAGCCACCACTCGGACACGATCAATCTATAGTGACTTTTACGATGGAGCCAGTGAAGAGCTTTGATTGGCATCACACGATGGGCTTCCATTTTCGATCAATCTTACTGGCGTTCTCTTACACTGTCCTCTGTGTGTACCATCTCATCTCGGGCAGTTACACCTTTCCTAAGAGGGGCGATTCATTACTCAACTGTGTCCTAATCACAGTTGCATTGAGTTTGCAGGGTCTCTTTTTTGTGCTCTATCCCCTGCTCTACTATTCGTACAGTTGTATCTGTCTGGTGCTCTACATTCAGAGTGAACATCTCAATCAAGTGAGTATCAATATCTTGATGCAATGTGGCATCAGTTGTCACTTTTTGTTTGTTTGTAAAGTTTATCCGTCGTATCCGACACCGCTGTCGACAGCAGCAGCACCAACTTCCCCTCAAAGAAGAGATGGACCTAATGCGGGTTTGGTACTCTCGTATAGCATACGCTGTTCACGAATTTGACCTTTTTGGACATCCAATATTTTGTGTACTCTACTTTGGACAGCTCACGGCAATGTTTTTCAAGCTGTCTTCTGTGGATGCCATTCGTAAATTGGGTATCTTTACAGTGGCAACTTTCATTGAATTTGCCGCACTTGGTCTGTACAGTTTTGCCTTCATCCATCTGTTGCAAGCTGGGAGCCAATTGAATCGGTCAATCGAAAGGCCGAGTCACTACTTGTTCGAGATTGTTTGCATGCACTCCACCGTGAATGAACCGTACACTTTTAGTGATTATATTCGGGTGATGGAGCCACGCTTTGCACACAAGCACTGTCAGCTGACATTTCTGCGGATCATACCAATTGGCAAGGAGTTCTTCCTGGTCACAGCCTTATTTATCATCTCCTTGGGGGCCTCCTTTGGCTGGTTTGGTGAACTGCTGCCTCATGTGATTCATCAGATGCATTTATTGATATGAGTTATATGACTTTAGGCATTAAGTTAATGCACAAAATATCATATTAATGGATTTTATCCACTCTGTTTGCATAACAAATAGAAGTGTTTGAAAATGTGTGCTAAATTAAGTATGTTGGTATCCACTTTGGGCCAAAACAAATAGAGACACTTTTATTGATTTTGCACAAACTAGTAAATTCGACAATTTTTTGGAAATATTGCACATGAAAACAAGCAAATTTAAATCACTACGTTGGCACGAAGTGATTTGTACCTTCGGCAACAATTCTCTTGTAAAACGCCCTTTGGGCGTGAATATACATTTTGTAGATTAAACAAAAATAACAATTTTTTAGTTAAAAACTTTGATCATATATATTCATTTGCTTGTGATGTTGACACATGATCAAACATGGAAATGGCTTAAAGTTCATCAGAATTAAGTAAATAAAAATATAACTCGTCAGTTCGTAGCAGTAGATCTCAAAGTGAACATGACATTTAGTTGAGCAATAAGTTATTCAACAAATCTATCTTACGGTTAGATAATGGAAACATTTTCTTATGTTTCTTTGTTAAAGACTCTTTAAGAATGGTCCATTTATGAAGTTAAGTTGCAATTGAGAAATAAATTCATTACTGACTGAATTAATTTATTGCTTACTCTAAAAATGTTTGTTTTGATTTCAACCGCAATTATTTGTGGTTGTGCGTGATGATAAAGGATTATTCTCAAAGGCTCAAACTCCGGTTCAGAACCTTCTTTTCGAGTTTCAAAAGCAAAAACATCTTTTGAGTGCAGGTGAAAAAATTGTTTTTATTATGATTTTAAAAACTGAAAAGGCAATTTAAAGGTTACTATTTTTCTTGCTTTTCCGCAACTTTTTTTTCTCAATCCACCCACAATAGAACGAGTCAAAACCTCCTAAATGACAAAAGAGGGACAAAAAGTGACAAATAGGGTAAATGAGAAGGGAGAAAGAGGGAAAGTGGTTTGTGGCGTCGGAGATCGACGAGTTCAAAAGTGGAACACTCGTATGGTGGATGAGTTGTCTGGAGGAGGACTTGTCCACTGGACAATGTCCAGCCACGCTTTTACTAAATATAATTATTTTTTGCAAGAATAAATTCACTCATGCATTCAAAACATACGACATGATAAATATAGTTCCCAAATTCCAAAGATGAAATCAAAAAGCTTTGTTCGGTCAGCAATGTACGAAAGCTGTGAAGAATGTATATTTATACACTGGATTTTTTAAATATTGAATTTAAATGCTTGCAAATTTTGAGTAAAAATCGATTAATTTTATTTGAATTAATTGTTACTTTTACACATTAATGATAAAAGTTTTATCAAAGCTGCGTCGCCATCTAGTGGTGAACGTTGGAGGTTTTTTAGAAATTCAAACGTCGAGATTTTAAACACAGAATGCGATGACAGAATGGCCACTTGGTAATCTATGTTTGTTCTTAATTTTACCTTTAAACTTTTAAAGCTAAAAGCTACCTTTAAAACATTACTCTGTTTCACAATTTGTTGACATTCTAGAGCTTTCTAGTATGACATTAGTCAATTATAAAATCGTAATTTTGTGGAAATTCAAATTTTCGAACTCTGGGAAATTCAGTAGCAATCAAAAAATTATTAATATGGCTGCCTTTATACCCTGATGAATGAGTGATGATATCTTCATTGATATTTGCCATTGGCATTGTGCAATATTTGTGTTGTGACTAGCATTTGTGATTGTAACGAGTCTCGCTTACAGTTGCACTTTGTGCAATCCAAAAGATGCTCTTGGCAACCTTAACAATCAATTGACACGGAAACAATTACACTCTCTGCATTAAAGTATCATTTTATCATTGTTGGGCAATATTTAGGTGAGGCGTTTTATTGCTGTGTCTTGCATTTTTTTGGTCGCAACGAGCCTCGCTTGCAGTTACTTTGAGCAATCCAAAAGATGCTTCTGGCAACCTTAACAATCAATTGACATTGAAACAACGACACTCTCTGCATTAAAAGATCATTTTATCATTGTTGTGCAATATTTGGGTGATGCATATTTGTGCTGTGACTTGCAATTTGTGATCGCAACAAGTCTCGCTTGTTTATTATAAAATTATATTTTTGCTCTGTTACGGAATTATGAAGTCAAAAACCAAAAGTGTTGACAGAATTTGTCGTGTTTGTGGTGATCAAGCCACTGGTAAGTTGTTTTAATCTAATCTAATCTATCTATCTAAACTACATTAAAGTAATTTTGAAAATGGTGTTGGTCATCGTGTCGGGCACATGCATAGTGGAAGTAGAGAATTGACATTTACACAAGTTGTACTGTACAAGTAGGATTTTCACACATACAAATTGTCTTAGATAAACCCACTACTCAAAGGCAGAAGTTTTGAATAAACATTTTCTAATCGAATCTGTTTGACAAAAATTATATGCCAATTCAATTATATATCAATTCCTATAGTATTTTTCACGCTGAATCCAATGGTATACTCAGATATATCATGATATTATTTCGAGTTTTCAAGATATTGTAATACTAAGAACATTTTCAACATATTTTTTTGGCACAACTCTAATATTTGCATAGAAAAATTTTCTAATTATTGAATAAAAATTCAATTTTAAATTCTCCATATTTATCTGAATTTTTTTGTGCTTAATTTTGTTGGTTAAAAGCAATTTATTGGTGGGATAAAAATACAGAATCCTTGAGAGGAATAAAGAAGAGAACTTGATGATGTAGACCACCAGAGGAGAACCTTGATGATTGTAATCGGGTTAGGGCAGAACGTGATCGTACCAATTAGCAGGAAGTTGAACCACCAATGGTGAGAGAGAGAATAACACAATAAAGCATGCGATGATTGAGCACTTCAGCACACGTGCTTATATATGCAGTCGAGATCGGCTATGTCCACACTGAGTGACTGTAGACATAGTGGCTTCACCATGACTAGGCATAAACTTGACAGATGTTCATGCAGAGAGGGAGCCACTTCTTAACAAATTTTGCCAAAAATAAGAAAAGAACCTACGGATTTCAAAATATTTTCTTGACAAAATTAATAAAAGTAAGTGGCAGTGTATTTACGATAGGTTTTGTGTCGAACCTTACAACTCACCCCACGCCCTAAGCTCAGTAAATTTCATAAAATATATTTTTTCAATGATTTTTTGCTCGATATATGCGATTCAAACTTGACGCAAGTAGTTCAAACGGAAAAAGAGTGTGACATCCTCAAGAAGAATGTCAATTAGTGTTTACTTTGACATATTTCAATCAGCGCACTTTAGCCTTTAGCCACCAATAATTGGTGACCAATAAGGCACCAAGATTAAAAATAATATGCTCTCTGGGAGATTCTTTAGCGAATTCGAGAAGGGCACAGCAACATATCCACAAAAATTCGAGCTATAAATGTTGTTTAATTTGTTTTTCTATTAAAATATTGAAACCTATGACAACATCTCACTGACATTAATTGGTCGCAAGTTGGCAATAGCGATACAATTGTCTATGTGATGGTGGGAGTGTTGTTCAAATTAGTAAGAAGATAAAGTTAAGACTGCAAAAGGTTATGAAGAGAGTGGCAATTTTAGGCCTGGGTGATTGGTTTTGGGAAAGGACGGAAAACTCAAAGATTGTTTAAGATTTGATTATACAATTCAAGACAGATTCTAAGTATTTGAAAAAGGCAACATCAACACGCACTAAGTTCTGACACTTTTTTCTTATGATCTTCATGGCATTTAAATATGCTAATGAGAACCAGAGTTGACCCGCTTTTTTATTTTCAATGCAATTCTTTACTAAAAAATTCAGAAGGGAGGGGCAACCGCCCGCTTTCAGCGTGCGGTTTTAACAAGTTAGCTTACAACTCGAGCAGTGAGCGGAGTGAAACGCAGCGAACGCGACGCGTTTGGGTTACCTTGTTATTTTTTTAAAACATTTTATTAATAAAAAATTTCAATTCTAGCATTTAATTTTGGTGGTCTCTCGTGTGATAGTTGTAAAATATTTTTCCGCCGAAACGGGTTTGGTGTTGAGGTTTGTATTTGCTGGTCATGGTTTTTTATATAATCTTTATTCATTTTTTGGTTTATCCATAGAAATTGGAATGCTACTTTACTGGACAGTGTGAAATCAACATTTTAACCCGAAAGTTCTGTCCAAAGTGTCGAATGGTAAAGTGTTTTGCAATTGGAATGGAGTTGCGCTGGTTGGACAGAAGGAAAGCTCTAAAAGCTCAAGCTATGTGTAGTTCCAAACATGATATTCGAGAACACACGACAAAACATCAGAATGAAGATGAAACAAAAATAACCAAAAAACTCAACAGAATCAACCGAATTGACCGCACATGAATGGCAATACATAAGTGACATTGAAAATGCAATGAAAATTTTCGAGGACGAATGCACTCTTCCAATTGCTGGTTGCGCACAAAACCTATCTCAGGCAAACAGTTTCTTTGGACTGTACGCTCGGAGGATCGTTAAATTTTGTAAACATTTTCCTGCCTTCCGTGACTTGAGTCGAGTTGATCAATTCACGATATTGAAACCGTTTTATATGGAAATTTTTGCAATCCGAATATCATATATGTTCAAAAAACAACTCAAATGGTTTTCCACTAATTGAAGTAAAAATATTTATTTTAAAAATATGTAAGATTTAAAATTTGTAAAATCATAGAATGAATCTGGCGACAAGGCAATTTTGATACCCAACGAACTCTATCACAAATTTGAAGGCGCCAACCCGTATTGTGGCCTTTTTATAAACTCACTTAATCGGGAAATGGAAAACGATCCAGTGATTAAAAATTTTTTAATGATTTTGAACTATTTGCTAAATTTTTATATTATTTTAAGTTAATTGTAAAATTTTTATTTTCTCCTCGTGAAAATTTGAAAAATTTTGAAGCACTCAGGTAATTTTTTTTACTTCTACATTGTTGATCGAATCAAATTCTTGTTACAATTTACAGTTCCGAATGCCATTGGTGTCATTATCTACTAAAGCGATATCTTCGTCACAAGCGTGGGGACCCAGTGAAAGGGGACATCAAGTTTAACCACCTGATGGGTCTGATCAACAATTATTACGGTCAAATGAAGAAGGACGTGCTCAAAATGTTTGAACAATTTGTCGATTTCAAACAGACGGGTCAAGTGATATCGGAGTTGTATAGTACCAAATTTAGTTGAAATTTAATCTTCTATTTTATTTGTGAATTTAATTTTTATCCATTAACCAATTCGACAGATAATAGACCACATACCATAGACCATACTACCACGTATCAACAAACTCGATATAGTTTATTGTTGTAATCTAGCCAGTTAGTAAACCTTAATAATCATTACAAACTTAAAACAGTAGAAGCTAATTAATATATATAGAATCACTTTTAAACATCATTGGCTCCAAAGGAGCATAGTCTGAGCGGGCGGGCACCACGCCCTCCACTACCAGAGTAAATGTTTATTTATTTTTATTATAATAGCTACAGTATTTTAGATGTACGAGTAGTAGTTCCCTCCAGATCACTTCTTCTCTGTCAGATTGTTAGATTAGTAAAATAAAAGTTCCTCAATAACAGGTTCATCGTGGTTTGTAACTGACAAATTATCAGGCTCAAAAGAATATATGTCTGAAGCATAGGTTTCAATGAAGATATATCCCCATTTTCAGATGTGCGACATCTGTTCGATGTATTCGATGATAACATACAACTCACGCACCTTCCTGCCCCACAAGTTCCACAAAAATTGCAGATTGCGATCGGGCCTCGTGCCTCGGCCGATCGCAATCTGCAATTTTTATGGCTCTTTTCTGAATTTGTTCAAGGTTATTAGTATCCCAATTCAAGGATCATGGAATCCCAGTGCTAACTATCACGTCAACATCTTGTGTCCACGTACAGTCCAAGCATGTATGCACGTATGTCGGTGAGTGTTTGCATTCGACGGCCGTATTGAAAACATGTCGGCAGACTTTCGGTAGTATTGTTAATTAAGATATTTTTATTGCACTTAAAAATCAACACTATTACAAAAGTGGCTATTGTCAAATTAGATATTTCACTATGGCAAAAAACGATATTTTTATTGCTAGAAAAAACTTGATCCCCAGTGTACCCAACAATGAGTGAAACAATGTGAAAATTAGTTTGTATTATGTTGGCCAATTTCCGTTTAGGATTCTGTTTTGGTTAAGTGTTAGGTAATTGAGGTGCAGTGACGGATTGGGTTAAGGTTTAAAATGTTTGTTTGTAGTGGAAATTGTTCCTCAAGTAGTCTTACTTCCAGACTAAAGACCACGGATATAATCCTTGGTCTTACTTATTACAATTTTTAAGTTCAAATTTCAAATATAGCACCGGCAGGGCCCACTAGTAATAAAATTGCTCAACTTGAGTTGGCAAGCGAGCTGTAATTGATGGCAGGTGAAACAAAAGTGGCAGTGAAATATGAGTGCAATGTTAGAAGTGTTCAAAGTCCATATAAAAAAATATCATCATTTTTGGTTATGTTTTAATATGGCCTTGACATTGTGAGATGTACTATCGAGTGTTAGTATATGGTGCATTATCAAATCCTTCCATTAAATTGCATTCCGCATACATCATATATTGCACATCTGCAGGCCACTTGACTAATTGTTGTCTCAAGTATGGCATTTCTATGCAATCAGTAACATTGTACAATTTTCATAATGGACTCACGTGAAACTCAAACTTTCGAAAAAATTTCAAACTTCAAATTTAGATATTATGGCCTGAAATATTTTTTTGTGGAAGGAAGGAAAATGTGTCAAGAATGAATGATTACTTGAATTTGACACATTCATTTCAATTTTCAAATTATTGAAAGATTTCCGTTGGTGATAAGTACTGAGGCTCAAGTCCAAATTGTTTCAGGATTGATTTTGCTAAAGACTATGTTTAGTAAGATAGAAGTCAAATCGCGATTTACTGATTTTAATTATTAAGTTTAAATGTATTTTTATATGACAATCTTACTGTTATTTTTTGTGGGCTTATACGTACTATACTTAGCGCTACACAAAAGTGTTAAGCGTTAAGGATATTTTCAAACTATTTTATTATTATTAGGCGTTAAACAATCATCATCACATTGGATCAACATTAAATATATTAAATTAATAATATTAATCTACAAGGGAACCCTTGAGTGTGAGACAAACAAGCGAGCCAGCATCACCGCTTAACTTGACGCTCATATTGGCGGACTTGATGTTGGGCACCAGTTTGGGCACCATCATACTGTAGGTGAAGCTATACTTGGCTCCCTTCACCAGTGGACATTTCACATAGGTGCAACCGTCAGTGTTGACGCCGGGCATTGGAATTACGAGACCATTCACATTGGCAGTGAGCTGAAAGTCGATCTTGCTGCTGTTTTGGTTTGCCACAAATTCAGCCTCAAGCTTGAACTCCTGTCCCTTGTGGATCTGGCAAATGTCGCCGCCATCGCACTCGTTAGCAACCAGCTTGGTGATCTCAGCATGACCTGGGAAAAGGAAATAGATAAAAATAAATTATAAATTAAAATCTAAATCTAAAATTAAGACTAAACAAAAATATTTACCACAGTCAGTGTAATTGACAGCGCCAGCCGAAACATAGGCAACCAAAAGAGCGAAACAGACAAATTTGAGCATTTTGGTTTGCTTTTTAAAGTTGTGCTGTGGGATTTTTATATTTAAATATATCAATTCAAAAGGTGATACATTTTGTCCAATTGTTCCACATTGCTTATATAGGCTGCCAGTACAATCAATCAATCAGCAGAGCAAGACAACAATTGGACCAGGATTTTTACTAGACAGATGACCAAAAGATAATTTCTTTAAAATCAAAAGCCAAAATCTTCAAAGACAAATAAATTTGTCAACTAATTAACTGCTAATCAGCAAAAAATACTTTAGTACAACAGTACTATTAACCTAATAAGCAACGCTAGATAACGGTCAAGTAATTGATATTAAAGACAACTATTTTTAATTACAGTATACAACACTCAAAGTTTGATTTGACTTCTACTTGCTATCACAAATGAACACAAGTGGATTGCAATCATAAGCAACATTATTTAATTATTTAATGATTGCCTTACTGAACAGTTAAACCTAATATGCTGTATTGTTGTGATACTATCAACTAACTAATGTACCATTCAAGGTTTTTGTGCTGCTCGAGAGATAATACCAAGGCATTGCCATTACTTGTAGTCCTTTAGTTGCATGATACTTTGAACCGTAGTAACACCAGTTTGCGAAACAATGGCCATTTATGGTATTTTTTTGCAAATTACATGTGATTAAAGTCAAGTGTAGTATTGACAGTCAAATAGTACATTCCAAGGCCACTCAACTTCCAACACGGATGGGAAAATTATGAAGATTATTATGCTGCAGTGCACCTGCGCCTATATAATGGAATAAGAACCAAAAACCCAATTGGTGGATAAGAATCAACAGCCCTACTGTGGGGTAAGAACCAAAAAACCCAATTGGTGGATAAGAATCAACAGCCCTACTGTGGGGTAAGAACCAAAAACCCTAATTGGTGGATAAGAATCAACAGCCCTACTGTGGGGTAAGAACCAAAAACCCAATTGGTGGATAAGAATCAACAGCCCTACTGTGGGGTAAGAACCAAAAACCCTAATTGGTGGATAAGAATCAACAGCCCTACTGTGGGGTAAGAACCAAAAACCCAATTGGTGGATAAGAATCAACAGCCCTACTGTGGGGTAAGAACCAAAAACCCAATTGGTGGATAAGAATCAACAGCCCTACTGTGGGGTAAGAACCAAACACCCAATTGGTGGATAAGAATCAACAGCCCTACTGTGGGGTAAGAACCAACAACCCAATTGGTGGATAAGAAACAGCATCTCAATAAATAAAGTTCAACACCAGTGCAAATGAATTATTACTGACAAACAAACAAAACTAATCCGGAAAGTTTTGCACATTTAGTAGATATTACTAGGAAAATTCTTTGATGAATATTCGCCGAATATTCGAATATTCGAAGATTCGTTTGAATAAAAAAACACAAATTTGGTAATTTTTCGAATACTAACAATTCAAATTGATAGTGTGATTTTCTGGCGAATATTCGAATATTCGTACATGACATCACTATGCTGCACGCATGCAGCAATCAAACTCGATTGCAACAAGTTTCACTCGAAAAAGCAATATGGTATCATTTAGGGCTCATTTGGATGGATTAAATTGCTCAAATATTGCGTTCTGTATACTGTCATGAAAAATAGTTGTCTTTAATATCAATTACTTGACCGTTATCTAGCGTTGCTTATTAGGTTAATAGTACTATTGGATTAAAGTATTTTTTGCTGATTAGCAGTTAATTAGTTGACAAATTTATTCGTCTTTGAAGTTTCATTTTTATACCAAATTTTGGATTTTAAAAAATCTCTACTCTTTTACCTTTGACATATATTGCCACAAAACTATACAGCTCATCTAGACCACTACCCAAACATTGGGTTAAATTTTGAGACCGATCCATGCATTCGTATTTGAGTAGTAGCCCGAACAAGAAATGACTGAAGTTACATTTTTCTCGGGAATATATCATCACTCCCTCATTCACTCACCCATTGCTCGCTTCGCTCTATCAACGTGAGTGATTTCGGTCGATCCTCCAATTAAACCTATTTAATCATCAAACTACAAATGACAAATGTTGTAGACGCTTTTTGATCGCTTGTGTTATCACAGATTGGGCGTATTCCTGTGCAAATTTCATTCGTACATCCCAAGGCCAACTGCTCAAGATTGCCACCGAACGTGTGGCTGTACTCACTGGTGGCGGGAATATCAAGTGATGGCGCTGTCTTTAAAGGAATTCTAATCAGACCAAATCCGGGTGTGGAATTAACCAGCGTGAATGCAAATGATGATTCGATTTGTAGTCAAATTGAGAGTAGTTGGAAGGTCAATGGAAACACAATTGAGTACACGGTCACCATTCGAGTAAATAGCAAAGCAGCCATCGCATTGCCTGGTCAATGTGTAACTCACAATGTTGGTTGAATTTCGCGATTTGACGAACTTCATAGCTCGTCAAAGTACGAAATTCTTTGGTTTTAGAGAAATTCGCTATTTGACTAGGTGATTCGCGATTTGACTAGTCATTTCGAGATATGACAAAATGTACTCCTTCAATGCTAAAATCTAATTTTAAAATAAATGAAAATCTAATTTGTTTGTCGTTTGTTTGTGTTCACTATTCGGCAACTACTCGTACTGCTACTTGACTCTAATTTGTGATTGCTTTTTGTGATTGTTTGAATCTTTGTGTGCTGACAATGGCAAGTGGAATTGATTTAACACTTGAATTAACGAATTAATCCAAAATCGGGCGTCAAATTCAAATCTATTTACTAAAACTGAATATGAAGGTATTATTCAAGCTCTTTTGGGTATTGCACCAGGGGTGCACAAAGGTAAAACTGATTCGAACAACGTACTGGCAGTCGTAATTGAAGTAGTATCGGGCACTGGTTTGTATCGTCTTGGCACCAAACATGGAATACTTGACAAATGTTTTACTGTTGGAGAAGTTATCAAGGTTCCACTAGGAAGCGAATATTCATTTCTTGATATTTCTGAAGTTCCAGACGAAAAACTATCACTTAGATCTGCCTCGACAAAACAATCAGCAAGTGGTGGCCAAGGTTTCGTTAGGTGCAATTGTACTTCAAAGTGTAAAACAAAGCGATGTAGTTGTCGGCAAGCAAATGTTCGATGTAATTCAAAGTGTCACAATAGTAATACTTGCTCGAACAAACACGATTAATTGTAATTAACTTGTAATATTTAGACATTAAATTAAAAAACTTTGCCAAAACAATTCTTTTCGGACTTTGACGGAAGATTTGTCCGGCAATTCTCGAAATGACTGATTTCGGGAATATCCGGTGACATATACAATATGCGTTCTACATTTTGATATTTTGCAACCCATTAATAATATGATTGGCTGAACAAAGTTGAAGCCTCCAAGTTCAGAAATAAAGTTATTCAAGAAAGAGTCATGCACATTTTCAAAAGATAATGAATATAACTTCATATAACGGTGAACATATTTTTGCTTCTCGGCCAGTAGATGGCAATAATGTTTTGCTAAAACTTTAAGTAAGTTTTAAAACGTCATGATAGTAATCTACTTACCTCTAAAATAATACAGTAGTTTTTTCGCTTACACTCAACTATTCCTCATAATTCAAATTTTGTGGACATTACATTCAAAAATACCTTCCAAAGCTTTAAATTTATCTCCCGCAAGGTCAACTAGTATATGTATTGTCATAATTTTATGTTTCGAGAAAATTGAATAACAATTTAGAGTCACTCAAAATACAACTTAGTGTTCACTTATTTTCACTATAGGTAGTATTGTGACATTTTGTTGCTTGTGAATTGTTCCAAGTGAATTTTATGATTTGTTTATAAAATTAATTTATGTTAATAAATTAAAAATTTTTTGATAAAAAAAGAAGAAGATAAACTACAAAGATACAATTTTTGTAAGATGTATGTAAAAAAATATTTTGCTACATTAGATTAATTGACTACATGTATTGAGGGTAAATGCAAAAACAAAGTCCGGCAAGCCGGGCCGTAAGCAAGACTTAGTGTAGTTTAAAAAATTAAAATAAAAAAAGTTACCCGAGGTGGGAATCGATCCTACAACACCTCTGCACATACAGACATACGTACATACAGACACGATGGCAAAACCATTAGCTTGACTTGTTCTTCGAACTAAGTCTCGCTAATAATGAGGAATTTAAGCCCGCTAAGGAAGGTCCAAGATGGGCACTACTGAGGAACGATCTTGACAGTCACATCTGCAGGATCACCAATTCAAACCAAATATCGCCAAGCGTCTACTGCACCGACAGGTTCTATAGACATTTTCTTAATTTTGTTTACAAAATATATAATGATTTGTAAATATCTCTATATAAGTTTTTATAGCCACCTTTTAATTCGCTTATTCTACATAACCATTCATTTTGTATTCTATTACTTGTAAACAATTCTAATGTATCGAATTATACCTCAACGATGTATGTGTGTGCATTTTCTAGCTCACATTTAGCATTAATTTGCTTAAGAGGTCAATAAAATACCATTTTAAAAAAAATCAACACTAACTTTGGTCGATTTATTTCAGATTCAACCTCTACCTGAAGTTTAGATGTACGGCAAAATATTTTTCAACACTTCGTATTAAGAAACTGCATTCGGTTGTCAATATTTAAGTTTAATGATTAAACTCTAGATTTATGTACTAGTTTAAATGTCAGGCCACACACATTAAATTCGCCTGGTTTACAATTTAAATATTTATTTGTAGTCGGTGTCGATTTAGAGTGGAACGAAATAAAAAATTTTCTTTAGCCTATTCTACAGTAGATTCTGTACACTCTAAATTCGTGAAAAATCCGATCAAAATCGGTTAATGTTTGACCCTGCAACTTTTGATCCAAAAATTTTTGGCAATTTTAACTTAAAAGCTGTATGTACTTTGTTGACGGTCGTTACCAACATATGACTTTTTTATGAACTGTGATTAATTTTTTGAACTGATATTTTTGAACGTTACTACTCAACCCAGTTTGAAGTGAAGCAAGTCATTTGAATTTATGTGATTACTGAATGCTTGGAGGTTGTTTCTAATTAACTTTGGTTTACTTTAGAATTGACTCTTTGATTATTATGCAAGTTATTCGTGTTCTATAGAACTATAGTGGATGGCCTGGGGGAAAAATTGCGTTCAGCCGAATTGCGTTCAGCCGAACGTAAATCTTCCCAGGAAGTTTCCCATTTTCGGCTGAACGCAAGTTAACGCATTTGCACTCAACCGAAATTAAAGATTTACCAAATTTATTCCCAAACACTAATTAATTTAATAATAAATACAGAATCAAATCTAAATACATAGTCTTATCATAGATAATTAATAATAAATACACAAATGTCGAACCAAACACTATTTCGGGAGATACACTTTAAATTGCTGTAAATATTCGATGATACGCCCGGTTGCTTTTGCCAAAAGATATTTCTTAGACATTATCTTGAACTTTATTGTCTTTATTCGTTCCTTGCCTTTAGATCTGTACTTGACTTGATTGATCAATCGATTCTAAACAAATAAATCAATAAATTAATATGAAAATAAATTCATTAGATTATTAGATTACCGTCATTAGATTTTGGTCCGCTTTGAGTTGCACAATCCAGATTTTGATGCTTGGATGACGATTACTACGAGGATGAGCACGTTGGCGACGACCAAATGCGACTTTGAAAGCATTGTGCCAAGATTCCACGTGATTGTTATTACGTGGAGCACCAGAACGGACAGCTTTGTAAATGCTCCATGTTGATGGTGGAAATCTCGCTTGAGCAGATTTAGTTCCAATCCAAGTCGACTCCTAATAATGAAGAAATCGCTTGAGAGGAGCCTTGAGATGCTGCAAATCGGTTCCAATCGCATTCTTGAGGATATAATTTATTAATTTCGGTTGAGTGCAAATGCGTTATCTTGCGTTAAAAGTAGCAAAATTTCGACAAAATTTTACGATCTCTCGTATGTAAACTTCAAAGCAGAAAAATTCTACGGACACATTCTGTGAAAGTTGATTGATTGGTAGAGTGTCTTTATCCTTGAATATAGTGATTGAATTATGAATTTCATTAAGACTGTTCCATTCATATACAGTCAACTCATTGGAATTTTTTGCATCCACCGAAACCTGTTCATGTTTCGTTATTTCATCGCTTTAGTCGTTTAAAACACACTTTTCTAACAACAAATTGTGCAAATTGTATTCGTTATTTTGTTTTGTTGCTGCATCAGATAAGTTCATTGAAGCAGAATTGTTATATTCTGTAAAAATTACTCTGACTTTGTCGTCGTCTAACTAACGCAACTGCATTCCAATAGCAAAACACTTTTTCAATCGACACTTGCGACAGTTTTTTCTGTTGGACAAGTTGATCTGACAGTTTTTCACAAATTGAGATAACCACAAACTCGACAAATTTTGTTTAAGTCAGATATAGTAGTATTCATATTTTAGTGAAAATACACGAATAGAGCAAAATGCTTTTAATTAATTTCTAAATTATGAGACAACCATAAAATTCATTTAAGATTTCACACACTAATATCAGGTGTTTGTGTGCCATAATCTATCGTAATAAGGGTCAGTAAGGTGGCTGTAATGAAATTGCTCAAGTTTAGTTGGCTTATAAGGGGTTGTGAGTATGAGTGCAATGAAAGAAGTGCAAAGATCATTTTTGGCTTTAATCTTTAATGGCCTTGTTATGTACTATCGAATGAACAATGTGGCGCATTATCAAATGGCCTCACATTAAACATTGCATTCCGCATACATGCAAACTGCATATGCAGACCACTTGAGTGTTTGCTGTCCCAAGTATGACGTTACTAGATAATCAGAAGCATTGTACAATTGACATTTAATGCACACCTTGTAAATGCTCAACAAATGAACACATTGATCAATAGGACAAAATCTGTAAAGACTATTAATGTTATCAACTGTCAAATGTACAAAAATATATGTCATACTAATAATGCACTTTACTGAAATCAAAGTTGGTAAATAATAATTATACACACAGTGTGTGTGGTGAAGGCTAACCAATCAGTGTTCGGAACAGGATAATTAGTTGAAATACTAAAATGGTGATAATAGATGATGCCCTGCTCCAACTGAGTTTAACTGGTTTATATCACTGTGGTACGAAATAATGCAACTATGGAACTACAAGTACTAATCAACTGGCTCTGGCATTATATCGTGACAACATAGCCCAAATACGTGGATACTGCTTTAGCCTCCAATCACATCACATCACAGCCCATTAGGTCATATGGACTTGTTTTATAATGCATAAAAGGCTATATAAGATTGCCATTATAAAAGCAGTTGAATAAATCTAAATTTTATATAATATATTTTTTTGTGTTTACCATTTTTAATTTTGATTAACTTAACCGAATTCAAAATGTTGAACTCTATTTTAAATTCAATATTTACCAATATGTGGCTTATTGTGCTCTTCTTATTACCATTTGTCTATTGGTAAGTTTTTCCGTGGTCACGTTTTCATGCACTTATTTAAGTGAAATTGTTGAATTTGTAGGTATGCAACTCGCAATCACAACTACTGGCTCAAACAAGGTGTCACTGGCCCACCGAATGTTCCTGTGATTGGCAATTTCTTCAGTCTCACAACGCCCATTTCGGCACTCTACATTGAGTATATGAAAAAATATGGAAAATTTTATGGGTAATTTTTATGGTATTTCTATTTGTTTATTTATTCATTTTGGGTGTCTATTTCAGTATGTTCCAAGGTCAGGATCCTATTTTGGTGGTAGCAGAACCCGATTTGATCAAACAAATTTTGGTTAAAGATTTTCACTTATTCCAAAAATCGCACCCCTTTTGGACAGGAACCTCGACCAGAGGATAACAATTCGAACCTGGTGGATGCCCGAGATGACATCTGGAAGCGAGTTCGATCGATGGTCACGCCCATGTTCACCACCTCCAAGTTGAATCGAATGGAGCCTCAAATGATGAAATGCACCACTGACATGTTGGCCTCGTTAGGTCGAATTGCCCAAACTGGACAGACATTCATTGCGCATGACGCAATGGGCAAATACACCATGGACACCATCGCCAAGTGTGCTTTCGCTACAGAGACCAATGCCAGTGAAGATAATGTGTTTGTGCAAAGCGCAAAACAGTTGTTGACTTTCAAAATTTTTCCATTTTATATTTCACAATTGGTATTCGTTTGGCTGTACAAATTAATTAGAAAAATACCGATTGCTATGTTTGATCAAACAACAGCGGGAAACTTTTTGGTAGTCTGGCCTATCATTTGGTGATGAAACGTAAAGCCGACAAAGAGAAAGGAATACAGTCACATGATGATTTGCTACAGTTTATGGTCAATGCAGAACACTTGGAAAAAAGAGACTGAAACGGAGAAGGAAGACTTGCTTGAAGCTCATCATGTCAATCAGGACAAAGAAGAAATTGAACAAGAGAAGAAGTATTTTAAGGAAATTGTCGGCACCAAATATTTGTTGGAAGAAGAAATGATGTCAAACACACTTACTTTCTTCATTGCTGGCTACGAAACAACTGCGTCTACTTTGGCCTACAGTTTGTTTGAATTGGCATCCAACCTTGATGTGCAGACCAAACTGTATAAGGAAATTCAAAAAGCTAAAACCCAAGACCCTGAACTAAGCTACAAAACACTGCAGAGTTTGCCTTATCTCGACGCCGTTCTGTCCGAAACACTACGCAAATATCCGCCAGCCTTTACAGCAGTTAACCGAGCATGCACCACCGACCGTTACACTATCCCCGGACGCAATGTAACCTTGCAAAAAGGTGACGTTGTTATGATTCCCGTATATGCAATCCATCATTGGGAGGAATTTTTTCCCGAACCAGAGAAATACAATCCAGATCGATTTTTGCCCCAAAAACAGAGATCAGATCATTCCGTACACCTATCTGCCATTTGGTGCTGGTCCACGAAACTGTGTGGGAATGCGATTTGCGTTGAAAGAAGCCAAACTGGGACTGGTCAACATTGTGGATCGATTCGAAATTTTGCCAACTCTCAAAACGCCCAAACAACTGAAATTGAAACTGTGCTCTCCTGTTCTCAAGACTGAGCCAATTCACTTAAGTGCTAAAAAGAGAGGTTAAATCATTGTTTTAAAGATAAAATTCTTTGTCAATTTTGAATAAATTCAGTAAAAGTCAACATTTTTGTTTTCTGTCAAATTGTGCGTTTTGTTAGTGTGATTGTGATGAGAAGTTACAAGGTGACCATTACAGACATAAATGCGGATGTTTGTAGAGATGTTGAGTTTCGTGTACTCAAGTGCAAGGTGAAAGAGTTGGGTTTGGGTATATTCGTTAGTAGTCTTGGGTTTTCAACCACCTTTTTTGGGGGATTGCCTTGTGGAGGATAGACCTGTTGAGGGTAGTTTGGTTGAGAGACGCGGTTGTTTTTGTACTGCGGTGGTACTGCTGGTTGCTATGGAAATCAGCTTGACTCATAGTACGTTGTGGATCTTGGTTTGGGTTCTGCTGCAGGTGCTGCTGCTGCTGCTGGTGCGAGACTTGAATGGGAGACCGCGCCCTAAATTGTACAGAGAAACCTTATACTCCACTCAACTTTGGAGATTTTCCGAACCCATTCGCACGCCTTGCACCCTGGTGCTTGCACCATTTCGCACCCATTACTGCACGACCCTGTTTGTATGTATTTGTAAAGTAATGTCCTCAAAAATTGGATTTTGTGGAATAGTCGAGTCTAAGCGATAACAAACCACCTACCTAACCGCCTAACCGAACTAAACCTACTCCTTAACCTCACCTACCTAATCACCTAACAGACATAAGCATACTTCCTAACAACAACTACCTAACCACCTAACCGACCTAATCATACATTGAACGACCCAAAACAAACTTCTCATATTCCATATGACTAAATTTTCCAAACCATCACTGCTGGCAATACAGTAAAGTTCCGTTAATTCGAACATCCTCTAATTCGAATGCCTCCTTTAATTCGTAATTGGAAGCTAAAATTGGCTCAGTGCGTCTAATTCGCACCCTTCTACTGTACTAATCGTTCCGTTAATTCGAAAAAGTTCCTATAAATCGAAATTCGAAGGGAATTTTTTACCTAATTCGAAGGGAAATATTTATAAATATATTGAATTTACTCAATCAATTTGCAAATATTATCAGTTTCTTATGAAAAACAAGTAAATTGAGTTGTATTATGACGCCTTGCATCTTAAAATTCACTTTTTCGCAATGACAACAATTGGGTATAGAGAATTTACCTGATCATGTTAAGTTAAGAAATTGAGTGAATGAAGTTGTCAGGTAATTTTTGTCATTGCTTGTGTAAGGAATTGAAAATCGAATATGCAATGTGCAACCAAATTCATTATTCTCCAAGTTGCCCCAACTTAGTCATATTCCTGATCAATGATAATTCTAATCTCTGGTGTCAAACCTCAAACGTCTTTGTTTTGCCAAAAATCCACCGTATATTTCTTAGTCTCGACAGATTTACAGTTTGTTCAGACAACAAAACAGAAATTTCTTTAATCTCTTGACAATTTGACATCTAAGATGAATCTGATCAACAACTTTAATTTGCCTCAAAATAAAAAAGATTAAATTGCTTGAACATCTTGTCGTCCATCTTCAAGTAAAGATGATGTAGGAAGCGAGATCAAGATGAGCCATTATCAAGATTATTAACCAATCGAATTCACTGCCGAAGGTGCGACCCAAACTTTTACGAGTTCAATCTGAGCCCGTGAGTCGGACACAAAATCTTACCTGATAACCACTTTTATAAGAAAAAGGAAGTTAACAACTTCTTGGTGTTTTGGCTGAACTTTTGAACTATCTAATAGTTAAATCTCGTAGCCAACAAACTTTGTTTTCTAAAGTTTTTCATATTTTTTGGTCGATATATGTTATAATTCGTTGTTAGATTGATTTTGAGACATTTTTTAACGTTTATAGTATACCCATATTGAAAATAACTGCAAAAAACAAAAGTTCCTCTAATTCGAAATTCGAAGTAAAATTTACGATTGGTATCCCTGCAACTTCGAATTAACGGAACTTTACTGTACGAGCATTAACTTGTCTCAATTTGATTCATTTCAGCATTACTTAACAGTAATTTACTTAACTCGTAGTGAACGACAGAGCTGATGCCACTGTCATTGCTTCTGGAAAGGAAGTCAAACAGTTTTCGCCTAAAAATACTGTCTTGTATCGTTGGCTTCGCTGATGACTCTGTAGACCGGGATATAATCGAAGCATTTAGTGTTGTGGTACTTGCAAACATTAAGATGCTCGAAATTGATGCAAGCATACATTGTGGGGAGCGTCCAGAAATTACGTCATCAACAGGAGGGTGGGTCGGTAGTTAAGGTACTGATGATGCTATGATGATGAAAGATTGGGAGGGTGGTCGGGAATCTGATATGAAGTTACTTTTGTAAATGGATTTATTTGCCAAATGTCGAAAAGTTGTAAGTGATAAGTAATTTTGGGCTATTCTGCCCACATTTATTAAAAACTTGCATGAAAGCACATAAAAACAAATTTTAATTATTGCTCATTTGATTGAGTTTTATGCATATATATAAGGGTACCCCCCTTATACGTTCAATGGGGTGGTTTGTCCCTTGATGACGATTTGATGACGAGGGGTGGGTCGGTAGTCTAAAAACTGATTTTCTTGATGACGTAATTTCTGGACGCTCCCGTGGTGCCGTGAGCATCGACCATTCATTAGGGATGTCTGAATGACACATATCGTAAACAGTTTAGCACATCACCTCAAACCAGGCCAATATGGCAGGCATCTGAAATTGTGGTGGCGGTGCATCTGGTTGTATTAGTGCAAAAATGATAAAATTACTAATTAAATGAATTTGCTCTGAATTTGAATGGAGGGAACATAAATTTTGCTTATGTTTAGATTGGTATGTAATAAATTGTTTGCATTAACTCAATTACTTGTTATTTTTTGATTTGGGAATTTATGAAACAAAAATCAATAATAAATTAGACTTTCGAGAGATTCTGGCAGCAGCTCTACAGTCAAGTGTCCTTTTTGTCGGTCGTGCAGCTTGAGAGCCACTGGATATGTATTCTTGTTGAGAACAGTGACAACAGTTGCATTGTCTGGTCGTACAAAGACGGTGACCAGAAGATTGTCCGGACGTTCTGACACTTCAGCATGGTGTTGCACCCGCACAGAGTCCGGCAAAATGAATTTGCTAAAGTGGCCCATTGCATAAAAGGTTGTCTGCTTGTAGTACTCGTGGCTGCTTTCGTTCACAGTCACTGTTGCGTCGATAAAATTGTTTGCCCAGTTGGGACCACCTTGAGTATCGAACGCCAGACTCCAGTCCACCCAGCCAGTGCTGTGTAAATTCAAATCCTGTACAAAAAATCTATGTCAGACAAAATGCTGAAAGAATAATCTACTTGGCCCACCTTGATGATATCATCTGCATAGTGATTGAACATGTCCCAATCGCCAAGCAAAACATGCTCCTTGCCTGGATGTCCTTGACTTGCCTCGGTGGCCAAGAGAAATTTGTCCGGAAGACTTTCTGCTAAAACTTGCAGGTTTTGGCGATTCTTTTCGTTTGCTTCATACCAGTGAAAAGCAATGCCATCCACATATTTTGCCGCCTCCTTGTCGGTAAAAATGGGCATGTCAAAGTTGACAATATCATTCAAGTTCCAGTCGTAGGCCATCAAAATGGTGCTCGCCACGTCTGAAGACCTCAATTCTGGACCAAGGTCAAGTTTGATAAAATCACGCTGTACAGTGCCGTTCATGTTTAGGCAAGGCCACAGCCAAAAGGGATCATTATGGCATACATTCGGCTCATTCAACACTGTCATGCCCCACATTGAAGCGTTGTGCTTTTTGTACTCCTGTACAAATCGAATCAAATACTTAGCGAACAGTTTGTAATATTTCTCTCCTGGACGTCCAATTAATTCTCCACCGTAATTCAACTGTCTGTTCGTCTTCATCCAAGCTGGTGGACTCCATGCACTTGCAAACAACTTTACAGGTCGAGAACTGGCACCTTTAACCATTTGAATTAATGCAATCTAAAATGTTGGATGTAAGTCATGTAAATTTGGCGTGGCTGATTATTCGAACTGGTACACTTACTCGAAGATTGTCCTCTGGCTGGAGGGCAAACTTACTCAATGTTTCACCTTCAGGATGATCATCGAGTGAATAGCCCCTTGTGGACGCATCCGTTGCACCAATGGGAACTCTACACAAATTGTAGCCCAGTCCTTCATCGGAAAAGAAATCTCGAATCAGCCTCTCTTGTAGGCTTTTAGGCAACTTTGAGATCATAATCGCCGCTGAATCAGTTAACGTTCCACCAAAGCCAATGATCTTTTGATAACGCTTTGTTTGATTTACATCCACTTCGACATGACTTGGAGTACTTATTGGAGAAGCTTCCTTTGTGAAATGATACTCTTGCTGCTTGAACCTAGCTCCACCTTTACTGGTAACATACGAACTGACAGTGCCAACTTGTTTGGACAGCTTCACTTTCATGTCTTCACACTTTAACTGTTCACTACAAACACAGACCGATGAGCCGTGTCCATAATCACGAGGATTGCATTGAATTGCTATAGGAAATAAAACATTAGAGGAAAAAGACAAATCAATGTTAATATATATTTACCGGTCGTGATTGTAATGGAAATTGCAAAGAAAAGCAATGCCAACAAATATAGTCGCACCATTTTGTCAAATTTTAGCAAATAAAACTCTATTGAATCTAATGAATTTTAAATTTCTCTATAAATCTCAAACATATATTTGCTTACAAGTCTAAAGCTTACGGAATTACCAAACTTTAGTTTCCATTGACTTATTTTGATCATTTGTCTCAGGAGTATTTATATCACTTAGGATTTAAATTGGTTAGTGAAATTATCGCTCACCTGCTGCGTGACTCACTGTCAAAATAGGTCAGATTTCCGACCACCAACTGATCACGTGCTAAGTGTGTGACAGATTATCGTAATCTTATACAAATATGGGAATTGCTCAAGGAAAAGTATGAGCAAAAATACGATAAAATAAGGACATAGAAAGTATGGTAAAGATTTTGTGTGACATTTTTCATTTGATTAAATTGTCCCTCGACGATAAACAAAAAGATGGTCCAGCTGATTGCACAAACATTGACAATATTATTTAATTAGATGGACACTCTCATCGGGCAATTGTAACTGAGGAAATCCTTAATAGGATGCTGTCAAATTTAATATAAATTTTACAAGCAAACTTCGAACACGTTCCCTTGTAAAACACCCTTCGGGCGTGAATGAATAGTGACAATTCTTTTTAATAATTGTCAATTCAATTAGCAAAAAAGTGATATAATTAAAAAATACTTTAATATCTACAGTCCGAAGCGGAAGATAATGTTGGCATTATTATTTTGCTAAGTCTCACGTTCAATAAGAATTTTGTAATGTATTAGATTACAGAACCACTGACCACTTAATGACTGCGGCAAGCAACCTAAGCCACTACACCACGAACCGCAGTCCTTTAAATCTAGTCTAATCTAACTTAAATTGCGTTTATTTTCTTCAATTGCGCTATCTTTCAAATTAATTAAAGACCAAGGACATTAGCTTGGTAAATAACCAAGTAATCCCTGATTGTGCAATCAATAATTTAAAAGATAAATGAGTACTGATATATTGTACTATTGTACTATTGTACTATCGTACTGATATACTATTGCACTCGAGAGTATGGAAATTGAATCAATAAAAATGATAAACGGAGTAAATGAGTGATTATTAGGTTTAATTTTGGATCACTATTTATTTGCTATAAAAAAACTCAAATTAGAAAAAAGTCAAACATTAACCAATTCATCATGGAACTTAACATTTGGGCTTTAGTTTGTTACTTTTCACTTTTTGGAATTTTCTCATGTTTACCAGCCGACAACAGTAGTTTTGTGCCTGTTGGCCTGCGAACCGAATATCTCTCGAATCCACTCACCCTTGAAACTATTAACCCGCGATTCAGTTGGAAGCTTCGAGCACGCAGGGATGCTGTGTACAATTTGACCCAAGCCGCTTACCAGATATTGGTTTCATCTGCAAAAAGCCTGAACGATGAAACAGAAGCAGATTTGTGGAACAGTGGAGTGGTGCACAGTGACAACACTGTGCACATTCGATACGGTGGTAAGCCGTTAAAGTCTCGACAGTTGGCAGTGTGGAAAGTTAAAGTGTGGGATCAGAATGGTGCTATGGCCCAGAGTGAGACAAGTGGACACTTTGGCATTGGATTGCTGCACAAAGGTGACTGGAAAGCCAAATGGATTCATTCTCCGGCTGGAATTCACAAAAATTTGATTCAAACTTTGCAAACTGATGATCAAACGGTAATTTTTGTTTGTTTGAACAATTCTAATGCATAAGGTTCTTCTTCTTCTTTATTCAGACGATTTCCAATCTCCAAGGTCTATTGCCTCCGCTGTACTTTAGAAAGTCATTTAAACTTGAACAGACACACGGAGCACGATTGTTCGCAACTTCCAAGGGCGTCTATGAGATTTATATTAATGGAAAAAGACTGTGAGTGAAAGTCATTGATGAATTTATTAAATCATTTTCTTTCCAACAGGGAAATGACACACCTCAAGCCAGGCTACACCGATTATCACAAATCGTTTCGGTATCAAAGTTTTGAAAAAGTTGAAGACTATCTTCATAAAGGCGACAATGTGATTGGAATTGTGGTCTCAACGGGATGGTACGCCGGTTACATGGGCTATAATAATACGCAGGCCTACTTTGGCACAGATCTAGGCGCTTTGGTTCAATTGGACATTGACGATAATACAATTGTGCAATCTGATTCTACTTGGCTGGTAACCACTGGTCCGATTGTGTATTCGGACATGTTCATGGGAGAGACCTATTATGTTGACAAAGAAATCACTGGCTGGAATGATGTCAACTTCAATGATAGTCACTGGAAGCAAGTGACAGTGGAAAAACAGAAGTGAACAAATTGCTTTGATTGGAGATGTCTCAGAGCCAGTGGTTACCAGCATGACCTTGACACCCAAAACAGTTCACGAGCCAAAGCCTGGGGTTTTCATATTTGACTTTGGACAAAACTTTGCTGGAGTTTGTTCGATCACAATTCATGCCGGCCAGGCACCGGCACGGATTCAACTGAGACACGGAGAGGCACTCGAGCGGCCATACATGAAAGGATCACTTTATACAGAAAATCTAAGGCTTGCACGCGCAACCGACACACTGGTTATTAAGGACAAGGTGACAACGTCGTTCACCTACACACCATCTTTTACGTATCACGGATTTCGATTTGTGGAACTGACAGGCTATGGGCCTATTGCTCCCTAACTTGACCGACATTGTAGCCAATGTTATGCATTCGGGCTTTAGTGTCAACTCTCACATGGAAACTTCAAACGAGCAGGTCAATCGGCTACTGCAGAACATCCAATGGAGTTTGAGAAGCAACTTTATCTCTGTACCAACTGACTGTCCACAGCGTAGTGAACGACTCGGCTGGACGGGTGATGCAGAGGTGTTTGCTTCGACCGCAGTTTACAATGCAGACTTGGCAGCATTTTTTACAAAATGGATGGAGGACATGCGCGAGTCCCAATTTGCAGATGGAAGCGTGCCAGACACTGTGCCAATATATGAGCGAACATTTGGATCGCCAGGTTGGCAGGATGCAATGGTGATAATACCATGGGTGGTCTATCGAACCTACGGAGATGCACAAATTATCAAGGACAACTATGACGCAATGGCCCGATTCATCAACTACGTAACCGTAGCCAATCCGGACAATATCTGGAAAAATGGCTTTAACCACCTTTTCGGTGATTGGCTAGAGCTGAGCGCTCAAACCGACAAACATGTGGTGTCAACAGCTTTCTATGCTCAGGATGCACTGCTCATGTCCAAAATGGCTTCAGCTGTTGGCAGGTCGGCCGATGCCATCAAATATACGAAATTGTTTCAGAACATTTCTGAAGCATTTAACAAACACTTTGTGCTACAAGATGGAACAATTCAAGGCGATACCCAAGCGGTAAAAAATAATCATATCGTTTATGTGATCTATTGAATTTAAATTGAATTTTTTATTACTTCCATAGGCGTACGCTATGGCATTGGCATTGTCTCTTTTGCCCGAAAAGATTCGTCCATTGGCGGCAAAGAAACTAGCGGATAATATAAAAGAGCACAATATGCACTTGACCGTTGGATTTATGGGCGTGAGTTTCCTCAATCCAAGCCTGACGGAGCATTGCCAAAACGATGTTGCCTATCGATTGCTACTGCAGGACAGCTATCCCTCCTGGTTGTATCCAATTGCACACGGCAATGCCACCACTGTGTGGGAAAAATGGGACTTGTGGAATGAGACTACAGGCTTCCAAGGTGAGGCTTCGTTCAATCACTTTGCCCTCGGCTCTGTGGGCGTGTGGCTCTACTCTCAGGTGGCAGGCATTGCCAGTGATGATGTTTCTGAAGGAGTGGCTGGCTTTAAGCACATAATCATCAAGCCCAATCCAGGACCAGGCCTGACCTGGATCAACGCTACCTATGAATCGATTCGAGGTTCGATCACTAGCAGTTGGACTGTGAACGGAGACACAGTGGAGTATGCGGTCACAATTCCCGTCAACACAAGAGCAACAATCATTCTACCGGGCCAAGTTAACAAACACGAAGTGGGTTCTGGTACTTGGAAGTTTAGCTCCAAGAGGAGTTTTTAAAAGTAAATATTTTATTTGTCATGAATCTGTTTTGACACGAGCCTGCTTATCAATCAGTCACAAATCAAATCACAAATCAAACAATCGCCTCAATAAAATATCTATTAAAATTTAATTGTTACTTAACTCTGAATAAACAAGCCTGATCGAAAACCCCTTTGATCACTGCTAGCCAACTCGGAATCAGTGGGAAACCGTGGCAAAATACTGTTCTATACCGAAAAATAAGTTTTTGGTACAATAAATGTTAAGATCTATTCTTTGTCTTTCGGTTTTTTTAATTCTTTGGGTCAGAATCCATGATTCATGACCATTGGCGAGTACGGCTCTTAATAAAGACTTGTTAAAACTTTATTGCCAGAATGTGCAATGCATTAATTAATTCAAATCAATAATAAACTCGGCCATAAATTTGCGTCCATATCAAACTTCGCAACAGTCTCGTCAATTCCAAGAATTTGAATACGAGGATTTCTCTTCTTCGGAACCGTAGCGGAAATGGAAGCATTCCCCACTACGGCCTTACAAAGAGCCTCACACTCAGGCCTGGAACCACAGGCAAGAACAACACTATTTTTAGATGTGAGTTTTTTGCTGTTAATTCTGATTTGGTTGTCTTTTAATATTTTGGGGTCAACGGTCAATTTGAAAAGTTTCAAGGTTTGTTCACTGTTTGACACAGATGAAACATCCAGTGGTTGTATGATGACAACATGTTTTGGTTTGCTTGGTTGAGGTTGTTGTGTCTGTGACACTGCCTGTGCATACGAACGATCAGCAAAACGTTTTTTACGTGGTGCTTCTAGAATTGGGCGTCATGATCCATGGCGCCCAGTATTGGTTTGACTAGTCGATTACATATTCTCCCTGGTGTATGTATTCCAAAATTTGGTTATTCTAGGTTCTACGGTTCTCTCAGAATATGGACAAAGGTTTACAGACGGCCAGACAGACAGACACGATTGCAATAGTATAAGCTTGTCTCTAAAGAGTCTCGCTAAAAAGTGTTTTTATACAGTTTTCAATACATGACGTGTTAAAAAAAAAGACTTTCACTGTCTGCAGACAAGCCAGGCAAGTTACAAGCGTTCTCAGTTAAAATTGTTGAAAACTTATGACATGGCTTTATTTGATCCTATTGGACCACAAACACGAATCATCAGTATATATTTTGAGAGAACACAGCCATTGGCTACAAATCAAATGTTGTCATATGTTGAGATTGGTTAAATTGGGAAAATGCCAATAAAACGTTGACATCTTGATAACTATCTTGATAAGTCATTGTTTATGAGCTGGCATCAAGGAGACAAATCGAGTTGCCTAATTAACTTTTTTTTCTCACGCACGTTCTTGTTACTTAAATTACAATAGTACCTACGTACTATTGTACTTTATGATACATTACTGAGCTTTAGGAATTATGCGACATATGCGATTATTTCTCATTGATAGCTCAATTATCCAGCTAGCGCAATCATATTTTAATCAATTTATATATACATGTATATTAAAGTGCACTCTAATCCGTATGTATATAAACATCCAAATTTACACTTAATGACATGAGTTGTGCTTAATAAATAACTCAATACTGAATGTGCAAATGGAAAAATTAGTAACGCTTATTTTACTAGCGGTAATATCGGGTGTTTTAGGTGAGTGTAACATTCACAATTCAATCTAGCTAATTAACATATAATACAAATTGTTTCTAGCTAATCGATGCCACCACCGAGACTATGGCCAAGGAGCGAGCGTTTGTGTTTGTAGTGAACAATTGCCATGTGAAGATTTGGATTTGAAAGTGTCTAAAGATAAAGGTGTGCTTACTTCGTATTACACCAACAAAGCTGGCGCCCGATTTGAACTTAAAGAGTATCGATTCAATGCAACACAACCAGCAGGCCAGTTTGACGCCATCGTGCAGCTGAATAGAGCAAAAAAGTACCAAAAGATTATTGGCTTCGGTGGTGCATTCACCGATGCTGCGGGCATCAACATTGCAAAACTGCCCAAAAGTCTTCAGGCACGATTGGTCAAAGATTACTATGGATATGGTGGAATTGAGTATAGCTTGGGCCGAATTCCTATTGGTGGCACTGACTCCTCTACTCGAGCCTATACCTATGATGACCATCCCTCGCCTAGTGAGGACTTGAGTACTTTTGCATTGCAAACAGAGGATTTGGATTATAAGGTAAGAGAGAAAATTATTTTGTGCTGATCACAGTAATAATTACACTCTAGTTGCCGTACATTCGAATGGCACAAGAAGTGAGCAATCACACTGTCAAGTACTTTGGCAGCTCCTGGAGTGCACCAGCCTGGATGAAGGACAACGCGAGACTCCATCTCGGTGGCCATTTAAAAGGTCTCCCAGGTGGCAAATATTACAAGTTGTTTGCAAATTATTTGGTCAAGTTCCTGCGCGAATATGCCAAGCACAATGTGACAATGTGGGGTATGACCGTTCAGAACGAACCATTGGCAGAGTCACCATGGAACAGTTTGCTGCTCAATGCAACAATCGAACGAGATTTCCTTAAACTCGACCTTGGCCCTGAGTTACAAAATGCAAGTTTTGGTGACCTCAAGGTGATGATCTACGATCACAATCTTCCCAGTATGTTGGAATATGCCAGCACAATTCTGGAGGACAAAGAGGCGAGCAAGTTCAGTGCTGGTGTAGCATTCCACTTTTATGAGGATGCTATTGGTAATTTTAGTCATCTCGATGAGCTTGCACACAAATTTCCGGATAAATTTTTGCTTGCAACTGAAGCATGCGTAGAAGTGGGTAGGAGTAATTTCTCGATGGGCAACTGGGCTTTTTTCAATCAGTATGCACAGGACATTATCTTTGTAAGTTAATTTCTTCTTAAATTGTACTTACTTTTAACTTCACTATCTTTATCTAGGATTTGAATCATTACTCAAGTGGATGGGTTGACTGGAATCTGGTACTCGACCTGCAAGGTGGTCCAAATTGGAAAGCAAATTACGTGTATGCGCCAATCATTGTCAATGCCACCAGTCACGAGTACTACAAGCAGCCATTCTTCTTTGCACTGGGTCACTTCAGTAAGTTTCTGGTGCCTAATTCGGTTCGAATCGAACACATAGGAAAAACGGCTGACAGCATTTTTGTGACAACATTCGAAAGGCCTGACCAGAGCACAGTGGTTATCGTTCTCAATATGAACAATGAGCCAGTCAAATTGCAGCTTCACGACCCACAGCGCGGATTTGTTTTAGCTCAAGTGATGGCAAACACACTTGAAAGTCTTATTTGGTACTGACAATGTACGATTGTTAACATTCACATAATTAAAATCTGATTTTTGTTTACAAATTACTCAAACTTTTATGTGCAAATGTCTGCCTGGTGTGCTGTCCCATCAGTACCATTTTGACACTCTGTATTGTCACTGGTTATTAACAATTGAAATTTCGAATTTTGGGCTTTTGAGACAGCTTGGGCATAAATTAAGAAGATGTAAAGTGATTTGCATGTACACTCAGTGCATCATAAAACAATATTGTGCAATCGAACTGTTGGCATGTGGCTGATAATTAGAAATAGAACAAATTGTACACTAACGCGCACATTAGGACAATAGGTACTACCGTACTATTATACAGCACCTACAAAGTAGATCAAAAGTTATTGTGCGCTAGATTTTACTGGCATAATCCTGCTAGTCTGAAATATGATACAGTGAACTTCCCGTAATTTAGAATTTTTTGAGAGTAAGACTTGAAATTTTATTTCTAAGTTATAAGTTATGGGATAGTGCTATTTGAACAAAACGATATATATTTAGGTAGAAATAGCCAAATAACGACGTTTATTAATATATATCTTATATCTAAATGTCGTAGCACATTTCGGCTCCACCTCTGCTGTATCTATTTACTTTACACCCAAACTCATCATTTTTTCTTGAATGTTCGTTTAGTAGCGGATAGTACAGTAGAAGGCAGAAGCACTCGTTCAATAAGTAAGTGAACACTAATTTGTGTGTTGTATTGTGTTACGTTTGTGAGAAAGCTAACTTACTAAATACACAACACAGACAGCCCAGTCACTTTGACATTTCGTACGATGAGTCAATGATCAAAATATTTTGGTCGGCATGGCTGTAAACAGTGGATTCCCATCAAGCCAATTCGCAGTGGATTCAAGGCACTGTGTGCAACCACGGTAGGGGGGGCTATTGTATTGATTTCTTGCTTTGCAAAGGGAATGACCCTTTCATCAATCCCAAGATTGCTGAAATTGTCGGAAAGAACACTGCGCCACTGGTGCACTTCATTCTGCGACTGAAATTTAAGGATATTCGTACATCGTACATATTCGTAGGATCTTCAAGCTGTTATAAGTATTTTTAGAGTATTTTGAATACATAACATTAATTAAGGTTGCCTGAAAATGAATTTGAGCACGACTCGAAAGTTTTTTTATCTTGTTTATTTTATGTTTTTAATCATATCTTTTGAATGGATCTATCAATAATAAAGTTCCACACCGTTTTGGAAAGGTAATAAACCATTCTAAAAGAATGTCAATTTAAAAAACTATATTTTTACTCAAAATAGCATAAAAATCCACAATCCAAAAATTCACTTCTGTTCCATTTTCTCTTGAACGGAAGTGAGTTGGGAGACAAGTTGCGTAGTGGATTTTAAAGGTATCAATGAAGCCGATATTATAGGGTTAGTTTCAAAAAACATAAATCTTTTACATTAATGGTATCCTTAAATTAAAAAGTGTAACGATCTTTAAGATACGCTTTCGAAGTGATCCGATAATTGTCAAGCCGCTTATGGGTTTGAAATGTTTGTGCCTTCAATTGTTTGCCCACCCGGAAGCGCTCATTCGATCCACCATTCCGCATACAACATTGAATAAAGAAGTGACGATTTTGGCGTTCAATTTGTGTATTAAATCGAATCACATTTGCACACTCCATAATGAGCATAAAAATTAGCAGATTGAATTCAGCCCCGGCATTCACAAATATTGCTATTTGAAGAACATTAGTTTGGGTGGTCAAGCCAACATGGAACATGTAGCAGCCAACAGTAATGTAGAATGACAAAATAGTGGACAGAAAGTGCTTACACCGACCAGTGTACTGTTGGATTGTTGCACAGAGTTGGATTTGCTCTGAATTGATTCGACGGTAACGAGTCCAATTATTATACAAACCGCATCCACTGGTGATATCGTTATTTAGCTTAATCATTTTTGCAATCAAATCTTCCTGAGCGAATGTATCGTATTGAAAAGACGACACTAACCGTAAAGCCACAATATGCTAAAACGAAAAGTAAATTTATGAAAAATGTTTTTAAAGACACACACACACACACACACACACACACACACACACACACACACACACACACACACACACACACACACACACACACACACACACACACACACACACACACACACACACACACACACACACACACACACACACACACACACACACACACACACACACACACACACACACACACACACACACACACACACACACACACACACACACACACACACACACACACACACACACACACACACACACACACACACACACACACACACACACACACACACACACACACACACACACACACACACACACACACACACACACACACACACACACACACACACACACACACACACACACACACACACACACAACCCTACCAATCATGTAGTACATAAATCCTAAGGGAGATAGTACAATCCAAAAACAGAACATACACCAAACTGAGACACTCGGACTTTTTGATTACAATACAAGTGTTGAACGCTTTCATTATGCTGCATCGGTATTTAAGTCCGCACAAAAGGTTGCCAAACTATAGAATGGTAATGATATTCGTGCAGATGTGGTCACAGTGAAGGATGATGATGACTGCTCTACAAAGGCTTGTCAAATTATACCGAACTTGTTTCCACATGTTGCCAATTTGATCCTACACTGTCCACATTTGTTTCGAGTTGATGAAATTTCCCGCTTATTGGATCGAATGTCATGCAGAATGAAATGTTTGGTCATATTTTTCATGCCTAAACAAGTATCCAAGAGACTATTGCCCCAAATTGCTTCAATGACCAATTTGGAGAAACTTTATATGACACGAATGTGCAATCATCCTCAAATACCACAAGAGCTATTCCCAATAATTAGTGATATTTTAAATAGATGTGTATTGAGGAATGAGTGGAAGTGTGCGTCTAATAGACACTGTCTATTGCATTCTGAAGTCTTATCTATGACTAAACTGATAAAGAAAAGTGTTCACAATACCGCCGCTTCGATTTTACGCCAACGGCGGCACTTAACACTAGTTTAGAACGACTATTAATCTTGATGTTTTACATACAGTGCCTATCTCTGAATATTTGCGTGATTTCTGTTGCAAATATTTTAAACTATCCTCTATCTTTTAAAATCATAATCTGCCCACTTTTGCACACTTTAACCAATTATATGATTAGCGCATTTAGATAACTAAAGATTAATTACCTGTGAGAAAAAATCCAGATGTGCATCTTTGTCAACTCTATGTAATAAATGCTCTATGATATGTGGACTACCAGACTTGATCACTTGATCGCCAATTTGCTTATATATATGCATACCATCAAATGGTACATGCATCGAATGCTTATTCTGAATGAAAAATGTTTAAATTATTGACTATTGTGTTGTTGATGTCCCCGGCAGTGATGGGTCAACAGGCTGGTACCCTAACGCCAGAAGTACATCCCAAGCTCACCTGGCAACGGTGTCAGAAGGGCGGCCAGTGTAGCACAGTTAACGGCGAGGTGGTGATGGATGCCGACTCCCGCTGGACTCACGACGCTAAAGGAAAAAGCTGCTTCAAAGGTGGCCAATGGGATAAGACCATCTGCCCGGACGATGTGACCTGTGCCAAGAACTGTGCCCTCGATGGTGTCCAGTATCTATCCTCATTTGGTGTATCCACAAATGGAAGCACTCTCCGTCAGAACTATCTTACCGGCAACACTGTTGGTTCAAGAATTTATCTGATGGCAAACGAGACAACCTACGAGATGTTCCACCTTCTTGGCCAGGAGTTCACCTTTGATGTGGACGTGTCAACGCTGCCATGTGGAACGAACGGTGCACTCTATCTGGTGAACATGGAGTCCGACGGCGGCACTGCCAACCATCCAAACAACAAAGCCGGTGCTAAGTATGGCACTGGTTATTGCGATGCACAATGTCCAAAAAATAATCATTTCATGAATGGACAAGCCAATTCGCAGATGCATGGTGCATGCTGTGCTGAGATGGACATCTGGGAGGCTAACTCCGAGGCCGCATCTTTCACTCCACATCCTTGTACTCCCATAGCCTCTACCTGCACTGGTGCAGCTTGTGGCAGCACCTGTGAATCAGAGGGTTGCGACTACAACTCTTACCGGCTGGGAAACCACACTTTCTATGGGCCAGGTAAGGTAGTTGACACTAGCAAGGTGTTCACAGTGGTCACACAGTTCATCTCTTCTGATGGCACTCAGCATGGCGACCTCATCGAAATTCGCCGTTTCTATGTGCAGAACGGTCATGTCATACCAAACTCTGTATCGAAAATTGCCGCTGCCAGTGGTGCAAATTCATTGAGCCAGGCATTTTGTGAACATCAGAAGAGTGCTTTTAAAACACAAGACACCTTCACTTCGCATGGTGGTATAAAAACAAATGGGCGAGGCGATTAAGGCAGGCATGGTGCTGGCCACCTCACTTTGGGATGACACTTTTCTACACATGTTGTGGCTCGACTCGACATTCCCTACCAGCTCACCTGCTAGTGAGCCTGGGGTTTCCCGTGGTCCGTGTCCTGTCACTGGTGGCGTTCCCTCCGAATTACATCCTAAGCATCGCGATGCTTACATCACTTTCGCCAACATCAAAGTTGGACCAATAAACTCTACCTTTCATGCCTAAGCATTTTCACATCTATCTATAATCTTAATAAATCTTCTTTTTTAAAAAACTCTATCATAAAATTTAAAATTTCCCTCCCTTATATCCCTCCCTATCCCCTTTATATTAAAAATTATTGTGTTTGTGTGTACATTCGTTTGTTCAGTACGAGATAAGAAAAAAGTATAAAATACGGTGTTTAAACATGAATAGCTCCGAGACCATTGGGCATATACCGTAAATTCTCGATTTACCGCCGCACTCTCGATTACCGCCGCTCTCAAATTAGCGCCGCAGCGAGTATGTCTTGAAACGGATAAGCGCCGCACTCCAGTAACCGCCGCAGTGGATATTTGAAAGAAGTTTTACTACACAAAATACCCATTTTGATGCATAAAAGCCTTACTTTTTAGTCAAAAGTGACCAAATTAGGTATCCACCGTCTATTAATTTATAGCCCAAACAAATAAGCGCCGCACTTCAGTTACCGCCGCTCTCGAATTAACGCCGCAGCGAGCTTCGCCTGAAACCGACTAGCGCCGCGGCGGTTAATTGAGAATTTACGCTAGGCTTGGGATTTGGCATGTTTTTTTTATTTGAGTTCAATGTTACAACCGATTGCGCTATTGCATTTTAAACGGCAAAATAATACTCTATTAGCAAAATACTGAATTAATAAATTAAACAATTAACAGAAAACTATTTACAATATTTACCTTTTTTGTGATGTCTATCGCTGAGTCTCCCAAAGAGGAGAGGAGCTTATGAATGTTATTAATGTAATCGGAGAAATTAATGAAGTCTTTGAACTTGTGTTCGGATTCTATTTGATAAAATATTCAAATTGGCTAATAAGTAATTTGTATTCAAATTTAATTTTACTTGATTAAATTGTGGATATTACTTGACAGATGTTCTTGTGATGAAATATTTGTGGTGTGTATTCAGCTTATGTCCTTGTGTTCGATGCTTTGTATCATGTGTGGCACAAAACTAATTCTTTGTCATTGTTGAGTCATATCATGAGTCTAACTTAGTAACAATTATCAGAAACGTTGTACTATTGACCCAATGTTCAATTGAATATGACATTTGTTCTTGCTTTCAAGATGCAATCAAGATGAACTGTACAAATGCTTTACCCCTAAATGTGTCTATCATTTTTTTACTCATCATATTTAAGGCCAGACAAGACGGTTATGCAGTGAAAACAACGTTTTAGCCTAAAAGGATGGGATTTAGTAGCCTTCTCTATTTTTTATAAGGCTTCTTCGTTTGTGGGCCGATTTGGACTTATGATACCTTTTTGGAAAGATAATCGCATGGATAAAAGAATTATCTCAACAGAATACACAATTTAGACTTTGTGCTATCACGAGTTGATCACAAAGCTAAAAACTTACCTTTTTCTCACATTTTGTTAAATTTCATTAAAACCTTGTCAAATCTGTGTATTCTGTTGAGATAATTCTTTTGTCCATGCGATTATCTTTCCAAAAAGGTATCATAAGTCCAAATCGGCCCACAAACGAAGAAGCCTTATAAAAAATAGAGAAGGCTATAGCCTAAACAAAATCAAATATTTAATTGTAAACTTTTATTCACTTATACATTAGCTTTTTTATTAGTTTAATTTATTAGACAATTTTGACGTTGATTTTAAATTGTTAGAAATGCTTTTTGGCAGTAAACTTCCAAGTACCTGAACCAACCTCATGCTTAGCCGGCTCACCTGGTAGAACAATAGTCGCCTTAGTGTTCACAGGAATGGTGACAGTGTAATGAACATTATCTCCGCTGACTGTCCATTCGCTCAAAATTGGACCATGGATGGAGTCATAGGAAGCACTGATGCTGGTCAAACCCGGTCCGGGGTTTGGCTTGATCGAAATGTGCTTGAAACCCGCACTCTCACTGTTAATACCCGCAACCTGTGAGTACAACCACACACCAACAGAACCGAGAGAATAGTGATTGAATGAGTTCATTCCAGGATCTTGGAATCCACGTTCCTCAGTCCATCCGTCCCATCGTTCCCAGATGGTTGTTGCATTGCCATGTGCAATTGGATACAACCACGATGGATAGCTGTCTTGCATCAACAAATGATAGGCCACATCATTGTGACCATTCTCAGACAAGGCTGGATTCAAGAAACCCACTCCCAGAAATCCAGTTGTCAAATGATTATTGTGCTTCTTGACATTGTCGGCAAGTTTCTGTGCTGCTAATGGACGAATATTCTCGGGCAAAAGCTGGTATGCCAGTGAGAAAGCATAGGCCTAGTAATATGAAATGAAATTATGATCAATTTGAACTCACAATTTTGAAATCAAAATTACCGCTTGAGTATCACTCTGGATAGTTCCGTCTGGTTTCACGTAATGCTCATTGAAAGATTTAGAAATGTTTTGAAACAATTCTCTATACATTTTGGCATCCTCTGTTTTGCCAATTGCTGCAGCCATTTTCGACATGAGCAACGCATCCTGAGCATAGCACGCAGTGGACACCACGTGCTTGTCTGTTGCTGCATTCACCTCCAACCAATCACCGAAAATGTGATCAACATGATTCTTCCAAATGTAATCCGGATTCACAGACTTGATGTATTCGATGAATTTAGCCATTGCCACATAGTTGTCCTTGATGATCTGCTCATCACCATATGCGTGGTAAACGACCCACGGCAGCACAACCATTGCATCCTGCCAACCTGGGGATCCATCGTGAAACTCATACCGTGGCACAGTGTCCGGTAGACCACCATTCGGATTCTGCGACTGACGCATGTCGGTCATCCATCTGGTGTAGAATGCGGCCAAGTCTGCGTTGTACACAGCAGTTGGTGCGAAAAATTTGTGCGTCCGCAGTCCAACCAAGTCGTTCGTCTCGTTGTGGACAATCAGTAGGCACCGACAGGAAATTACTTCTCAGTCCCCATTGAATGTTCAACAACAGTCGATTGACCAGCTCATTCGAAGTTTTCATGTGCGAGTTAAGCGCAAACCCCGAATGCATAACATTGCCCACAAGATCGGTCAATTTGGGCGTCGATCCAAAACCGCTTACTTCCACAAATCGAAAACCGTGAAATGTGAATGATGGTGTAAAGGTGAACGCATGCGTCAACTTGTCCTTGATTACCAGTGTGTCAGTGGCACGGGCCGATCGGAGATTTGTCGTGTACAGTGATCCATTCATGTATGGCTTTTCGAGCACTTCAGCGTGTCTCAACTGAATACGTCCTGGTCCATGACCGGCTGGAACAGTTAGCGAAACAACACCCGCAAAGTTTTGACCGAAATCGTAAATGAAAACTCCTGGCGCCGACTGGCGCACAGAATAGGGTCTCAGAGTTGTGGTGGTGATCACCGGCTCGGAAACATCACCAAGAAGTTCAACAGTTGGGCTCAAATCGTGAACAGTTGCCTGCTTCCAGTGGGAATCATTGTACTTGACATCATTCCAACCATTGATTTCCTTCTCCAAATAATAGGTCTCACCCATAAGTAAATCCGAATAGACAATCGGTCCAGTGGAAACCTTCCAACTGGCATCAGACTCCACCACAGTCACATCATTCACATCCAACTGAACCAATGCCCCAATATCTTTACCAAAATGACCCGAACGTTTGTCATAACCAACGTAACCAGCATACCAACCTGGGGCAACAACAACTCCAAGCACATTATCACCCTTGTGCAAATAGCTTTCGAGTGCACCAAAACTTTGATACCGGAACGACTTGTAGTAGTTCGTATAACCGGGTGTAAAATGAGACTTTTCCCTAAGAAAATTTCAAATTATTATTTTTGGTAAAATTAATTACCCCACTTACAATTTCTTCCCATTAAGATAAATTTCATAAACTCCCTTTGCAGTTGCGAAAAATCGTGCTCCATTGACTTGGTCCAAATGGAAGAACTTTCGGAAGTACAATGGTGCTACTAGACCTTGAAGGCTATGGATCAACTGGAGAAATTATAACATAATTTGAATTAGATTTATTCCTTAATTAAACCCTTTTACCGTTTGTTCCTCAGTATGCAGCGTCTGTGGGACATCATTCTGCAGTCCAACAGGAGCCTGAATCCATTTGGCCTTCCAGTCGGCCTTGTGCAGCAGACCAACGCCAAATTGACCCAAACTCAAACTCTCCACTTCGCCACCAGCTTGATCCCAAACTTTCACCTTCCAAGTGGCCAATTGTCGTGATTTAAGGGCCTTTCCAGCGTAACGAATGTGAGTTGTAGCGTCACTCTTTACAACTCCACTGTCCCACAAGTCAGCGGTCTTTGCATCTGGAGAGGATGAAACCAATATCTGGTATGCAGTTTGAGTCAAATTGTGTGTGGCATCACCGTTGGCTTGAAGTTTCCAGCTGAATCGTGGATTTGGTGTTTCGACCGTCAGTGGATTATGGAGATATTCAGTTTTGAGTTGAATAGGCAAAATGGTACTTTCTGCTGCTGATCCTAAATTTGAAAAATCATTACACAAAACTTTACTTGAACTTAAAACTAACCTAAAGAAAACACAGCTGAAATAAGTAGAAAAATAATCTTCAAATCCATTTAGATTCAGACTTACTGTCACTAAGACATTAGCACAACCATACAAATCCTCGAGCGTTTAAATAGGTTAAATTACTAATCACACACTCGATTGCGTTGTTTTGTTCTTTGTGTCAAAATCTAAATGGGCAATCGAATTATCTTATTGCATTACTTGCCTTTGTACTTCAAGACACTTCGACAAAGAGGACAAATAACTTTATTATATAATCAATTAAATTAATGTCAAGCATGTCGATTAATTAAATGGTTTAGTTTAGAGCTTAAGGACAATAGTACTGATGTACTATAGGAAATGTCTATGTTCTATTGCACTCGAGATAATGGACATTTAACAGTGTCTGTAACTGTGATTTTGAAGTCAAACTAAATGTATTCTTAAAAGAGCGATTAATTGTCTGAACGTGAGTGATTGTCTGAACGTGAGTGATTGTCTGAACGTGAGTGAAGACTACCTCTTGACTTTTGGCCGTTTTTTGTGCAAGATAAGGCTCGGAGGTTTCTTGACCGATTTGAATGAAATTTGGCATAGATGCTTAAAAATATATGAATTTGTGCGTGATGTGCTCAAAAACTCAAAAAGTTGTGTTCAAATTCCATTCAAATTTCACCTAAGTCATTCTTCTGTTTGAGGGTCAAACCATTTTCCAGTGTACCCAACAATGAGTACAACAATGTGAAAATTTGTTCAACAATTTAATGTTGGATTTTGGTTAGGGTGTTAGGTAGGTGCCGTGTTGGATTGGGTTTTGGTTAGGTGTTAGGTAGGTTAGGTGCCTTGTAGGATTGGGTTTTGGTTAGGCGTTAGGTAGGTTAGGTGCCGTGTAGGATTGGGTTTTGGTTAGGTGTTACGTAGGCTAGGTGCCTTGTAGGATTGGGTTTTGGTTTTTTTAAAATTTGAAAATTGTTTTTATTTAGTTGCATTTTAAAGTTTGATATTACAAAATCGATTTCAATAGTTTTCTCATATATGTAAATGTGATCCAATCCGTACACGACGAATAGGACACAATTCAAATGTCGCGCTATGAACTGAAATGATTTGGATGGTGTTTTCTTGGGTGTTACTGCCCCAAGAAGGTGATTTTGGTGAAATTGAACTCGAAATAAACAGACGAACGCTTCGAAGTTGATATATACAAAAAATATTATTAAAAATAGATCACAAAGGTAAAAATAAACAAATAAAATGACCACTGGTCAATGAAAACAAAGAAAAAAATGAAAATAAATCAAAATAAATCAAAAATGAAGAAAATGTTGTGACTTGACGAACGCACCACGTGCTTGTTTGTTCGTAAGTGCCTCCCAAGTTGCTTGTTGTCTTGCTTTTATACGTTTTCGCGGTGTTCTCGTCGTTTCTCGAAGCATCTCGAAACACCTCGAAAGCTCACTGAATTGTCAAAGTGAGAGGAAGAGGAGCACTGATTTGTGTTGAGAGGGTGAGTGCTCGTGTCAGCACTGTCAATGAGGTGAGAATTTGGTTCGGCTAAATCAGCTGTTCCAGGACTGATCCAATGGGGATGAGGTGATCCATCGATGGTAGTGATCACGATGAGAATCCTGGTCAAGTAGATTATCTTGTTTCACTGAACTGAGTGGTCTACGATCAATTTTGTGTTACATCAGTGTGATCAGACTAATTTGGCTATTTGTATGTTAATTACAGGTGAACAAAGGTAATAAAGGTGTGTAAGTGTTAGCCAACTAGTCATATCATAATCAGATAACAAATAAGATAATTAAAAGTAACCTTGGGCATTGGGAAATGTGAATTTCGCGCTTTGTTTACAAATTTGAATTTGGAGGTATGTTCACAAAGGACGTAACCGAAATTTCTAGAAAAATCGAGAAAATAGGAGAATTTGAAAGCGCAAAATTTGAAAAATAGACTGTTCAAAGAGGACGAACCACTCACATTTACATATATGCCTATAGGCAAAAAGGAGACAGTGTCTAATGCCTGCTCCTGAAATGTGTGTTACAATTGAGAGTATTAGAAATTGTCTGTTGAGAATGTATATTCTGAGGATAACAAAAGTTCTCCTGTTTATTTGTTTGGATTATCCCTCCAGCGTCCAGCGTTCGCTCGACAAAGGCACGTCTTTGAGAGCCGAATCAACGAGATCACCAAGTCGAATCAAATTTTGTTGAATCTCTACTGCACTGACAAGTGCTACAACGAATTCCATAAATTTGTAACTAAAATATTCAATCAACTACCTCTACCAAGAGGTTAACTTATCATTCATATATTCTTTATTATTCTTATTTATCATAATACTCATTAACTCATTTGAAATGAGTCATTTCACATTGATATACTCATTTGTACTTATTTCAATGTAAATACTCATTGAGTATTACTCAATCTTGTATCTATCTATACCTTTATTGTATTCTTTAATGTTAAAGGTTAATAAAAATATAATCAAAAAACCATTTGGAATATTAGATAATTGGGAAATTTTCAGTCTGCCAATTTGTGATTATTGGTAAAATGGGCATTTCGGATCATTTTCCAATTGGTCCTTGAGAAATTCAGCTAATCAAATGGGAAATTGGCAAAAAAATATAGTCAGATTATTTGAACTCCTATATTCTTGGATACAATTGTTAGGGACACTATGGTCGAATAGACTCGACTGGTCAGATTGGGCAAAACCTTCCATTATTTTTATCTTCTCTATAGTAATTGGGGTATGAAATTATGCCATCATGTGCTAAGAAAAATTTAGAGACTTATGTTGGGAAATAATTAACCTCAAAAATTTTACTGTCTAACAGGACTAAAGTGGACTTTTTGAAGCTCTAAGTGTCCACCCTATTGGACTTTTTCCTCAAAAAGTTTCCGCATGCCTGGTATACACACTCAGAAACAAGTAAACAATTACAAAATAAAATAAAATTTTTATTGATTAATTGAATTGAAATAGAGAAATATTGAAATATTTGAATATATCACTAGATTATTATTTTGGTTTTTGTGATTAATTGGATCTGCATATTGTGTTTGGTTAATATGTGTTGCTAACAATAAGTTTGGGTTGTGTTGTTTTATGGCTATGTCACTTATGTTAAAATCTGTGATAACAAACTATTGTTGATTCCTGCATCAACTAGGGCTCCGTTGTACAAGCGAGCGTTCGTGGTTGTGGCTGGATGGTGACTGACTGATGATCACTCAATCTCACCGAGTTGAGCGACAGATGAATAACTCTTGTGGATTGTAGGAATGTGATGAGTGTTGCGTGTGACATAATCTCAATACAAACTCATCATGCGGATGGTTTGTCTGTGTAGTGACCATTTGGAACTGCGATCCAGCAGTCGCAGAACCACGACAATATTTAGTAATTTTTTATTTCATATTATCAACTATAAAAAAATTTTTGGTTCGCCTATTCTCAAAAAAAGGGGGGACAATTGCCCCCTATGCCCTCTACTGCAATTACCAATTATCTAACAGATATGAATGGTTTCAAAAACTGCATAAATATGCATTTTTATGTATTTTATTGTTTTAAATTGCACATTAGTTCAACATTGAAATCTATATAGTTTAATCTACAAGAGAGCTCTTAAGAGTGAAACAAGCGAGAGTGCCATTGTCTGCAGAAAGCTTCACACTCAAATCCATGTCCTCGATGTTGGGCCACAATTTGTCTATCGTTTTACTTAAAGCAAAATTATTCTTTTGACCTTTCACTAGGGGGCATTTGACATATTTGCAACCATCGGTGTCAACATCAGGCAATGGAATCAAAACGCCACTAGCAACGACTGTGATTTCAACTTGGGTTTTGTTGGTGCTTTGGTTTGCTACAAATTCGGCGTTCAACTTGAATTCCTTGTTCTTTTGAATCTTGCATATTTCGCCTTCGCACTCGTTGGAATCGAGCTTTGTGATTTCGGAGTGGCCTTAAAAAATGTCAATAGAATACTAAGTTTAAAATTTTAGTGTTGAGAAAAAATATTTACCGCAGTCAGTGTACTTGACTGAGCCAGAAGAAACCGAGGCCACCAGAAGAGCAATGCAGACCAACTTGAGCATTTTAAATTGTAAAAGATTCTGCTGTGAGTTTTCGAGTTAATTGAAAAGTAATGATGAACCATCAATAGCACAACAATGCTTATATACACAACAACCTTCTAACCAAATCAATCAGCACAAAATTGCACCAAAATTTTCTATGATAAGCAAACTATCATTTAAAATCAACTCCAATCTCAAATAATCATCAACTCTTATCTTTATGTATCCCTCTTACTATCTTGATGAATCATGTGGCATGACTAAGCCGGAGCCAAGCCCGGCTAGCCCATCTGGTAAAATATAAATCACAAGTGATCCTCAAGTAGACTTAATCACACAATTATTTTGTATTACCCGAGTGCAATAGTATCAGTACAATAGTACATTTCATCTTCAATATTATTTAGTAATTACACAATTAGGGATCACTTTGCTATATAATCAAACTAGTTTTCTTGATATTTAATTAATTTGGAAGAGAGTGCAGTTGACGAAAACAAACGCAATTTAAGATTGATTTGATTTGATTTCAATTAAGGATTTCAATTATTATTAAACATGTAGTAAATAAAAGTGCATTACTAAATGCCCTCAAAACTAGTGCCAGTTTTATAATTACCATTTTTTTAAAGTGACAAAACAACCATAATTTGCAGTTACAAAGGTTTGATAAATAACCAAGCTATCACAAATTGCAAAATTAATCAATAATATTGATGATAAAATGTACTATTGTACTGATATACTATTGCCCTCAAGAGTATGAGAATTGCTTAATAGAAATAATGATAAACAGTGTAATTAGGTCCTACTTGAGGATCACTAGTGATTTGCTATATAAATTATCTTGATGACTTGGTTGTCATGGATAGAGCTTACATGGATTACACGAATGAAAGTTTTTGATCTAACTATCTGAGAGAACGGAACGAACGAAACGAAGGAGCGAGCGTTAGCGAGCGACTGAGTGGAGTGAGTGGAGTGAGTGGAGTGAGTGAAGGTTTTGGCTGAAGCTCAAATGCTTTTTGTACAGTGAACGTTAGAGAATTTTGTACATAGAAATGTTTTAGAAAGTACAGTTAAACATCTGGTCATCTCTTCGGTATGCAGACTTGAATCTAGTCACCCAAAACCTCTTAATGCGAGGCTTAGGCGTCAAATGACAAAAGGCCATTCGACTTCGATCAGTTGTATTATACTGTAAACAATCGTATAAAATTTAATTTCAATAGAGCAATCAGTGATGATAATGACACACCTGGTCGCGTTATCAAAATTATAGTTGTCGTTTGTTTCGATTCGAATCAACATAACAAACAGATGCGTTATAAGTAATTTTACTGTAGTGGAAAAGTATTGAATGAGAAAGCTAAAAATTCATTTCATATATTATTTTGTTCAATTTGTAAAATATCATTAACCACCCTAAAGTTTGCCCCGTATTTGGATCAACTTTATTTAGTAAAATGAGCAGAACATGAATCTTTGTTTTAATATGATACTTTTGGAGCAAATATTGAAGTTAAAACCTATAATGGGATAAAAATGATTAACAAATCCAATATTTCAAAATCTAAAGTCAATGGTAAAATTCTGAACATATAATCAGTTTCAGCGTTCAAAAAATATGAAATTGATTTTAAAATAACTAGTTTGTCAAACCGATTCTTGGTGCAAATATTGTACTCTGAATGTGCCCAAGATAAACTTCCATAGAACAATCAATCAATACTACTGTGTACTACCAAAGTCAAGTGGTTCATCAACCAATAAGTTTCCTCAACCACGAGGACGAACTCACCTGCTCCAATGCATCACATGTTAAGCGTGACCTTGGAAAGTTTCCGGAAAAGTTGAGAAACTTCCCGGAAATGTTGATTTTTCAAAACGTTTATGGGAAAGTTTCAAAAAAATATTTCCGGAAACTTTCCCAACCTCATGGATCAAGGGCCATTGCCATGGATATACTTAAAACATGACCTATCTTTTACCTTATATTATTGTCTAACTTCTATTGCGTGTTTTGCCACGTCATTGAGTACTCATCTTGGCCCTACTTCTACTGTACATTTTTCTCTGTGCCTTTGAGCTCTGCCATCACCACGACGACCAACCAACTTTTCGACTTTACTTTAATATTATAAAGATGTATAGAAAGATCGAGAACATTCGAGATTGCAAAAGTAGAAACCTGTAGAATTATCTAGAAGCAAACAGACGCTTCTTGAATGTTTTATGCTGTATATAAGCACTGGCTCTGCCCGCACTTTGTGATCTCGTCTTGTTGAATAAACATCGAGTTCAAGTGTATCTGTGATTCCTGCGAATCTGTGGTCCGTGTGGACTCGATGTGATCATCTTTGTGGATCTCTTTGTTGTTTGTGATTCCTGCGAATCTGTGGTCCGTGTGGACTCGAAGTGATCATCTTTGTGGATCTCTTTGTTGTTTGTGATTCCTGCGAATCTGTGGTCCGTGTGGACTCGAAGTGATCATCTTTGTGAATCTCTTTGTTGTTTGTGATTCCTGCGAATCTGTGGTCCGTGTGGACTCGAAGTGATCATCTTTGTGGATCTCTTTGTTGTTTGTGATTCCTGCGAATCTGTGGTCCGTGTGGACTCGAAGTGATCATCTTTGTGAATCTCTTTGTTGTTTGTGATTCCTGCGAATCTGTGGTCCGTGTGGACTCGAAGTGATCATCTTTGTGGATCTCTTTGTTGTTTGTGATTCCTGCGAATCTGTGGTCCGTGTGGACTCGAAGTGATCATCTTTGTGGATCTCTTTGTTGTTTGTGATTCCTGCGAATCTGTGGTCCGTGTGGACTCGAAGTGATCATCTTTGTGGATCTCTTTGTTTGTGTATTGAATTATCTTGCGTTTCATCACTGGTAAGACCAAGCAATATATCCTTGGTCTGTAGTCCGAACGTGCACAAATTAACCAAAACAACGCCCACACAAACACATCTAATAACATAAATTTATTCTAAAAGCAACCTATCTCGAGAGTCAGCCTTCGTTTAATACATTCACCTACACCAGCTCCCTCTCAAGATTCTAGGATTCCTATGGATTCAAAAATATTCACCACCATAAAATTTCCCGTCCTCGTTTTAGTTTAAAATCTGTGAATCCTGGGTATATGCCAGCGTTTTCACTTTTCTCTTCCACCAGCTGATTGGACCTTTGAACCGAGAAAGTCAAACATTGGCCAAAGAAGAGCTCTATGCAAACCGAAATTATGTTTAAGGCCCCGAAGGGGGCTGCACGTGATAAGTGCGCTTTATCCAAATACGATTGACTCAACAGTTTTATTGTGCATTTTATTTTTAAAAACAACAGTGTTCAAAATTTTTGAGAGGGATGGTATTGGCTTAGGCATGATGGAAGGTGGAGTTGATTGGACCAATTTTGATGTTAGAGAAAGCGATGTAGGCGTTGGGATGCTTGGCATGCGTTTCAGAAGGTATGCCATCAGTCGTGGGACACGGGCCACGGGCAAGACCTGGCTCGCTGGAGTTTGGAAAGTAGGTAGAATCGAGCCACAACATGCGGGATAAAGGGTCATTCCAAAGCTGGAAAGCCAGGACCATCCCGGCCTTTAAAGCCTCGCCCATTTTCTTCATTCCACCGTTAAGTGTGAAAGCGTCTGTGTCAATAAAAGCCTTTTGCATATGTTCACAAAACTCTTGGCTCAACGAGTTTCCACTGACGCCGGCAATTTTGGAAACGGAATTCGGTATGACATGACCGCCCTGGACATAGAATCGACGTATCTCAGTGAGGTCGCCATGTGCTGTGCCGTCAGAGGTGATGAACTGGGTGACAACTGTGATCACCTTGTTAGTGTCGACAATCTGCCCCGGCCCATAGAAGGAGTGATTGCCCATTCGGTAGGAATTGTAGCCACAGCCTCCTCCATCACAGCTCATTGTGGATGAACATGGATGTGCGGTGAATAGGGTGGCCATTGAATTGGCCTCCCACAGATCCATCTCGGCACAGCATCCCCAGAATCGATCATTTTTGGGACATTGAGCATCACAATAACCGGTTCCATACCTGACACCAGCTTTGTCGGTTGGACGCTTGGCCGCGCCACCATCAGACTCCATGTTGACAAAGAAGATTGCACCATTTGTACCACATGGCAGTGTGGACACATCCACATCAAAGGTGAACTCCTGGCCGAGTAGATTGAACATCTGGTAGTGCGTTTCATTAGCCATCATCAAGGTTCGGAAGCCAGCGGTGCTACCGGAAATATAGTTTTGACGGAGAGCGCTTCCATTAGTCGAGACACCTCGACTCTCGTAATTGACACCCTCGAGAGCACAGTTCTTGGCACATGTCACTTCGTCCGGACATATCGCTTTGTTCCATTGGACACCATTTCGGCAGTTCTTGCCTTGAGAGTCGTGCACCGGTCGGCCGTTGGCTTCCAGTACCACGGCACCCTGGACTGTGATACAGTGGCCGCCCTTTTGGCACTGTTGCCAAGTCAGCTTGGGATGTACCTCCGGGGTGGTGGTGCCAATCTGTTGACCCATCACCAGCAGCGGCATTGGTGACACCAACCACAACATAATGGCTAATAATTTCGACATTTTTACATTTAGCATAAGCAATAATTAAGAATAATTTGATAATTCATTCGGCATTCAGAGTACTTATATTCAAAATTGGAGCATCTTGTTTCAGTGATATCACCCTTTATGGAATACTCTTCACTTGAGTGGCAACTAAAGATACCACCATAGAGTGTAGAGTGTTACATATCGATTTGGCACAGGTGGATTTTTCCCACCGATTATCACAGTTTTCAAGATTATCCCACCAGGCATGCACAAACTTGCTCTGTATTTTATGGACGAGAGAAAGCGAACATGTAAGAATGTTGGTGATTCTATCACCTATTCGATGTGCTGTGATGGTGGCAAGATGGATTCTGTCTTCTTCAACCTTCCAAGCCGTATCCCGAACGCCTGAAGCAGTATTTTGTACATAAGGACATCTGGAAAGCAGATTTACTTTAGTACATTTTATCATGTTGACACAGTGCATGAGGCGATGTGCACAAGTGGATTGCAGTCACGAGTAAAATTGGCATTAAAAATGAAATGCAAAGGTCGTATCTCTCTCAAGTATGCATTGGAACAATAGTACAGGCGTACTGATACTGCAACACTGATACAGTAAATTAAACTCGAGTAATGGTCACATATGGAGTAGATGTTTTAATATTTGTTGGATTAGAGTAATTTAATGTATAAAGGACAATGTATTAGGACGTTTGATAGCACGCTACTTTTGTATTCATTGGTACATCACAAGGCCAACTAGATCTGCTCACAACACATTACAGTAAAGTCTCGTTAATTCGAAAATTTTGAGAACCAAAAGTCTAAAAATTTTCGAATTACCAATTATCGAGACTATTTGAAAATGACTATATTTGATTGATTTAGATCAAAATGGAAATCGTATTTTAATGTATTTTTCCGAATATACCCCGCGGGTTATACACGAAAAACTTTTTTTCGTGGTGTGCTGGTTATATTCGGGTGTGGACTATACACGGAAATTTCCTTTTCTGGGGCAACATATTCATAATTAGAATATATTATCTCCAAATCTAACCCATAGTTGTATGTTATTAGTCATTTTCGGGAATTTAAAAAAAGTTCGGGTAATTCACGGATGCGGGTTATATTCGTAAAAATACGGTAATTGCTAAATAATTGGAGGAGCGAACGAACAAACTCACGCCCGAGCGAAGCGAGGGTGTGAGTTTGTGAGTGATCGACTCCTCTGGCGCAGCTTGATAGGAAAAGGCTTGTGTAGAGGATTCCGGCAAAACGGTTCAATGGATCGGTCTGAAAATTTTACACAATGTTCTGGTAGGGGTGAAGTTGTGCCTTTTGGCAAATAAGTCAAAGGTCAACAAAGCAGCGATTTTTCAAAAAATAAATCAAATTTTGTATAGAAATGTGTATGGACCGAGCGTCCACAGTGGAAGTACAAAACACTATGTGGGACACAGACAAACACACACGCCGAGCAGCGAGCCCTCTGTGCGCAAAGGGGAAACGCAGTGACAAACACACCCACACAGAAGTGCTGTGATTCACATATTGGTTTGGTTGTGTTAACTTTAGTAAGTATTAAAATTGCATACTGTTGACTGTATCTGTTCATAAACATTGAACAACGATCAAGACATGTACGACTCGTACTTTGCAAGTCTGTGTGATCTATTAAATCGTGTAAACACAATTTGAGCTTACTTTCCCTATCCTACCATCTAATACATTTTCAATTAAAACACATCTAACTTACCGAATTATTATAGAGCACTGTTTTTGGTGCATAACTTAAAGTATTCTAAAATAAAATTATCTGCATCTTTTATTTCCTCATTAACCGGATTTTTAAAATCTCATATCAGTAGGTAATTGAATATCATGAAATTGTTCGGATGGGTATAAATCTAGGTGTCTATTTTTCAAACCCAATGGTTATTTTGTGGCCATGTGCAGAAAATAGTTGTCCAACTTTGTTGTATTGAACTGATTTGGAACACAACTGATCAAACGAGAAACAAATGGTTTACATACTCTCGCTCCGACTTTTATGCCAATGGCATTACCTATTTTGATTTACGATAGCTAAAATCTTTCATAATGCCAGCGGCTGGTTCTATACTAGTTTAAACTATTTGAATGTTTCAACGTGCGAAATTTTGAAAAATGATATAATCTAGCGCTAATTATAATTTAGACAAAACCCTACGTATTCAGAATACAGATTTAATGTACCTGAGGCTCCCAAATTTGGTAAAATGAGTCTTTCATGTATAGCGTTACCGAATCGAAAACTATTTTTCTGAGTTAAACAATTAACTGAATTTTGTTAAAAATTTTGTTTACTGTCCTTAGATGGTCAATTTCGAAACTTGTATCATGTTTTTGTCAAGATGATGGCTCCCTCACACTGACCACTCAGAGCCTTTCTTAGCAGAGCTCACAGAGGTTCCATCGCGTGAAACGGCGCGGCGCATACAGATATGACGTTACTCTACTGCTGGAAGGTACGGCACCGCTAATAGGCTATGAGCGGCCAGTTGTTGGTGGACGAATGTGTTTTTGCTAGACAAAAACTCAACAAAACCGGTATTATACTTCCCAAAATATATATTTTCGGTAAATAAACGATCCAGACTCACAATTAGTAAGTCCCAATACCAAAATATCCCAAATCCAGTCCAAAAAATCGGGCCCACGATTAAAGGGAAATTATTTTGGCCTCACTGAACTTTGCATACTGATGGCCTAGTGGTCAAGGCGTTTGCTTTGCAAGCGTAAAGTCCAGGTTCGACTCCCGGTGACGGAAGATTTTTTTCGGTTTATTTTAAATTTCTTTTAGACTAGAAATGATCACAACTACTTCAAATTAAGTTAAAAACATCAAATTGTTCAAATTAGTTTAGTTTTGGTGACTTTTATTCGAATTGAATCTTACCTTTGAAGTACTTACAAATTGAGTCATAAATGTGAAAATAATAATGAATTGCATTGGAAAACATTCCAAAATTGCTTAAATATCAATTATATAAGTGTTTCAACTCAAAAAAACCTCAAAGTAATTCAAAAAAAATATTCCGTAACCGGGAATCGAACCTATGACATTACGCTTGTAAAGCAAACGCCTTGACCACTAGGCCACCAGTATGCAAAGTTCAGTGAGGCCGAAATAATTTCCCTTTAATCGTGGGCCCGATTTTTTGGACTGGATTTGGGATATTTTGGTATTGGGACATACTAATTGTGGGTCTGGATCGTTTATTTACCGAAAATATATATTTTCCGTAAACTGGCAGCAATTCGTCTAACTTTGATCGAGGTTTTGTTTACGTTTTGTGTGTCAACTGCGCAACCGCAGATTGCTAAAAAAGAGTTACTAACACGCGAAAACACACGAACGTGGTATGTCTACTTTCACTTTAGAGTAACGTCTGAGGATAGTGCACCACGCGATGACGCGATGCGCGTTTCGAGCGACGCGTTGGAACCTCTGTGAGCTCTGTTTCTTAGTCAGGTTGAAGTCATCGTTCACCGCTTGTTACTAGTGTGATCATAGCCACTTTACTGGCTATATAAGCGTGTATGCTGAAGCACTCAATCATCACATGTCTCGTATGTGTGCCGATCAGCTGTCTTTGTGACTTGTGTTAACTCGTTTCTTACTTTGATAGACTTTGTGTCCTACTACCTTTTATTGGATCTCGACCCTCAAGGTCTGGTGACATCTACTCGTAACGGGCGATCAATCCTCTCTAACAGGTGGCCTCTCTCTCTCTCAATTGGGTCTCGACCCTCACCCTCCTGAACTGGTGGCTCTTATCTCCACTGATTGGACTTTGCCACTATTGTCATTCTGTATTTATTTCATCACGAATAAAGCTTTTAACTTAACAGTTTTGACCCAAAAAGAGATAAAAACTGTTCGAATTAGCATAAAGAGTCATGCCCAACTCGGCCCTACACAAAGGCCATATTTTATGCAGGTCCCACATGGACAAGTGAGGTATCAAATTAAAGGTTATGACCTCTAGAATCATTTGGTAAAAATTCCAGACTGATCCGAGCTAATTTACGGGAAATATCTACAAAAGAAGTTTAATACATTTCAGTAGAATAACGTCCTGTGTGGATGGGCCATATGATGCACATCTAACACATTGCTATGCTAAAAATGGCGACCTCGGATCATCCTGGAAATTTCACAAAATGATTCTTGAGGTCATAACCTTTAATTTGGTACCTCACATGTCCATAAGGGACCTGCATAAAATATGGCCTCTGTGTAGGGCCGATTTTTAACGCATTTGGGCATGACTCTTTTGCTTTCCAATTACCAATTAACGAGTGATTTTCAAATTATAAAGAAAATTTGTACAGTGACAGTTAGCGAATTATACCAAATGTTCAAAATTTGTCTTCCAATTACCAATTACAGAGACTTTCGAATTAAGCCAAGCACCAATTATCGAGACTTTACTGTAACATTGTACTTTTTTATGAGACTGTCACTCTTACTCTTACTGATAGTTCATTTTGGTTTTTTGAGCTCTAGTGGGCCCTGTGGGAGCTAAATTTGAAATTTAAACTTAGAAAGTGTAACTTACCTTTGACATTTTTATATTTTTTTTAAACAAAATAAAACAATTTTTTTATTTATTAAGAATTACATTTGGGGGTTTTTCTGGGTTATACAAATTATGAATTGAAATTGAGAAATATTTAAATATATCACTGAATTATTTGTTTTTTATTATTAATTAAATATGTAAATTGTGTTTGGCTAATATGTGTTGATAACAATAAGTTTTGGTTGTCTTGTTTTATGGCTTTGTCACTTATGTGCAAATTATTTGCGGTAACAATCTATTTTGTGCCTTAATGTGCTTTGTGTGTCAAGAGTTGATCTACCATTTGAATGGGCAGATTATGATTGGTGGTCTGTATGGATTTTCATAAGTTCACACAAATACTTTGCAACACTATGCTTTTGGTTATGCTGTGCAAGATCGTACTCAGTCTGACCATTTGAATTTGTAGCGCCAATATGATTAATAACAATAGGTTAGTAAACTTTCAGTTTGTATGATTAGTAAAATGACCACCAACTAACAGTTGGTCCAACTTTAAGGGCACATGACCATTATTATCTCAATAATAGCATAATAGTTTTTCGAGAGTTTCTAATTACAATACAGTCAACTCTCTGTAATTTATAACTCGCTAACTTAGAAACCTTTCATAATTTATAACTTGGAATAGGTTTGATAAAAAAATTGGTATAATTTAGTACCTTTAACTGTACAAAAACTCTCTGTAACTTAGAAAATCCTCTATAATTTATAATTTAGAACAACATTTGGAGCTTATTTATAATAATTGTATAATGGGAGACCAAGGTAAGTTTTTGTACTTGGGAAATTTTGTTAGGTAAAGTGACCCAGAGTGAGAATGAGAAGTGACAATCTCTGGAAATGCGATCAAACTTTTTTTATGATTTAGTCGTTATAATTGATTTATTTTGCTACAATCTACTTGTTTATGATACTTGATCTTCAAATGGTGAAATCGTTAAGTTAATTATTGAAATTAAACCAAATTATTTACATTTTAACCCAAATTTCACCACTATGTAATTTATAACTTAAAATATATTTTGAGATTTTACTCCCAAAAATTTTAAATTACAGAGAGTTGACTGTAATATGATAATTTAGAATACAAATTTTAAAATACATTTCGTACAAGTCCCAATAGGCAAAACTGCCGCCATTCGCCCTTCAACCCCCGCATTGGATAATAAACAGAAAAAGAGAAAGGCGAAGCAGAAGCAGCAGTAAGCTACAGTAATCTCAATCTCAAAATTAATAAAAAAATTCCAACGGAAATTGACTTTTTCATTTCCGGAAATCACTTTTAAGCTATTTCCGGAAATTTGGGACCCCTACCGGGAAAGTAGTTGGTTCAAGGATCTCGGTGCAAATGAAATCGATAAACTGTTCTGTTTGTTTACATTCGAGCAGATGGCGCCTCGATAGTAGTACCAGGATAGATCGAAATCAATGAAACAGATTGAATTTCGCACGACCAAAATGATGTTGTGATTGAAATGCCGATGTGCAAAGACCAGAGGAAATTCTTGCAAATGTGCCAACAATAAGTCACGGATATAGTTCGCTTCAATTCTAAGGTTTTCTGATAAGATTTTTTAAATCTAAATTCAACTTCTCAAAAGCATTTTTCACATTTCCATCTTTTCGTTCAATTCTTCACTGTAAATTTCATCGAAAACTCGACAGATTTTCTCTTTGTGATGATTCCGAACTATCAAGGGATTGTAAATAAACATTATTTCCTCCAGCTCGGATCGATCTCCCGAGGATGGTAAACCTAAAATGGGATTTTTACTGTTTTTTTTAACAATTTTTATTTTAGTATTTTTTGAACTATTTGTAGTGCATTTTTTTGTATCGTACTCTCAATCAATATATTCGTTATCAACTCGAATTATCGAGTAGCTGAACAAACATTTTTTCATTATTTGGTTAATGATTTTCAAGGTACACTGCAGTTTTTTTTAATAATACAGTGGTTTATAATTGCAAAAAAGTTATGACTTGGTGTTTGTTCCGTTTGTTTGTGCAACTGCAACATTGGCATTTATAAAAAGAACCTGTATTTGAACATGTATTAGGACAATAGTACACTATAGATATGACTGATATGAGAGATTGTGTGCAGTGAATTAAATGCGTGATATTATTGCAACACATGGAGTAGATGCTCAAACAATCAATTCACTCAATTCAATGATACACAGCATTAGGACATTTGATAGCACACTACTAAGAGGGCTCAGTGGTACATCTCGAGGCCGTTGGCTCACATCTGCCAATTATTCATATGATAATGAGTAAACATGTTGTTCTCTTACTTATCAAATTGCGTTCGAATCGACCTTACATTATTATTCACATAACACTGCATGACGAAACAAGCTTCACTTATTTGTAATGTCAGTGAAATAAAGTTTAGAAAGAATTATTTTTAATGCATTTTTTTAAGTTGAAAGTGTTTGTCTGAGCGGGGGCGAAGCGAAGCCTCGTCTAAGCGGGCTTATAGCATGACTTTTTGTGTTTGTTCGAATTATCCTGTCAAAACGACTAAATCAAATGACACCAAAATTTCAGGTTAAGCTCTTGATATAGTACCGGTGTGCATTAAATAGGTGGCTTTACAGATAACACAAAGATTAAATCTGACCCCTGGCGACACCTTGCGGGAAAAGTATATACTAATGAAAATTATTGTTTAAGCATTTAATAAATGACAGAGTTATAAATTTGAAATTAACTTAGTTATTATCAAGTGAGAGGAACTGGAAATTGATCAAATGACATCAATATCACAAAATTGAGGATTGCTTAGCATACAAATCTAATTGAATTGTGTGCATTTATGACATATACAGAAATGCATTTGAACTGAAGGAATGAGAATTGCAATGTTGCTTTCACTGTCATGAAATAGCTTGCACCGTCATACAGTAGCTTGCGAAATTCGGTTAGGTCCGACGCGACGTGCGTCGTGTCCTGGTGAGGTTGGGTAGATAGGGTGAGTGCATACAAATGAAGATTGTACTGAAACTGAAGGATTGTGGATTGCAATGTTGCATGATTGAATGAGAATTCAAGTTTTGACCAGATAGATAGACATATTCTACGATTCACAACTTATTAAGGGAATGTGCCAGAGTTTCATGAACATTGGCTGCAGTTGCACTTACAAGCTTCATCTTTTGCATGCTCACCCAGAACGATTTCCACCGAATTGCGGAGCTCAGGGTGAACAACAATGCGAACGTGCCCATCAATTGATGGGACCAATCGAATCCAGATATTCAGGTGGTAAAAGAAACGTCGAAATGATTGGTGATTATTATGCTTCCATGAACAACAACAACACACTAGGACACATAAGCAAACGTCTCAAAACATACAGTCTTGCTGATCATGATGATTAATTGTGATGAATATTCTGTTGTTTTGTATATGTGCATTCTTAAATTGATTATTTCTAAATAAATAAAGCCAAACACACAAATTGTATTTTTACTATGAGGCAGACAAAAGCCACACTGCCACAGCAGCAGCAAACTAGTAATCAAAACAAACGTCTTCTGTGAACAAACCCTTTCATTTTGGGGCACTGCTGCCCCTCGTTTTGAAATATTTTGCTATATTTTGCTACATTTGACATAGTCTTGCATTTTTGAGATTCCCACGAATTGGCTAAGAATTTCCTTTCCCTGTTTTTTGGTAATAAAATTAGAAATACAAAATAATCCTAAAACAACCATACAATGAGCCAGAGTCTATTTAAACTATTTTTAATAAATTTTTGAAAATAGCCAAATATGACGAAATCTCGGATTTTAATCTCGATTTAATCTGAAAATCGAGCTCAGGGAAATAAATTTTTTTGGGATTTGATTATTTATGTCCTCAATATGAACTGGTCAAAATATCTCGTGAAATAAGTTTATGAACTACCTGATTTGTAGACTCGTGGCAATGAACGCTGGTATTCGAGATGCAATTCAAGAACACAAGCCGGATTGTATTAGTCCAGTGTAAGCGAGTCTAGTCGTGTCAATTTTTTTCTACTAACTTGGTTCCATGATCAAACAGAACAAATGCAACTAAATTACCGAAATTAAACTCCACGAACTAGTGTCTTCGAACAGACAAACTCGAAATAACGCCAACGCACCGGAATGAAATTTGAACTAATGTTGTGGACAAACACACATATATACCACATATATAAACGTATATATGTATTTAAATTGACTTATGATGGGCAATTAGGATAGTGTGTAACTGTTTTTTTTTCTGAACAGCCTTACTAATCAGGAGTTATAACAGGTTTAAGAGGATTAATATTGGCGAGAACATGAGACACCAGGCACGTGTCAATGTTCATCTCGGTGTCGTATAATATTTCGCGTATGTGCCATATACTGTCAATAAAGTGCATCACTTTGCAGTACTTTTCAGCCGCTTTATGTTCGTCTTGATAATTTCGTTCTAGGTAGCGCAAAAAATAAACGACAGTATACAAAGTAGTGGTATCTATGCAGAATTCACTTATTATTGTTTTTGAACGATATACGATTATTATGGTTTACCTGATATATTCTGGACAGCTGATATTATCTTTTGGTCGAAATATGGACATTGTCATCAACTGCAGTATTTGTATTAAAATGAAACTTTTTTATATAAATCATAAAATAGTCAAAATATTTACCAAATCTCGTATATTTTTATCGACAGCAATTTCATTATGCAGCGAGTAAATGCAATTCAGGTACACATCAATATTTGCCTGTTTATCAGGCGGAAATATTAAGCCCAACCTCATACAAGAATTTGTCTGGAGAAATTTGTTCTGTTTTAAGAAGAAAAAAAATTAAATTTTTTTAAAAATATCAATTAAACTGATTTTACTGGAAATTCATACTTGCTGAACGTCATAGTAGTTTGCACAACTGATGGCCAAACTTTCGCTGCAGAATCTCCTCACAACGATCAACTGATCATCCGGCTTGAGACAGCGAAAGGCGTGGATACTTTTGCAGAACTCAATGATCTTACTAATGTACGTCTCTTGAAGCTTGAAAGCCTGCATCAGGCCTGCCTCGCCAGACGCTTTCATTGTACTACAGGGTATACGTAGTAAGATGAGAGATGCTCGCTTTACTTCATCGAATAGTTTTTGCTCAAAATAGCCAAAATCAAACAAGTGGGTTTCTTTTACTGTGATTCAAGAAAACAATAAATTGTACTGTTTAATTTATAACAAACTCTAAACTTTACCATGGGCAGAAGGTGAAGATTGTGGAATCTCATTATGAAGTACATTTTGAATTATATTTTCTATTAATTTCTTTCTACGGCCTCTTTTCTTTGACTTTTCTTTAGACGACATGACCATTTCCTTGTAATTAATTAATTGATTAATTAATTATTATTTTTTAATTGTTCAAATCTCATTACTCAATATGGTTACCTTTTTCATGCCAATAGAGATACATTTGTCCAGCCTACAGCGAGGACAACATTTTCTTGTCGACTTGTTAATCTGACAGTTTCCAGCCCTTACGCATAATAATTTCTGTGTATGTGAATGAAATACTAAATTAATTAAATAATCGTGACTACTAAAATTGAATTGTGACTTTTAATTTTGACTAATTGCTAAGTGTGCTTACAACACAAAACAGTGGCTTAATAGTGGACTAATTGTATGTGTAACATTGTGCAACTAAACACCGCGATGGTGTTAGATTAGTAATCTCATTTATCATCAAATAATGCACAAAAAGTACATTGGACAGAGAGAAAAGAGCGTACAAACCTTTTGTTGGAGAGTGTTTCGACGGAAGAACGCCTTGCATGACTCACACGACAGTCCATTGAAGTTGAATGCTAATTTGGCCAAGTAAATATACAACAGAATTAAGTGTAAATAAACCGTGAAAACTAGTGGACTCCCCAAAAATTACGTACTATGGCTTATTGTCGAGTGTAAATGCGATTCTAGGACGGCCACTCCACTGCCTAACCTAAAGCTGAAACAGTCCCTTCATTGAATTGCTGTATGTTTTTATATTGAAATAAGAATTCTTGATTCTTAGGGTCCAAGATTAAGGGCTAAATACCAATCAAAAATAGTAGCCACTTCATAGCTATAACTCAAAACAGGTTTTATTTTGCCCTTTCACGCCTGTTGGGACTTTTTTTTTGGTAATGTTTAAATTTAATTATTTTGACATCTATCGGATATATGAGTCAAAATATTCAATTTAAACTAATATTTTGGCCAAATTATCAAGTATAAAAAAATCCTGACAAAAATAAGCTCACCGGCATTAATACAAATTAGTCACGAAATGTAGGAGGAGTTAGATGGAAACCAAATTTAAACACTGTCACTAAAAGTCTTCGCACACGCTCGACAATTAATTAATCTTAATTTAATAATTACACAAAAAAACAATTACCCAAAGCCTTATCACCACAGATGCGGCATTTTTTCATTAAAATGGGAGCACTAGCCACGCGACGCTGATCCATTGAAAATTGCACAAATAAAAATAAGAGTACAAAATTATGAATTTGCTATTTCAAAAGGTCAATTTTAAAACATGTCCATGTTGAGTCACAAATGATTACACTTTTCACATTTCACAAAAAACAAATTAACAAATGTCCGTTGTTGACCACAGGAGTGTCACTTGAAGAATGAGTTCAAATTGTGAATGTAGCCTTTTCTTTTAGAAGCTAAAATTGGAGACATTTTTTTTTGTAATAGAAGCTTAATGTCTCATTTGTTTTGAATGAGGCTTTTTGAATTGCGGTGTATTATTGCGTGTCAGCCACAGGCACCCACATATAAGGCATACAAGTTTCATGTTTCGTTGTCATGTGTTTGTTTTTAGTGATTGAAATAGTACGAGGGAGGCTTTGATGATAATCATACGTGTATATGTATGTGTGTTTGTGCGAACGCATGACAATATATACAGACAGCTTTCTCGGAGAAAGCACTGCATTTGACCTGATGCCTGCTCGACAGTGTACAGTTTAAGCTGCAGTAGCACATACACAGTGAGTCGAATCATTTGCTCATTGACATGGCATTTAGTGCTTGCATCGGGAGCTACCGTATTGAAGATTTTCGGGAAATTTCCCGATTTTCATTAACGGGAAATTACCCGATGTTGAAATTTCTATTGGGTCAGGTAATTTCCCGACCCGGTATCGGGAAATTTTGAATTCTAAGTTGCCATCACATTCAAACTCATTTTTTTGAGCAAAGGAGAAGGAGAGAGGGTAGCTTAAGCTTAAAAGTGGCCACATGTGAAGACATTTGGCATTTTCGAGTGAGGCCATTGGCATTGCCTCACTCAAAAACACTTTTTAGTGAAGCACTGCATACTACACTGCTACTAATATATTCATAAAATTCAACATTCGAGTGATAGAATTTTTATTTGCGCTTGGAAATGTTGAAAACAAGAAAATTATCACTTAGGTAATATGTTTGAGATGTTCTTTAAATAAAAAATCAGGCGGCGAATTAACTTTTATTTGTGGTTCCTTATTGGGCAAGTTACACAAAACGAACCACAAAAAGGGGGTTTTAAAATTTGGGAGAATAGGTTAACCTTTGTCCACACAAGGAATCCCGAGACCTCTCACTAGAATGTTAGTACTCGTTATTATATATAAGTAGTGGGCAATTGCTTAAGATTAAGCTTAGAGATCCATTCTATCTGTAATAATTGCACTCATAAAGATTAATATGAAAATATATTTCATAGATTAATTTACCAGGAAACTCAAATGGCTTTGTGACAGGTCCCAGGGAAGTTGAAAAGCTCGAGTTTGTGAAATTATTCGCTTTTGCATGATAGCAATTGGTGACAGAGTTGCAGTTAGTGCAACATGTATTTTATTCGGTTTGTTCAATCACAATAGACACATAACGTTTTCCTTGCGATTGTGCCTTTCCTTCTTAAACTGGGGTGATTCAAAAATCTCATTTGTGTTATTTCAAGCAGAAACTCTTGGAAGTTGTGATCGGTGTGGTGGATGGCAAAAGGGAAAATGACAGAATTGAATTTAACAAATTAATTGTTTAATATTGATTTTGTGAATTGCCCAAATGATCAGAAACCGAATAATAAATATAGACTGATAACAGTGATGTAAGAAGTCGTACCTTTGGAATAGAAACAACTTTGTGGTAGTTATTGTTCCGTCGGACTCGAGTTTGGCATTTGACTATTTGATGTAAGAACTTGCGATTTCACGGCAACTTACTTTAGACAACCTTAACTTCAAAACCGGGCTGGTTCTGATCTGATCAAATTATTTCTGAAATTTATCATTCTTCCGAAATCCAGAATCTTGATTCAAGAAACCAAGTCACTTGTTGTTCTTGTACCAGCATTGTAACCTTAGTAATATCGGCACAATAGCCCACACGAATGGGGCACTTAAGGAAGGCGGGTAACTAAATGCGGGTAATGTCCACCAGTGCAGGATTGAAAAACATTGAACTTGTGGCTACATAACACACCAAACAATTAGTAGCCAACAATACGTTGGAGTAAGTTTGCAGCTGTCACCAACAACGAGTCCGAAAACATATACAGTACATATATGTATTATACACCAAACGTGAAGATATTCATTCAAATGACATATTTTGAGCATTCACGAATCAAGAAAATAGAGGATAGTTAACCAAATCGCTATAATCTGAAATAATAAAAGTCTCTAGAAAAACAGGATTATTTTAGAATTAGTAAAATATGTCTGTTTTACCAATTGGTGAGTAAAATCTGTCTGTGAAGAATAAAATTGAAATATTTCATTTTGTAAATTGACGAGAAAAAGATGGCGTTGACTAATTAATTTCTTTACAACGAATCTCTTCAGACTCTTGAAGTAAAGCGTTCTTTTATGTTTCTTAAAAATAGTAATTTGCCCAAATAATGTCATTATTTTCAAAAATGGTATATTTCCCAAAATAAATGGTTTTGAAGACCAAAAAATTTTAATGAATTTACCACAAATAATTAGTAATTTTAATTTAATAATTTGGTTAATAACCATTACACAATAGTAATGAGACGATGTCTGATCAAATGGTCAACACGATAGGTAGACGTCATTATTCATGACGCAGGTGCATGGCGCCTCGATTGGTAATAAAATTTGGCGCCATTGTGATATTATGAAACCATAAATGTCCTAAACCTTAAATTGATACGAGTAAGAATGGCATAATACCACAACATTTATATCATCACATCCCATTTCACATCAATTATCGATTGAATCAAACCAATAAATGATCACAAATATGTTCCTTGCCTGTGTCGCAAGGGCAATCACAATACAAATCACACTTACAACACTAACCAGATAGACATTCTCAGAAGGATCAATGGAATTTTTGTTATACAATGTACAGTATTGTCAACTCATCACTGCTTTCATTTGCTAAGGTTTACAAGACTTATTTAAGACTTTGTTTAATGTGCGAGATATTATTTTTAAATCTATGTAATCTATCTAAGTAATTTAATATAAATATGCAAGTTAGCGGATGTTTCGAGATATACGTAGATCATATCAGATGATATGATGTTTTGTTGAGGGGTGTGTCAGGTAAACGTAATTGTCGTAAATGTCTAGAATGTGCCTAGCGAGCGAAGCGAGCATTTACTTGTCGTCTTCTAACAACAAACTGTAAAGAATGTATTCGTTATTTTGCTTTTGTTGTTGCGGCAGATAATTTCATAGGAGCAGAATTATTACAATCGGGAAAGATTGTTTCAACTTTATGTTTGTCTAGCCAACGCAATTGCATTCCGATGGCAAAACATTTTTTCAGTCGACACTTGCGACATTCCTTTCTGTTAGACAAGTTGATTTGACAGTTCTCAGTGAGATAACATTCCAATTTCTATAAAAATAATTTATATTAAATTTTAAAAACACATGAGCATTACTGCTGACATTAAAGTTTGCACCATTTCTGCGGAAAAAGTTCTTGCAACTATCGCACGAGAGACCACCAAAATTGTATGCTAAAGTATTTACTAGTGGGCCCTGCGGGTGCTATATTTGAATCAAACTTATTTTCGTAAATAAGTAACACCTTGGGCATAGAAACTGATGCCCATGGTGTGTAGTCTGAGCATGAGAAAAGACACCTAACCTACCTAACACCTATCCGAAACCTAATCCTAACACGGCACCTAACCCAAAACCCATTTTAACACGGAACCTAACCTAACCCAAAACCCATTTTAACACGGAACCTAACCTAACCCAAAACCCATCCAAACACGGCACCTAACCTAACCCAAAACCCATTTTAACACGGAACCTAACCTAACCCAAAACCCATCCAAACACGGCACCTAACCTAACCCAAAACCCATTTTAACACGGCACCTAACCTAACCCAAAACCCATCCTAACACGGCACCTAACCTAACCCAAAACCCATCCAAACACGGCACCTAACCTAACCCAAAACCCATCCTAACACGGCACCTAACCTAACCCAAAACCCATTTTAACACGGAACCTAACCTAACCCAAAACCCATTTTAACACGGAACCTAACCTAACCCAAAACCCATTTTAACACGGCACCTAACCTAACCCAAAACCCATCCTAACACGGCACCTAACCTAACCCAAAACCCATTTTAACACGGAACCTAACCTAACCCAAAACCCATTTTAACACGGAACCTAACCTAACCCAAAACCCATCCTAACACGGCACCTAACCTAACCCAAAACCCATTCAAACACGGCACCTAACTTAACCCAAAACCCATCCTAACACGGCGCCTAACCTAACCCAAAACCCATCCTAACACGGAACCTAACCATTACACAACAATCAATTCACTTGTAAGCTTAATTTCACCAGACACATTTAATTTTTTCAACTTCAATTTTAAGCAACTTAAAGTGGACGCACCAGGACGATCTATATACCGTTGGAAAGATCATATTTTCTACTACAAAATTGTCGAAATATTCAGTATTCTACGATCAATCGTTTTAGAAGTTACAGCCGTTTGAAAAAGGGTCTCCAAAACGGCGAATATATTTTTCTGAGCACTTTTCTGGGAAACCAAGTATTTTTAGCACACCCCTACGATGACCTAAGAACGTCCACAAAATTTGAAGTCAATCGGTGCAAGCATAAAAATGTAGTTGCGTCCACAAAATTGTCAAAAAGTCAAGGTATAGTCTTCGCTTCGCTTACGCTCACGCTCAGACAAAAAATATAAAAATGTATTAAATAAACAAATTGTTGATTTGAAAAAAAAATACCTGTAGCTTTTTCACCACAAACGCCACAAATTTTGTTTAAATTTGATGTTATAGATTGCATTTTTGAAGAAGCCACCAATACAATAATGTTGAATGTTTTTTAGTTAATTTCTATTTATTTAAACAACCATCATATTTCAGATTTAACACAGATATGATGTGTGCATTATGAGATCGCAATAAAAGTATTTAATTTTGAAGATTACCCGATTAGGTGGTAGTAATAAAATTGCTCAACTTGAGTTTGAAAACAAGCTGTAATTGATGGTAGGTGAAGTAAACAAAACAAAAAAGGAGAAATATGAAAAACAAGTACAATATAAAAAATATCATCATTTTTGGATATGTTTTAATATGGCATTGAGATGTACTATCGAGTACGTATGTATGTGGTGCATTATCAAATGTCCTCACATTAAATTGCATTCCTCATACATCATATATCACACATCTGCAGGCCACATGACTAATTGTTGCAATGCCGTTTCTATGCAACATTGTACAATTTTCATAATGGACTCACGTGAAACTCAAACTTTCGAAAAAAATTTCAAACTTCAAATTTAGATATTATGGCTTATATTTTTTTGGAATTAAGGAAATGTGTCGCGAACGAATGAATGATTGAATTTTGATAAATTAATTTCAATTTTCAAATTATTGGACAATTTCTTAGGAGTGGTCACTTTCTCCCTCTGTGACAGCAATTAATTTTGAGTTTTTTGAATGCTGTGCAAAAACGATGGAACCTAGGAATAAGAAAATTATGCATGTCGACTTGGAAAAATACGATCTTTCCAATGGTGTAACCAATATGTGGGTATCGTGTGGGCGTGGCACACATTTCCGGTATTTTCGATAATTTTCAAATAATTAATTTTGAGTTTTTGCAATACTGTGCAAAAACGATATAACCTAGGACAACCAAAATTTCCATGTCAACTTGGAAAAATACGATCGTTCGAATGGTTTAACCAATGTGTTGGTACCATGTTGGCGTGACGCCCAATTCCGGTATCCTCAATATTCAAACCTCTATTGCAGGAGGACCGTAGGTGGTAGAGCCATGGAAATTGGCAAGAATAGTAATGAGTCAATGCCTGATCGAATAGTCATCACGAAAGTTGGGCGTCATTAGTGCATGGTGCCCGGATTGGGTATAATTTGTTAATAAAACGAATCTCGGGAGATTCTTATGTTGCATAGCCCTGAAAATTGGCATGAATAAAGTTGAACAAATGAATGATTTTATATTCCACACAAAAGTGAGCCATATCAATGACATCATATTCTAATGAGACAGTTCAATATTATTTGTCGGCGTGAAATGATGCAAACGGAACACGAATCACAATTAAAACCAAATAGACATGCTCAAATTGATAAAACGAATTTACGTAGAACTATCGAGTCATCATTGACTTCATTTGACATGGTTTAAAAGTATATTTAGACTGTAAAGTGTTTGAGAATCTGAGATAATACAACATAACACGAATGCATTGCCGGCCAAATGAGACAATTCCTGTGTCGGTTTGAACCTGATGCAACCGAAGTTGAACCAGACAGAGCTCGATGCGATCGATGCAAACCTAACAGGCAGACAATAATTGTTGTCGGTTACATTGTTGTGTGAATGTTCGATGATGATTGTTCTATCTGTATCAGATATTGATTTTTAATCTTTAATTTAGACATTCTAAATGGAAATAGGTAATGGGATGATGATTCTAAATATTGTCTCAATGTCAATCATGTGTGTAAGGATTTGATGAAAAGTCTGTCAGGTGTGGGTGATCGTTTGGGTGTGTTTGTGCGGAGGGTTTTGGCGCGACTGCGCCTAGCGAGCGTAGCGAGCAAAGCGAGCAATTACTTTTCTATCTATAAAATCAAAAGCTAAAATCTTTAATAACATATAAATTTGAACAACTAATTAACTGCTAATCAGCAAAAAATACTTTAGTACAATAGTACTATTAACCTAATAAGCTACGCTAGATAATAAGATCAAGATACTGAAATTAAAGATTACCATTTTAAATGCCAGTATACAACACTCAAAGTTTGATTTGATTTCTACTTGCTATCATGCTGACACTGAGCATTGGGCAATGCGAGCACAAGTGGATTGCAATCATAAGCGACATTATTTAATTATTTAATGATTGCCTTACTGAACAGTTAAACCTAATATGCTGTGTTGTTGTGATACTATCAACTAACTAATGTACCATTCAAGGTTTTTGTGCTGATCGAGAGATAATACCAAAGCATTGCCATTAGTTGTAGTCCTTTAGTTGCATGATACTTTGAACCGTAGTAACACCAGCTTGCGAAACAATGGCCATTTATGGTATCTTTTAGTGCCAATTACTATGTGATTAAAGTCAAGTGTACTATTGACAGTCAAATAGTACATTCCAAGGCCAGTTACCAAACTCGCAGCCATATGTTATCATAAGATAGCTTTACGTTTGCATCTGGTGATTATGAATATATAGAGTAAAATTTGGATTACATGTTCGCTATTATGTTATGGCCAAATGGTCAAAAAAGTACACTCTAGTTTCAGGACCTATAATTTTGTAAATAAAGCATCAAATCGTCCTTTATGATTTCCATGTGAATATCATACATATAAATAATTTATTTAAAAGATAATGGCATTATTGAGATAATATTTCGATCATTTTCAAGAGATCTCGTAAAGCAAGTCAGTGTGTGATATTTTTTAAGTTCTGCAAGAACTTGCATTGTGGGCAATATGAAGGCGGCCATTCTGTTTCAATTGCATTTTGATATGGGGCTTCAACGGAGCAATCAGGTTTCTATCAGTCGGGTTCAGACAATTTATTCAAATAATTTACAACATGACAACTTTGATTTGAGCACAAATTAGCGGAGCACAAACTTGCACGGAGGACAACATTCCTAGAGCACAAACAGACGGAGTATCAATTTAATGGAGCACAACTTTCAATGGGGCACAATGTTCCAGGGCACCAAAAATGGAGCACTAACTACCGGAGCACAATTTTCATGAAGCACAAGTACCCCTCAATACTACTCACAATAACCTCAAATAATATCCAGAACGTTTATACAATAATTAACAAATGAGGGATATTTTTGGAAAAACTCATACAAATGAAGATGCTGCACGACAAAATATTCAATGTCTTTAATGTCTTTTAGTACTTTTAGTACTGCAATCGCTACTGTCTTAACAAGAATTAGTAACTCAATTGCAATTTAAAGTGAAATATAACGCCAAATTTACATTTGTATTAGCTCTTTCTAAAGGTAATAAAAGTCTGATGATTAATTTTAAGATTAATTTAATGGCCTATTTATTGAAATTGTGCATATAGTGAAATTTTTATTACTTTACAATTATTATTCATTTTCATTCATTAGATCTCAATACTATTTATTGAAAAAAAATGATAATAATAAACTCGAGAAAGCCAAGCCAACGGGGGCAGGGTCAGCTGGTAACCATAAAACATTTTCATTTGTACACGTCTTGAGAAAATTACTGAAAACTAATAAAGTGAATTTAAATTAATTATCCATTGCAAATATATTATCAATATTTTATTTCAATATAGTCTTTTATTTAGAAGAACGAGAAATACAGCAGATGGATAGGCTAGAGTGAAAGAAATGATAGTTTAAGGAAAATAATAATAATAATAATATTTACAAAGTATTTACAATTATCAACAGAAAGTTCTTGGTAAGATTATGGAGGATTCCATGATCGATACTTGGTGATCATGTTGTGCGAATCGCACTCACAATCCACCATCATTCGTTCGATCAACCGTGGCGCCATTTGAAAAGTGTCCTTTAGTATGTTCAGACAAACATTATGGATGGAACCACGGGAACCGAAGATAAGTCCGCACACTTGGTGATCTGAAACTTTTGAGTGTCCTTGTGACTGGATCCACTCAATGATGTTTGGCTTGATTTGTGTGTACTTGTCGCGCTTGTGCTTGTCGTATTCATCAAAACTGTTTGCTCGTAGTTCATAACTCACGCCCACGTCAAGACACATCGCCAGGTTGCGTTCTGGTTTCAGTAGGATTATGTCCGGGATAAGGTACTTGCGACCGGTTTCATCAGACAGTGCGCCCGGGACATGATCCTCCTGGTAGTAGATCCTTGCCTCTCTGTAACATTCCAAATTATGAGTTCGAAGGTGAGCTTCAATTTGGTCGAGTAGCGTGTCGTTTGCCTTGAGCAGACTTGGTCAATACGCACTGGTTCAATATATGAAACATTGACTTCTCAGTGTTGCAGTGGAGACACCATTGCAAGACACCAAGCAAAGAATAAATTGATTCACCAAAAAGCACCACACAAACCTCAAAACATAAACAGCTGATCGACGTGAGGACGATGTTTTGATTGTAACACGAGTTGAGATGATTGAGAGATTGTGTGTTGAGGGTTAGATGCTGAATGTTATGTGGTAAGGATGATGAACTGGTTCGCGAATTTCTTATATGATATAAGTTATATCATTGCAGAGGTGAAGAATACAAATCAAAACAATAATAAAGGAAGTCACAACAGACAACACATCAACACATACACACAGATAGGCACATTTTTGATAGGAACAAGGCTCGGCACACTAAAATAAGAGTTTTGGGAACTCATAGCCACCGAGATAGCTCCGAATTGATCCACAAATGTGCCAAAACACTCTATCTCAATCGCAACGACACACGTAAAGCACGGTTTGTACTGCTGACAGTAGACTTTCAAACTGTACAGCGAGAGATTAGCAATGTGTTCAGAAAATGCGACGCGGAACAGCAATAGGGTCGTGTCGCACACACAAGGTCCATTCATATAGTTTGAACTTCCACTTTACACTTACACTGCACACTTGAAAAACCTTCCGTGAGATGTACAAAACCGAATGGTATGATTTTTTAATGGGCGCTAATGCCCTCCAATGTTTTAATGGGTTTCATTCACAGTCAAAATCATAAAAAAAATCTATAATTACGGCTCAGATGGGTTTGGGGAAAAAATTGAAAAACTTTTTTGTTACATTAAAAAATATTTGAAATACACAAACATTTGTTGATCCGAAATAATTGGAAAAAGACCAACAATTAATGGTGAAAATTAAATTAAAGTGGATATAAAAAACAATCTGTAAATTAAAAACGATTAACTCAAATACTATTGAACGTAGAGAAATTAGACATGTTACAAAAACATATAATCACACAAAAAAAGGTCAATTTCCATTTGAGGCCGCTTCCGAATTCTAAGACAAAAAAGCTTTATATTGGTACAAATTGAATATTTTCTTGTATTTAAAATTTAAAAGTTGTCCAAATAAAAAATGTCAATACTTACAGCAGGAATAATAAATTCATTCTTAATTGTATTGACGAAGGGCAGAGGCAGAAATAGAAAAGCCATTTGAGAAGTTGGGGGACACTGGTGGCAGGGTGATTTATATATTTGTGGTATATATATTTAATGACTAATAAAGCTACGAGTAAGCCTGATTTCATTTGAAGTATTTTTTGGTTGAAAAAGTTGTCAGCACTGCAATGCTTATGGTCATGTAGTCAGAGGCATTTTTGCTTAAAATGCTACTTGTCTCATTTCAATTGTTTGCAAATTATGCAAACTGTCCATCATTTTGTGTAATTTCGCTATATCTCCTCATCTTGTCATGTGCCATGAATCTGTTTGATTCTGTTGATCTCTGTGTAAGCTTCCGTGAATATTTATAATAACCAATTTGATAAAGTTTAATCCCGCCCACGCTTAGTATCACTATGTAATGATGTCTTTAATATTCTACATTCAGTGGCTCGTGTTTACACCTTGTCCGCTTGAAGATTTGGTGTCTACAAAAGCCGATGATGATGGCGATTGTTTCTGGTCCCAACTGCTGTACAGCATGAGCGTGTGCAAATTTTATTATTATGCTATGGCATTGACATTTTACGTCATAAAAGGATTTATGCTAATTGCTGAAATGATCCGTTTTGTGGTTGAACAAAATTCCACCACTAATCGCCTTCCGAACTTGAGTAAAATTTTGGTAAAATTCATTAGCAAAGTGTAAATTGTTTTCAATATAACATTGTTTTTTTTCTTACAATTAGGCCATATTTTTTTCTGGTACACTGTCAAATTTTGTTTTTTTGTGCTTGTCCTAATCGATGCTCATAGTCCAAAATATTTCAGATTGAACTAATTTGTAAAAAACTAAGCCAAAAAATTAATTTCAAAGTATAAACTCAACAACAATTGACTAATACTAAAGACTAAAACTTTCAACATGACTTGTCATACATACGTTTGAATATTGAATCAATAAATGTATCGCCCAGAAGCAAAATTGATTAAGCCCACTTTTCGACTTTTCGAGAAAAACTACTTTGAAGTTTAATGTAAAAAATTTTAACGTTTTTAGAGTATTGTTTTGAATTGTTGACTTTTTGAATGTGTTTTAGCTTCTCGAAATGTTAATTAGGCCTCATTTAATTAAAAAATTGAAATTAAGTGTAATTATCAGGGGGTATAACTGTTATTACCTTTATTAAGCTTCTGTTGCACTACACCACACCGACATGATATTGATAATATATTTGTAATGGATAATTAATTTAAATTCACTTTATTAGTTTTCAGCAATTTTCTCAAGACGTGTACAAATGAAAATGTTTTAGGGCTACCAGCTAACCCTGCCCCCGTTGGCTTAGTCTTCTGGAGTTTATTATTATTTTTCAATAAATAGTATTGAGATCTAATGAATGAAAATGAATAATAATTGTAAAGTAATAAAAATTTCACTATATGCACAATTTCAATGAATAGGCCATTAAATTATTATTTAAATTCCCGTAATCATCAGACTCTTATTACCTTTAGAAACACCTAACAGCTAATACAAATGTAAATTTGGCGTTATATTCCACTTTGAATTGCAATTGAGTTACTAATTCTTGTTAAGACAGTAGCGATTGCAGTACTAAAAGTACTAAAAGACATTAAAGACATTGAATATTTTGTCGTGTATGATTATCCACTTATCATATTGGACAACCTCATTAGGCAAACCGAGTTGACCACTGACATATGTTATGCACCAACTAGTGCTAATGAAATGTGATACTCTTTTTACCAAAAAAAAATTAAAAAATTTTACCAACGGCTGGTAGGGCTAAGTCTGGTAGGTTACGAGTGAAATACAGAATTTCATTTTCATAGTTATCATTAAGGGTTTTTCCGATGATCGATATCACTTGAAGACTCACAAATGAAGGTCATTTCGGACTCTCAGGACAATAGAGCAAACAAAGTAATAAAAATTTAATACAGGAATCGATAACACATTGTTTTGCTAGAGTGTCCTAAATGTCCGAAATGACCTTTCTTTGCAGTTTTTCACAATCAATGGATAAAACTGGAGAAAAAATAGCTTGGTAATTCAATTTTATAATGTTATGACTATGAGCTCACCGTTGCAAAACATTCTGTACAGAATGTACATGTAATAAGGGAGCTATTTCGTACGATAATACTAGGTACTGTGATTGAGACTCAATTCGACTGGTTTGTTGGCTTTACGGTTAACGGTCAAAGTTCAAGTAAATTATACGTTTGCAGATATAGGAAATAAAAATAGGCAATTGCTGTAGAAAGATTTAATTGAAATATTGCGGAGTAGAAGGCGGAAAACAGTGGATTGGATCAAGAGTGATCTAATTTGAGAATTAATGAACAGGAGATTGATCACACTGAACAATTTACGACTATTGTTATTGAAACAGAACAGAGTTTGGGTTCTGGTGAACAGGACTACACTAGAAGTTGGTGATCGGAGACGCTCGGGTAGAAATTGAGTGTTTCGGGCTGAATACGGTTGACTCGAGATGGTGATTTGATTTGAAGCGTCGTCGTCGTGAGATGAGATGACCTCAGAAGGAACTTATAGCTAGGCGCTATATTATGTCAAAGTTGGACGTCATTAGTGCATGGCGCCCGGATTCGGTATCATTTGCTAATATACTGAATTTCAAGAGAACCATATGGAGTAAGGCCATGAAAATTGGCACGAATAGTAATGAGCCAATGTATGATTGAATTGTCAACACAATTATATCATATTCTTATGGTCTCACATTAATGTTCTGTCTGTAACAGATATTATTTTAAATCTTTAATTTAGATATTCTATACATGAAAAATGGTAGGTTTGTCGTATTTTATCTTTATTGGAATTGCAAGGTTTACTAGCCGATAATGTTTCTGAATAATGTCTCAATGGCATTCATTTCAGTATATGAGTATACCTGATATAAGCATCTGGGGGGAAGTGTGTCAGCCACTTTCAGGTGTGGGTCATGGTTGGAGTGAGAGTGGGGTGTGTTTGTTGCCTGTGCAGAGTGTGTTGGCGCGATAGCACCTAGCGAGTGCAGCGAGCAATTACTTGGAATAATTACCTAATCAAATAGCGCTATCAATTTTTTAAATGTAAATATTTTTCTTTATGTATTGTCCAATTTTTGTGTATGACGTATCTGAGGTATCTGAGGTGATCAATAATGATACTCATGATGTTGGGGATGTCTGGATAATATTTTATTTCTTTAATTAATTATTCACAGAAATTCCTAACATGAGTTTTGGGTCCAACACAAAATTGTTGGTTTAAACATTTCACAAGAAGTAATTAGGTAATAAACAAACTAACAAGTTGCAGACTATTATGAACAAATTAGGGGAATATGATGATTACTATACAAACTATGCAAATTGCTAGAAATGACTATGTCCAAACGGGGGATTGAAGATGGTTGGACAAAGATGAGTTTCTTCACAAGGTGACAGGTTGTTTGAAGAAACGGGCGCGCGACCAGCTTAATACATTGCGAACTGATCGGACAGGATCATTTGGGATTGCAATATTTTGTGGACATTTGGTTTGAGTAGTTGTTTGTGTTTGAGTTGTGTGGTTGTAATGTGTGGTAGTATAAGATATTCAACTCGTTTCAGTGTTAATCCCAATTAAGAATTGGATGTGAATTGATCCAAATTAATGTGAATGTCAATAAAAACAAGAAAAGAATTCACAAATGGTTACTAATAGATTTGTGTACAGTATTGCTCGCTCGTTTCGCACACTCACAACCACTCTGTACCGTTTTCCTTCTCTCTGATGATATTTCACTTGCGCTCGACAGCAGGCTTTTTAGCCAGTAAGAATTCTCGGTCGGTTGGCAACAACAATACCGAACGTACGAAGCAGCCTTCATATTAATGACGCTTTCATTCAGTCGCATGACTCACATTTTTCTTGCCTTCACTTCTAATGCACGAGTCATGATTACTTGGTGGTGAAAAGGTGAAGTTGGTAGATGAAATGAACGCGAAAGCGAGGGAGACACTATTTTAGTTTCACTTGTTACTTAATTGCTATTTATTATTCAATTATTTGGGCTAATCACGATTCATTAACTGGTGGTTCAATTAGTTAACGATTGTTGCTATTTTTAGCGATTATTATTATCCTTACAAAATGGCATTATTTATTTATTGTGGATTGTAGTCGACTAGTAGCTTTAGACAAACCAATGAGTCAGCTTGCAGATGTTTTTGTTTGCTTTACATTCTGTTTTGCAACTGAGCTCGTTAGCATAAGATTATAAAATTTTTAAAGTATTTATCTTCAGTTTTCTATAATAATTGTAAAAAACAGCAAATAAAGGTTATTTCGGACTTTTAGGACACTCGTACAAAACAATATGTTTTCGATTTTTATATTAAATTTTTATTACTTTGTTTGCTCAATTGTACTGAAAGTCCGAAGTGACCTTCATTTGCGGTTTTATCGATCATCGGAAAAAAACCTTAATGACAACCATGAAAATGAAATTCTGCTTTTCACTTGTATTAATTTATGTTTAATTGTTTTAATATGATTTAATTGCATTGGAATTTTTCTGCATGTAAATTGGAAAGATATTAAAATTTAATTTAACATTTTCAAAACCTTTTCCAAATGACGAGCTAAATCTAATCTCGACTAAAGATTCTCTAGTCGATATAAATAATAATAAAAAATAAAAAAGTGAATAAACGCACCCCTCGATCGTTGTACAGTCTCCCCACCACCCTCGACTTATAAACTTTTCCCCTCTGACCAGATGCACCTTCACAGTGCGCTGTAATTAACCTAAAGATTAACAAAAACCGTAAATGATTAAGCAAAATATGACATTTTATTAAGCTATTTTCTTCTAACGTGCTCAGTTTGGGTTAAAATAATTCCCATAATTTCTTAATTTGAAATCAAATTCCAAAGTTGATCTTAAAAAAATCGAATTACAGGCACTTTACTGTACATCCTTCACTGGTTATGGTCAGTCAACATTGCGTGCGATAAGCAAAACTAGAATGAAATTCATTTCTGGCACTCTTAGTACAAACAACTTAGGACACTGCAAAGTAAACAGAGTAATAATAATTTGTTACAAACACAAACACACTCCCCGAAGACAAACAAGAACAGACTGGCAGTGTCAGGATGGCCAATCCAGGTAAACCCAACCGGAACAATTATATTTCAACACTTAATGATTTATGGCACTATTTTAGTTTACAAGGTAATGTTCTCTATTTTCGATATCAAAACGAATATATTGCCAAACAACTTGACAATTTAAAAAATCAATATTTTGGTTTATATTGTATTGTATGTCGAAACTATTGACTAATTGCATTTTAAGCGAATTTTCTATAAAACCAAATTGAATTAAACTAAAGTCTTAGACACTCGAGACCATTAAACATTAAATACGAATTTTAGACGCAAAAATTGTCAAAATAAAAATGCATCTCAAACAAGTTGGATCGTATGTGTTGAAGCCACTCAAAGGCGTCGACTACTTTGTTGAGTATTACAATTTGGTGGAACGCGTATGGCTGAACAAGGACAGGAAACTGCTGAGAGTGCTCAAGCTGTTGAACACAATTACTGCTCTCAAATGTGTCCACTTTCTCTATCTCTCACTTGGCTGTAATGCTGGTCCATTGGCGAATGCACTCAACTTTGATGCATTCTTCCTGGTGATTGGCAAAGCGCAGATCAACTTGATGATCTTCGCTGCATCGATAATGCTCCTGTACTTTAATCAGCAACTCTACATTGTGAGCGGCAACTACACACAGTTGAAAGTTCTCTATCCCGTCATTGTTCAGGATGGTTGGCGTCACTTTTTCATTAAACCAAAAATTCACAATCAAAATGTTTGCGCACGAACCAGAAAGTGCTTCCTGATTGTGCTCAATCTTTTCATCAGTGTGCTTGGCACATTTGGTATTATTGATGTGTGATAATATTTTCAAACTAAATCATTCCGTATTTATCATTAGAAATTATCATTGTGGTCGCTTACGTTTACTACATTTGGATATTTATTGTAAATTATCATCAGATGACTTCGCTTGCAGCAGCTCTACGTTGGATCATTGTCTTCCATCTCAGTGTCCTGTCGTGTTGCTTCTTTTTTATTGATTTGGCCCACTCGTTGGCGCTCAATTTCTCCTCAACCGTTGGACTGTTGATGATGTTCTATCTTAAATTGCAGCAAGTGATTGACATTCTGTGCAATCGTGTCATCAAGCGCGAGACATTCTCACCTGTGTACTACTTTCGATTTCGGCGCTCATTCAAAGAGTGTCTACAGTTTTTCTTTGCCATCAATCAATTTCACGGTAAACTGTTCTGTGTCTCCCTGGTGGCATACGTTCCAAACAATCTCCTTTTGACCATGTGGCTCATTCAGGGCAAGTTGGATGTTGTCTCGCGACTGTTTGTCTACTTTTGGATTGGCTACGTTTGTAATCTAATGTTTGTGTTCCATTGCATCTTTGCGCAGTGCACCAAACACATTCACGCGCCCTCAAATTTGCTCTACCAGACAATTGTTAAGCGTCCAACAGTTCCCATTCGAACCAGAGTTCACATTGCCACTGCTATCTATGCGTTCAGCACACCGAATCGGTATGGCTTCACTTATGGCGTTTTTGGGCTGGTATCACTCAGCACCTTTGCTAAGGTGAGCTTCACTTTTTAAGTTCAAATTGTGTTGTGTTTTACATTTGCTTTCTTTTAATTCCCAGTTTCTCATTCTATATGGAAAATTTTGCCTGATTTCTTACAAGTTGATGCAAAAGCGTATCATCGAATAGGTACAAAACAAACAAATTTTTCAATAATAAAAATTCAAATACTTATTACAATGACCTGTCACGAGGGGGAATTGAGTTTTCTTGTTATTATTTAAAATCTATACTACTTACCTCTAAAATAATATCATCATTTTTTTCTGGAAATTAATCCAATCAAAGAATAAAAAATTCCGGCTAGCCGGGAAAGTAGCGAGACGAAGTTTTGATTATGATAAAATATTGTTTAGTATTATTTCTATACAATGAACTAACTTTATACAGTCCCACAAATTTAAGATATGTTTCAACTTCTCGTTTGAACATTGCTGTTACATCAATTGTTAGAGTGTGAAAATGTGTGTTGGGTTGTACAACATTCAAAATGTTTGTTTCAAAATCAAAGGCAAATATATCCGTGTAACAACCTTTATTTAAACAAACAATAAAACTGTCAACACCATGTGTATGCTTCTGCAAAACAAAGCATACTAACCGTGTTGTGTTCTAAGAATTATTGACTAAAGAATTAACGCGAATGTCTTCTCACTGGAGAATCATACCTTTAGAGGTAAATCTTGCAGTTTGGCCGCCAAGACAGACCACGAATTGAAAACTTTACAAAGAATTTAATTTCATTTGACCACTATTCACTGTCAAGCAACCACTACAATGTTTTCTTACAGTACTGTTGATAAAATTAAGGGAGATCTTCAAAATACATATGATGGACTGACGGTTTTGAATCGATATCTTCACTCGAAACACACCGTTGTATCGATCTGGAAGGTTCTACTTGGATCAGGTGCAAGGATATCTATATTGATTCATTTTGGAATGCCATCATAAGGTATGTATTTCATAACATTTGTGTAGGAGCATTGATGATAACTCACTTCTGATGTCTTGAATTTCTTTTATCCTCTACAAACTGACAAATTCAAAGAAATGAGGTAAGTTTTTTTTCTCATTTTAAAATGGAGAGGATAGAGACTTGTTGCATGTGATACATCGGGTTAAACCAGAAAATGTAATAAAGACCATCTTTGTATTGGTAAAAGGTCGTTAGTCTCCAAAAATGTGTTCACGAATTGCATTTGTGGTCAAATAATTGAAGTGTAGGCAGCCTAGAGTCTTGCAATTGTGCTTGTAAACAACTCAACATCAAAGCTAATCAAAATAAAGCAAATGCCCACTTTTGAATAATTCACATATGACGTTACTCTAATGTAATGTGTAAAAAGCACATTAACCATGGAATGATAACCAAGGAGAATCTTCCTTGCCTTTCTAATTTTATCTCATCATAAAGAGTTTAAGTTTTTTTTTATCATAATAGGGATAGGGGTCATACTTTAATCACGTGATCAAGGGTTGGGGGGGAGGGGGCTTGACAAATGATCACACATTGATCACGAAAAAATGAGGGGGTCTGCTAAAATTCAGATGATATTTTAAAGTACAATTGTATTATTTTCAATTGATTCAATGTGTCAACCACAGCTTTCAAGAGTGTATGCAACATTTGTGTATATAGTAACAAACAGTAGGGTAGGTCAGTTGGGTAGGCTTAGCCACTCAGCTGAGCAACAAAAATGGCTTGATTAAAAAGTATATGTCTAGGGGGGTCTGGCCATTGATCACGACTTGATCACATGGAGGGAGGGGGAGTCCAAAAAGTCGATTTTCTTGATAACGTGATTAAAGTATGGCCCCATATTGCCTTTTTTATCACCAGCGCTAACCCGTTACTCAGATAAATAACAAATGCGGAAAATTTTAAACACTTAGGATGAGATCTTATTGACATCCTGACATTGTTGAGATAGTTTGCTGACGCACCACTGTGGGGAAGGATCCATTAGATACTTATTGGGAAAATAACAAAATTTGCAAATTTAAAAATTAAAATTATTGGCCAAATCACTAATTGGGAAAATAAATATTTTTTATTGGCAAAGTGACTATATTTATTGGCAATAAAATTATAACCCCAACCAATCCACATGAAATTTCTTCTGGCAATGACACGTACAATTCTCCTCCGTTGTCTTCTAAACTCGACTCATCCGTTTTCGCCGATGACAATTTACCTGAAAATATTCTTACTAATATCGACTTTCCCATTCCATCAACTGTAGAAACTAATGACTATAATTCATCTGATTCTTCAAATTCTTCTTTTAATTCATCTTTCAATGACGCAATCAAATCTACTCATTTACCTGAATCAAATTATAATTTGTCGTCTGACAATGAATCTCCTGATCCAAAAGAATTACATTCGGACAATGATGCAACTAATGACTCAAATTTGTCTGATAAAAAATGTTAATTCGCCAAATGTTTCCGAAATGTCCGGCGACAACTATTCAGAACCTTCTGTAATTGAAAGTAATTCAACTGGCCCCTAATAAGCAATCTACTCCTATGTCAACTTCAAAGAACAAAGAACCATTTCGGAAATTCAATTAAATTGGACAGTGTCCAATGGACACATAAATTTCTGGCTTATTGAAAAGGTGATAAAACTTTGTGTTTATTATACCCCAAAAACAGTACGTAAGACTAATAAGGTATGTTGTGTGCGTGTGTGTGCTATGAAGCAAAACATTATTTTTTTCTTTTCATTAGGCATACAATTTAAGAGTTCATCATGAACATCAATTTTAATTTAAAATTTGAGCTTGGGATTATTGAAAAGAGAAATTGAAATGTTGTTTTCTAATCGAAACAAAACTCAAAGATTAAAATTTTTTTAACTGGATCAGAAATTGTTACTTTGGCATCATTCAAAGTGGCTTGGATAATTGCCCAAGATTGCAAACCTTTTAATGATGGAGTATTTGCAAAGAAAAATCTTGGTGCTGTAATTGATACATTAACCTTAAACCACGAGAAAACAGTACGTAGTAAACTAAAAACACAAGTTGACCAAATGCAAGTAAGTCGCAAAATGATTGTGGATAGAATTAAAGATTTGAGTACGGATATTGAAAGGTAACTAATTTCCCATATGAAAGTGTGCATTTTTTTCAATTTCATTGGACGAATCTGGTGACATCTTTGACTATCATCAATTGAGCCGTTCAGAGGCAAAATCGGTCAACTCCATTTTTCACATTTTGATATTAGGATGAAAACGCGTTCATTTAATGCTAATCTCTTTGAAAAATAACTCTGTTCTAATTATTAAGGATAAGAACCAGCAACCCAACTGTGGGATAAGAACCAGCAATCCAATTATAAATGCCGACATACGAATGCTCTCAATCAGGGATGAATTAGATTAGAAGATGAGAATCAGTGTTTTTTGAGTAATTTGTTTTTTACATATATAATTTTAAGTTTTAGTTTAAATTAACTTTAATTTTAAAATCTAGATAAGTTCTATTTTGTAAATGTCGATTACAATTTTATTTTTAATTATTACTTGTGGTTTTTTAATTTTAAGTAATTTATTTTCTAATTGATTTACTTAAAATTGTCTATTTTTTTAAATGCAAAATGTGGTGTTGCATGACATCTCCCTCCTTTCTCTTCTCTCCTCTCTCCCTGCTCTCGCTGCTCTCCTTTGCCACAGCTCTTATCAGCCGTGAGTGGAGGCGCCTTATCACCACCGACCTGCTCCGGCAGTGCTCCCCCGGCAAAGCACACGCTTCCACCGCAGCCCCCCGGTTTTCATTTTGCCCGCCGTTCTTCGCTCCATAGTCCGGTTAGTTAGTTTCAAGTTCTGTATTTCTATTGTTAAAAATAAAATTGAATTTGTAAAATCATAAATGGCCTTTTATTTGTCAATACTAAATAGAAATTTTTTCTCAACCGTTTTCATGTTCGCCGGTTAACTTGCTCCTTTTTGGCCTGAACCTTTTTTGTCAGCTTTTTCCAAGACTTGCTAAATGTCTTGAACAGTCGTTTGTTGAAGTAGTTGCGCTCGTGTCGGTGATTTAGACCCTGTTTAACACGGTCACCCTTTTTGAGACAGTTTATATGTTTTGATGGTTTAATGACGAGATCACGAGTGCTGACACCATTCAACTTTGAGGAAATAGTCTTCAGTAGAGGGTAGGTACCGGTTCCACAGGCACCAGTGAAGTCATCAGTGTCTATGGTCCAAATCATACCGCCACCGAGGCCTTTCGAAATTAGGTAATCGACCTTGAGACCAATTGAGCGGACATCGTCGTAGCCAACCCATTGAGTGCCTGAGACGGCGTATGGAATTTGTTGTATATCGTTCCAGTAGGATACATAACCGGATTGAAGGTATGTGCACACCTAGGATTTAGACACAAATTAGGTATAAGGAATTCATAGAATGATAAGGTCTTACCTCATTATAACCGAGCATACCCTCAATTCTGGTGAAGGGACCCTCTTCACCACCCTTGCCAACAGCAGGAGCACCTAACCCAGCCTGAGAAGCACTAGCCAGTGTAAATGTTCTCGCATACAGCGGAATGCCCAACACCAACTTCTTTGGATCCATACCCAACTGGATCCAATACTCGACAGCGTATGAAGTGGTAAACTGTAGATCGATTCCAGTTGCGCCAGGCATTGGATACAGTGGTGCATTGTGGCCGGTGACATTGTCCCAGCCCCCATGAAAGTCGTACGTCATCAAATTGACAAAGTCCAAGAAATGGCTCACTTGTTCCACATCGTATGCCCGGTCAATTGTTGGAGCACCAGCTGAAACTGCAGCAGTCAGTAGGTAGCCATAGGGCTCGAATGCTTGGTGAAGTTCCTTGAGCAGTGCAATAAAGTCGTGCTTGTCCTCATCACGGCCTGGTACACGGTCAGCATCGGCCACCGCAGACATTGCTGGATACTCCCAATCGAGATCGAGACCATCGAAATCGTGTTCTTTAATAAATTCCAACACGGACTGAATGAATTCACGTCTTCCAGCCTCAGTACTGGCCATCAGCGAGTACTTGTCTGAACCCTCATTCCAGCCCCCAATAGCAATCAATGTAGAAAGGTTTGGATTCGAGTTTCGGATGGTGTTGAGTCGACGGATCATACCACGACCCCAAGGTAGACCCGAATTCCAATCTTCAGAACCAACATCGAGGTCAGGATCGTACAGTTCAATTCGATTGCCTGTCAGCTTTGCGAAGCCATAGTTGATGTGTGTGCACAGGTTGGGATTGATTTGTTCGGGCTGGAATTTGCCAATGCCGGGTCGATAGAAGGCCCAAGTTCCCCAGTAACAGACTACCTTGTAGGGTAGGGTGTTACGTTCTAAAGGCAATAGACGGGTAAATTAATTTATTGATTCCAAAAAATTAAGGTTCAATCAGAAACTTACCGCGTGGTCGAATCCTAGTTGAGGCGAAAGCGAAACCAACCAGGGCCAACAGACACAAACTTGCAAAAGTCAATCTCATATTAGAGTTTCAGAATTGAAGTGATACAAAACAATTGTTAATGAAAGACAACGAAAACAATGGCAAAGTGTGACCAACTAGTGGCAATATTTATACTAACTTTGCACCCTCATCTTAAGCTCACACGTCACGTCACATCTACAGTCACATGGCTTTGTACCAATCTAATTCCATCTAGATAAGACGTGTATGTTCGTCCATGCTAACATTTTACAACATTAGCAAACACAATAATGATATGCTAACTACAGTAGTACCTCATCCCGGTACTTTTGATTTTGCGTACTAACTATAGGGGGTCATACTTTAATTACGTGATAAAAAAATCAAAGATTTTGACCCCTTAGTACCATGCGTGATCAGTCTGTGAACTTGACGTCACCCCTACCCCTACCAAAAAACCTTAGCTTACAGTTAGCGCAGTGTAATCATGAGACGAATGTAAAATGCGCATGCGTTATATTTGGATTTGTACAGTAAGATGCATTGTTTGGCAACAAACTATTAACATGTATTTCGATAACTAAAGATCCAAGAATTCGGGATTCTTTGTTTGGTCTGAACTTTAGACCCCCATCCAAAATTCCGTGATCAAAGCGTGATCACACCTTGGACCCCTCCCATCCAGTCAGTTGATCACGTAATTAAAGTATGGCCTCTAGGTACTGTGGAAGGTATGATGTCGTTCAAGTTGAGTTACTTTCGCTTTACCTCGACTTAGTAAGTACTAACTCGAGTTAGTACGCCCCCTATGTACTCGACTTTTGTTGTTGCTTAAGATGGGTCCTAGTTAGTTTCGTAAAAAAAATTTCTGAAAATTTCCCCTATGGGCATATTGGGTGGGTGTACTAAGACGAAGATGTACCGGGATGAGGCTTGACTGTATTACCTCTCCCGGCAAGTAGATTTCCATTTGTTTGTTTCTTATAGAAAGTTAGATGATTTTGTCGCAGCAAGACAATTGATGAAGGTCAAGTTTAGCTTTGATTTCACTCGGTCTTTGAAATAACTCCGACAATAAACCCAAGGTTAAACGCAATTTAGCCCCAAATCGAATCGTAATGCAAGATTGTTCCAAAATCTGGCATTTTAATCAACAAACTATCCGCAAAATGTCCCTTGTGCATTGGCATTCGATTTGCCGCATTCTCGATAGCGTTACTCAGGAAGGATTAAAGCATACATTGTGCGTGAACTCCTAACGTACTTGCATATCAAGGATGGTACTTATAATTTTTATTTATTTAAACAATCAATACTATTGCTAAATATTATATATTAATATAATTATTATAATGTACAAATTGGGATTAATTAATTAGCGCCTGAATGCTCGAAGGACGGAACAACGTACCGGACGTCTGGTCGTGTAGGTCGCTTTATCCTTTATCAACAACCATGTACATGGCTCTATCTCGACACATGTTGTACGTTAATTTTCTTGCCTTATATCATCGTCTAGACACAACAAATGCGAGTTCAGATACGATTTACCAAACCCAGACACAACAATTGAAGCCAGCAAGTTTACTGATTGCAGATCGCATCACTTGTCTCGTGATTCCGACAAGTGGGCATAATCAAGATTAATTGCACTTAAATTCTGAGATACGTCAAACATTATTTCCTATTAACCAGAAATGTGATTACTTACCAACAACCAAAAAGTGACATTGTCCATTCTGATGACTAGTGATGTGACTAAAGCACTATAGTACAGCGAGCGCTTTAGTCAAATTGTGTTTATGTATAGAGAGTTAGAGGGTAACTTGTTTTTGACTGGGATTTATTACTTTAATTTTATTGGTTTAATAGGGTAATATAAAAATAAAAAGCTTACGTCATCATGATGGAGGTACAATACAATACAATACAAAAACACATGACCTTAGAAAATGATGATGAACTTTGTTGGCTTTTAAAGTCCCCCCACGACTTTGTCCACAAAGTTCGTGCAATCACTTCAGTGTGAGCAGTTGAGTGCAGTTGACTGTGAGTTTGACGGTCGCCATTGTGACAATCTTCAAACCTGTTACAAAATGAACTTATATTTATAATGTCCTACATGACATTAGTCTAGGATTATTAGTTAGAAATAATTAAAAATTGTATTTAGCTAGCTTTTCTCTCATTTTAATGTAAAATGTGTACAAATGCAGTACACATAACGCCATCTCATGATTATAATTGTAACTGGAGAATTTCTATTCATCCAGAGGGATCACACACAAACTTTGTATACCCATATATTATTTATTAGACATTCTTGAAAAATGATGGAAGTGCTACGCACAAACTAGTGTTAACTTTCCCCATTTTATATAAGGAAGTCTGATAACTCAGAACGGTCCCTTACGGCCGGTCTCGAGCCCCTCAATTCTCTTGTAAAACCAATTAATCACTCGTGACCTCGAGTAACCAAGCACTAGCAAAGGCAGAACATATCCCGTTTGACAGCTCAAACTTTTCTCATCTAAACTCCCCCGTAAGTAAGTTGACCTGCATTCGACGCTCTACTTCTACTGTACATCGGACCCTCTCCGAACGAGTATATAAACGGACGTTTCCCTGCTAAAATTCACCACATAATTGGTCACTACATCACCCATCTCTTCAGTCCTGAACATCGTACCCGAACTCTACATGGCTCATCTTTAACTTCCAGTTTCCCGATTCCTGTATTGGATTTCCATTCGGACATAGATTCTGTCCGGACATTGCAAACAATCTGGTCACTCACGCTCCGACTTTGTCATTTTTGGGTTTCTACCCTATTGACTTAGTTATATATTGGCCTCGTTCTTTAGTACTTTTCTGTTGGATTTGACTTTGTCTTATTCCTAATCGGTACTATTTTTGGACTTTGCCATTGCTTTGACTAGAGGAAATTCATTGATCTAACCCAGTTGATCTGGCCCATAATAAACTTGTGGCTTACTCTATCTCTTCTCGAGCAAAATTTGTTTGCTCGATTCCCGACTGCAAAACATACATCAACCATCTCCCATTGACCAATAAGAAACATACGACCCAACTCAAGAAGAAGCACTCATCGATTGACTATTAGTGACATATCATACACTAACTAACTGGCACTGAGCTAGTTTGTTTATGTTGGTGCCACTACGGCCCGAGCACATTCAACAAGTGCAACTGTTCATCTTGTGTGTGTGTACACACACACACCGAACACATACAGTCACTGACAGTCGATGCCTTTGCCCACTCTATCCAATACCCATCAAGACCTTTTGCTTTGTGTTTGAGTACTCTTGGTTGCTAGTACGATTGAATTGGTTGATTTAATTCAATTGTATTTTCGTTCAATAAACTTCAATAAACTATTTTAAAATCAAAATATTGTGTTTTCATTTATTTCATCTATCATAAGTCTGAGCTTTATGCCCAAACTTGTGAAAAATTGGTTTACACCAATAGTCAGCAGAAAAATTAAAAAGACCAAATTAAAATAGTGAACCGTAAGTACCATCACTATTATATATTATAAACTAGTATTGAACCAGCCGCTGGTATTATGAAACCTTTTAGCTATCGTAAATCAAAATAGGTAATGCCATTGGCATAAAAGTCGGAGCGAGAGTATGTAAAACATGTGTTACGCGTTTGATCAGTTGTGTTCCAAATCAGTTCATGAACAACAAAGTTGGGCAACTACCTCCCTCTACAACTATCTGCTTCTGGCCACAAAATAACAATTCCGTTTTTAAAATAGACACATACATCTTTACCCATCCAAACAATTTCATAATCCTCAATTGCCAATTAATAGGAAATTTTAAAAATTCCGGTTACAAAGTAAATATAAGCCGAGAGATTTTTGCGTTAATAGTGTGATTGTGAAATTATGCTTAAAACATGTCCAATATGAAATCAATTTTGGTTCTGGATCATTAGGAAATATTTTAATGGACAATTGTTGGTATTTGAGTTTTGGAAATGGGGTCCTTTAACCACTGGTAGCCTACCTCTGATACATTTAAAAATATAATTTTAATTATTAAATATTATTATATAACATCCAAGATTTGATTACCAACTAATTCCCTCAAAATTCTCTATGGGCAAAGTACTTTAAATTTAATTTAATTGGAGTTGGGTAATTTTGGGAGTTTTGGGAATAAATTTATGTTCTTAATTTCAATCTAATTTGTCATATTTTTACATTTTAAAATTATTAGATATTATTAGTTCTTTGTACATCTTTCGAATCAATTTCTATGCCCAAATAAATCATATCACATTATGCGAATAGTACAATGAACTTAATTCAAACTCAAACATATTAAATATTTGTTCGAATCAGAAATACAAATCCACCATTCAACAATCTTCGAGATAGCACTACAAGATCTGATTGATCGGATAAACCTCTGTAATCAAATTTTCCTTATTGTCATCACACAAACCTTAGAATAAAACATTAAAACTCAGGATACCTTAGAAGAGAATAAGACTTGTGTAAAATTTTCAAGACATTTGGTCAAGTAGTTTTGGCTGACGATTCGTGCTTGTGACATATGCCACCACCGAATCTGTCAATATGTCAAAAAAGAACGTCAATTGCACTTGACACTGAAATACAGTAAAGTACCCATAATTCGTGCCTCCCTTATTTCGAATTCTCCCATAATTCGTAATTCGTAACAAAAATAGTGAAAATTCCTATATTTCGGTACCTATTGCTGTACAAAAGGTGCTCATAAATCGAAAAACCTCCCATAATTCGTATTTTGAAATGATCTTACAGGGTTAATTCGAAATAAAATTATTGAAAATGAAAAACTGTATAAGAGTCCCCTCTTCTACAAATTTAGTGGACTGAACCTGCCACCTATGGCGGTTGACGACCCTCCGCCCGCCGTGATTTCAATTTTCACATTTTCAATTTCTGATAGTCCTTATTGAATTTCAACATTACCCATAATGAAAACCTTAACTGTTCGAGAAAAATATGATATTTTATCAGGTTATTTTAACCTAGAATGTACAGTTTGAGTTAAAATAGCCTACTCCCATAATTCGTAATTCGAAATCAAAATCAAAAAGTTGGCAGTAAAAAAATTCGAATTATAGGCACTTTACTGTAAACCAATTCTATCCAGTTTAAAATTTTCACAATCTCAATCAAGTTCATTTTCAGTGCCAATAGTTACATTATTATGGATATTATTATCAGCACAGCCCACCCTCACTATCTTGGCCTAGTAAAATTATAACACAACTAAGCCTACAAAAATGTGGTTTCACCTACTGCATACTACTGTTCGTAGTAATAGACAGTGTACAGGTCTGTATTGCGCTGTAGCAACCCAAAAAAACAAGTGATATGGCATACGTCCTGCACACAAAATGGTTTATTACTTTGTATGGCTTAGGTGCTTGTGACGTTGTGTTTGTGTTGTTCGCTGCTGTTGACATACTCGTATGTTACCAAACTATTGGCAACACCACTAGCGACGCCGCAGCCCTGGCCAACTCGACAGCGCCAGCACATATGACACCTCAGTTTAGTCTGTTAGTCAGTGACACGATGACCGATCACGCCGAATAGTGTTGACCACTCGATGAACACTCATCCGAGTCAGCTCATGTCGTTACTACTGCCACAGTACTTCACTCCTGTGTATATAAGTACTGACCCTCGTCAGTCCTGATCACTGTACTTTCAGTCGTTAGACCATGGTCTTGCAAGTAAATCGTTCAGTTAACCAACTGTCCTAACCATTCACTCGCCCTTCTCGATCCGCTCTCGTTACGGGACTGTACATCCGCGACAGTTCCCGTAACAGACATAGGTAGTTTGCACAATCAAAAAACCCTTCTCGTACAAACCATCCTGTTATCGTATGCGCTTTGATATACTAAAACACTAATTAAAATAACATAAGACAGATGGATACGCTTTTCATTTGTTAATTTTGTTTGCACATTATTTTAACATGACATTTCAGTTTAGTTTTTATCGTGCTCTTGTCTATTATTGTTTACTTTGATGATGTGATCCCATCTAACTTATTTCAATTCGCTTTTTGACATTTGAATAAAGCATTCCTCAAAGCGAATACTGTTGTGCTGTTGAAAAGATGCAAAACAGTGGAATTAAAGTAAAACTATCGCCATGGATGGCGAGAATAAAGTCAAAAAGTTGTCTAATCTGTGGTTCAAAAAGCTGCACGTAAGTTTTTATTTTATTTTGTTTGTGTAAAATAATTGGATAAATTTACTTCAAATCTTTACAAGGTTTAAATTTTAAAGGTCTTTCGTGCGAATCGTGTAAAACTTTCTTTCGACGGCACGCCTTTAAGCCGCTATGTGTAAATATTTTAATGATTTTTATTGTTTTACTAATTTTTGTATGCACTTTAAAAAAGACCTTTTCATGCACAAACAAAGGCTGCTGTGTCCTAAATGGCAAAAATCGAAAAAAAGTGCAGACATTGTCGCTTGAAGCAGTGCTTTGCCATTGGCATGAAGCGAGAATTGATTTGGCAAAAGAATATGAACTTCCAAAAATAAATTTGCCTAAATTTGTGATTGAAAAGTATACAAGACTGCGAGCTTCAGGACCGGAAAAGCTCGAGCTGACGCCCTTTCAGCAGGCCCTGCTCGACATTGTGGAAGAGGCGTCCAAAGTGTTTGTTGAAGAGAAAACACTCAAAATCATCAGCACGGCACAGAACCTCTACCATGCCCTCACCATACCGCAGAATTACATTCATCTATTCGTTAAATATTGCAAAAAGTCTGCCTGACTACAGGTGTCTCAACAAGCACGACCAACTCACACTGCTCAAGCTGTCCTATGTGGCCATTCTTAGTGTGAGATTCGCGTACGTGTACGATCTAGACAAGGATCAGTATCCAATCATGGCGGTAAGATATTAATGAAATTTAAATTTTCTATTTAAATTATTTTCTAAAATTTCATTGATTTTTTAGGATATAAACGGAGAGAGTGCCATACTGGTGGACAATCGTGTGTTGTACGAGTGGAATAAGCGAGACATGCCTATCCGATTTATTAAATTTCAGCACACACTATACAAAGAAATGCAAAACGATGCTACCATTCGAAATTTGGTATTTTTGTGTTTTGTGTTAATTTGAAAATTAAATATTCGCATCATTATTAGCTAATGGTTCAACTTTTATACAAGCCTGACGTGAATAGTTTCTATGTGAATGGAGAATTTATAAGGTATGTTTTTAAATATGGTAACATTATTTTTAATTTAAATATTATTTTTAACCCCCTAAGATATAGATATTTCATCTACTGTCACATATTGCTCAAATATCTAGAAACAAAATATCAATGCTACCTCAAGGCGAGAAAACAGTACATCCGACTGACCCATGTGCTGGGAACACTGCACTATCAAAGTGACATTCATCGGGAGCTGTTCAGGGAGCTGCGCCTTGGCGATGTCGATCAGGTGCACAAGGAGATTTTCGATTTGAAGTGAGTTCAGATGCAAAAAATACACTTAAATTAGGCCTAAAATTTGTTAATCAAATTCAATTGTTTGAAACAATAAAAACAAACATTTCTATGTGCATTGTCGATAATCTTTTTTGGCGTATTGCCAAGGCACCGCTCTCTTATTAGCACTTGCAAAGTTGAACTTGAGTCCGTGCTTATAGAAACTATTACTAAATGTTAGGATCATAAATGTTAGTGTGCAATCATATTTATGAGATTATGTGAAGATTGTTGCAATGTTCACTTTGATATACCTAATAATAATGCATTAAAAGACCACAGCATATTAAAAGTTATGGCTGCTATTCTACCACTTCCAAATAAACGACTTTGGGCTTGACTAAATTTTAGTTCATTTTTAGTATGGCGTGCACTAAAGTACACATAAAATTAGTAATACAACATTCCGCTACCGCGCGTTACATTTGTTTGGGAGTGTTAAGCCCAAGGTTGCAAATATTGAATTGTACCACAGAAACAGAAATTCATTACTAAATGTATCCATTATTCTATGAAATTTAGAGTTGTTGCACCCAGTGCTGGCCCACCCAATAGGCAAAGGAAGGCAAGAGTGACCTTGCTTTTCAAAATCATTGGCGGTAAACTTGTGAAAAAATGAAATTTTAATAATAGTTTCAAAAACAAACATTACAAACATTTTATCACAGCCGCTATGACATAGCGCTTGTTTCAAGAGCGCCAATTGAACGCTTTCTGGTAACATTGGGACAACTAGCGCTTGTTCCAATAGCAACCACCTGACAGTTATAATTATCCTCCTATCTTACAACCAGATGGCTCATTACAAGCCATACCAATGCTACAAGTCAAGCACTCCAAGGAGTTGAAATGGAAATTTGGCTTGTTGTCCAACGTTTAGAATGGACGATTGCATTTTTTGAGCGGTATCGAAGTGAGACACAACTGGAAGAAATTTTAGTCCCAGCAATAACAATTTGCAATGATCTTGAAATTGATTTTCACTTTAAGAGAAAGGACAAAACACCTGAAGGGAACTTCAAAAAAGGATTTCCAAATATTAATATCTAAGTTGAGATAGATTTAAAGAATTATTGAAGAAGTATTGAAAATGTTAGCATTTTATTCAATATTAACAAAATATGTGAATTTTCTTGGCAAGGCAATGGCAAGGGGGAGTGAGACAAGACAGAAAACTGGTTTATTGTTCACTAAAGCGCCTGACTTTGTGTATGAAAGCTCGATTGTTGGGTTCGTATCGAACTCTCCCTCACATCATTCTTTTAATGTAGTGTGCAGCTAGGTTGAAGGCCTTGTAAATGTTGGATACTTATACACAAGACAGGTAGATTTGCTACTACAAAGATGAATATTGTCAATGAATTTTGTAGCAGTTCGGAAATGCATTTCAGTTCAGTCTGATTGAATTCAAAATTGTTTTTGCTTACGCTTTGAGGTATGCTGATAATTATTTCTTTTTTAAATTTGCAATATTCAGAACACTTTTATATTCCATTTCAAAGTTTTCATCCAACAAGCAATTTATTTCTTTTTCCAGCTGTTTTGGCTTCATTCCAATTACGAAACATTTTTCCATACGACATTTGCGACAAATCATTCTATTCGAATAGCTGATATTGCACATGTTTCCACCAGTGAAACATTTCCAATTCCGAATGCACAAATTAATCAATTCATAATTTTAATCTGAACCTTAGATAGTTTTACTTCATTTTTGTTGTTAACATTCCTCTAGAAGAACAGTCTACCCGGTCTACATGTGAGAACATTAAAATTAAACCTTTAAATCAAATGATAATTTTTGTTAAAGTAGTACGCTATACTCACAAATGGCTTGATCACCACACAACAGCGTTCATGCAATTGAACTGATTTAATAGAGTCCATTTTAATGATCAAACAGTATAATTTATCAAAGAGCAAAGTTGTCTATTTTATCAAGTAAGAAAATGTTTGTTGTGTTGTGTTGATTGTTTTTTTTGCGTTAGTGATCAATGTTTCCATGTCTCATGTGTCAACATACGGGGAATGGGCATTTACTAAATGATACTGCACCGTATTGACAATTGGCTAGAAGGGCATTAATACATGCACATTTTAAAAGTACAGGTAATTGCATTTGCACAGTCGTATTTAACAAATCAAGTTAACTACCAATTTTACATAGAAGAATTTCATCATTAAAATTTTTAAATAAGCCTTAGTTTTGATGTGGAATAACAGATGGCGCCACTGTTTTTGCAACGCTTGCCGACTACATGTAAAAGGCAATAACTTTAACATATTGACTTCAATTTTTATTGGGTTTGGCGTGTGGGGGCCCGCTGGCAGCTGGCTAACAGCGGCTTCATACAAGTCCCAAAACGTTAGTTGTGCGAGACTTGTACAAAGGGGTTGTACTTAAATCCTGTGATAAAAAAGTCCTCTTTTTAGACTCCTCCATCCTCATGTGTGATCATGTTTGATCAGTGAACATACCCCCCTTCAGATTCTATCACATAATTGACGTGCCGAAAATATTTCTGGAAAAGGCAATTGGAGTAAATTCCACAATTGGCTTGTCCGGAAAACTTCCCAATTGAACATTTAAATCATGACTTCAATCACTATCCAATTGATTGATTTTACAATTCTATTCTTTTTGAGTTGTTCAATAGCATCTGTTGTAAAATCGGTTTATTTGATGATGAAAAAAAATACAAATGGTTGATAAAACTCCTTTAAAGTTGACCGATCAAGATCAGGTCACAGGATCGGTGATGTTGGAGTTTCTTCAATGTAGAGAGCAAGTGTCCGGTTGATGACAATAGTAGGACCAAACAGGATGATGAGGTTAACAAAGCACACGATGATTGACTGCTTCAGTCATGCAGACTTAAATAGCAGAGAACGCAGTATTGCTGACTCACTCCATGTGGTGACAGTCGACTATGTCAACAGCAACTGGTGACTAACGGTGAGTCATGCTTGACCATGAGTGGTTGAGTGGTGAGGGAGCAACTATTTTGAAAGCATCAACAAATGCTTTCCAGTTTAGTCCTGCATTAAGTCCAGTCCTAATGAAATTGTTCATTATGTTCTTTTCGATACAATTCTTTGCTACCATCATGTTCATCGCTAATGAGTGCTCTATAATTGTGCGCAAAAATGTGCTCATTTATATAGCAAATCGAAAGTTTGCCTAAGTTTTCTCGAGGGTTTTTGGACTAACCTGTGGCCAGCTGCTTACGGTATGAGGTGGTTCAACCACCGTGGTTGTTGTAAAAGCATTTTATTGATGCCAATAAAATAGGTGATACTTAGGATTTAGAATCGTAAGGTAACCGGAAAAGACAAAGGCAATGTTTAATATAGATGATAGGGCCAGAAGATGATTCAGGATTAACTTGATTGTAGGTACCGTAAAATCTCAAACAAGCGCAGCGGCGCTTAAACGAATGCGGCGCATGTTAGAGATTTTATGGTAGTCGATGTTCAGGACACCAAAGAGTAGCCACCAAGTGAGGAGAGAGGTCAAACCTGAAAGCAGAAGAAAAATCACAAAGAGAAAAGTGAACATCACCAAGGGCAAGGCACACGATGATAAACTGCTTCAGTCAGCATTTAAAATATAAAATGGCTAATGATAGTTTCGTCACATAACCACATATAATCACAATAGCATGTAATTCTAACAAAGCTTTCACTAGTGCTTACATTACAATAAACATCTGATCAGTAGATCTGTAGATTTAACTGTTTGGATTAAGTTTGGATTTTGAACAATTTACTAATCTTTAAAATGAAACATAATCATAACTTGTAATTCTGCTTTATGTCAAACAATTCATTTTAAAAGATACAAGTTTTCTTAATTATTTTAGTAAATAAGAAGAAAATGCTTGGGTCGCAAGCGACCCTCGCAAGGCGCTCGCGCGACACCGCCCACACCAGCCACCACACCTCACTCCCCAGTCCCCACCACCAATCTCTCCTCCATCGCACCTCATTTTCATTTGATTTCAAGTTGATAGAGATCAAATTTAAAATTATCAAACAATTATTCAATCGCAACACTTGTGCTTTTGAATTTCATTCAGCAAAGTTATAAATTAAATAAAATTTTTAAAGAATGCAACGTTTGAACAGATAACAAACGAATCGCCCAATCGAATAGTTTTCCAATGCTTTCCATAAAAATAATGTTATGATGTGACATCGATTTTCACATGGTAAAATGCCAAGTTTGGTTTGGTAGTGTTCTCGCTACTGTTTGCTCGTATGGTAATCTCACTTTGTCAGTACGTATTCAATGATAATACTATTCATATCAAATTGTGTAACCAATACAACGTAGTTGGAATCTCGCAATCCACAATAGTAGCTGCTCGTATATAATATTCTCGCGTATATTGCCGTTATTTATTCGGTCTTTTTGATTTTCGTCCACCATTTATCTCTGGAATAAAATCTCTGTCGTATACAGTCTGTATATCGATTTGAACAATGTGCACAGTTTAGTTGCTTTGTTCAGTTCTACTTGCCAATCAAAGGGCATCGTTCAAAATGTACCTGCCTTTGAGATATGTCGATCCATTTCTAAACTCTATCGTCCATAACTTGCAAATGTCATGCCCAAGTATTATCAATTTCTTTCAACTGGTCTACTGGTCTAGACAGTACCAATTTCAATTTACAAATTTGTACAACATTTAAAATACTTCTAATTTATCCAGCTTGATTTTCATTCTGTTTAGATTTTTATGTCGATTATTATTGTTAGTTTTTAAAGAGTTATTCGTGTTGTGACTGGCAAAGTCATACTAACATTGAAAAAATCTGTGATCATCGATTGCATTAATTAATTCAATGGCAAAAATCATATTCGTAAACTTTAATGAAAATGTCATGAAAATGTGTGCTATCCAAAAGGAATTAGCACTGTTAGCAGAGACTAATGTCAAATCTGAGCACAAACACACAATACATAGATATATCGATATAGATTATATAAATTAAAAATAAAATTAAAATATTAATAAATAAATAAAATTGTCATTTTTTAAATTAATTAATTAAAATATAATAGAAATTATTCAATCAATTTAATTATTAAAATATTATTATTATTATTATTATTATTTATGCAGAAGAATTCAGACAGTCAAATATTTAGACAAAAAGCCCAACATTCATTTGTTTTGATTTTCTGTCTAGCTTTCATGCACTTAAGTGCCCTAGATTTTAGTGTGCCCAATTTGCTTAGCACTCACACACACACACAACGTTAGGAATGCGGAATCAATATTCCCCAAAACCAAGTCATTCATTGACCTGACTCAGAATTAACCCAATTATAATTAGGTAGACAAAACAGCAATAAAAGTTTATTCGCTATTAATTTTTACATGAAATTTCTCACTTCAAACATAACACACACATTTAGTCTATTCTGCACATTTAATCGCTCTTTCCTCTTTTCAATCTAAGAGAGCACACACACAAGTAGAATTCCTCCTTCCTCGACATGACATATGACACAAGATGAAGTTAGTTAAAAATATCCCGTGCCCCCTTTTCTCTCTCTCTCTCTCTCTCTCTCTCTCTCTCTCTCTCTCTCTCTCTCTCTCTCTCTCTCTCTCTCTCTCTCTCTCTCTCTCTCTCTCTCTCTCTCTCTCTGACAGGCTTTGCGGACGACCAGGCCATCTCATCTGACACTGCGGAGGGAACCAAACGTATTGTCGAATTGACTCGGGAGATGTTCCAGACCATCGGATTGGAGGTGAACCCGAAGAAAAGTATGGCCATCAACATTGAAAAGGGCAAGCAAGCAACCTGACAATCAACGACATGACCATTAAGTGCATCGGTGGAGACACTGTGATCAGGTACCTGGGCCACACATTCAACAACGAACTGGTATTTGACCAGAGTGCCCTGGCCAAGTTCACCGAGAACGCAAACAACCTGGTACTTTCGCCACTTCTCAAGAAGGACCAGAAGTTGAACATCTTCAACCAGTACGCACTACCAAGATTGACCTATCCACTACAAGCAGCACCGCTGCGGAAGATCCCAAAAGAGACTCTCACCATACTCGACCGTACTATCCGAACAAGCCTGAAGGCTATCATCGGTCTGCCTGTACACACTTCGAACTGCATGATCTACTCGCCCCGAAAATATCGCGGCTTGGGAATGATCCGATGCGAGTGGGAGGTGCTTCTGCAACACTTCGCGATGGCCCTACGACTCTCCTCTGTCCCCGATGGACCCATTGAAGTAACTAATGAAAGTTCAAATTTTTACTTTAACATTGATGGGCGCTGCTTCCCATGGGGCAGTGCCCACAATGACTTAATTCTCTCTTTAATATGCATAGTAACGTCTTATGTGAATTACACAGGGAAGTCAACTTTCAAAGGAGAAGTGTTCCATTTTTGATCCAAACTTCAAACCTACCACGGGAAGTATAAACATTAACCGATTTTGATGAGATTTTCGGGAAATAATGATAATGTACAGCCTCATATGAAATCAATATGGAATATAAGAAAATAAAAACACCATTCACCGTACTGTGCACGCTGTGTTTGTGCGTGAGAGGCGAACAATCGGTGAGTGAATGACAAATTCATCGCTATTTATTTTGATATTTATTTCTATAACGGACAGAGACTATCTCCTGTATTATTTTAGAGATAAAGTAGATATATCCATTTATTAAAATAAAGATGAATAAAGTGATCGTCCTTTTATGTTCGAATACAATAATATTTACTTTCATTTGTCAAAACGTCAATCAACTTAATTTTCGAAAGTGTGAATTACTATAATTTATCAGACATATAAGATTAAGGGTAATCATTCAGTATTAGCGACGCGGATCACACACATTTCAGTGTAAGTCTAAGGCAGCCATATTGGAGTGAAAGCTAAAATGTAAAAAAAGTTATGGCGACGCGGATTAGAATTCGATTCAATAATTTTATTTGACTGTTTCTCCACTTGCGGCGCTTCTAAAAAATTCATTTTGACTTTGTTTATTTGTGTGCAATGGAGATTTTCGAATTCTTTTATTTTTTATTAAAAAATTGCGAAATAAATTGGAATTCGATTCAATCATTTTGCCTCAAAGTGGATCAATCTAAACAATTCGTCATGTATGGGCGCTGCGCGAGCAACCACCGCTGACGCGGTGTTGTTCACAAATTTGGCAGATTTCGATCAGCCCTCGTGACCTCGGGCGATCGAAATCTTGCCAAATTTGTGCTCTCTTCTGAATTTGTACGACTTTAACTAGCCCAGCGCTAGCTATCTATTCAAATCCAGTTGCATTCAACAACATATAGTGACCGAGGATTACACCATGGTGCACCACCATGAGGCCATATTGTCCAATTCAAATAAAGCAACCAAAAGTACAGTCCTGCCATGTTGTTTGATCATTCGAAAGCAATCGAATGGTCAAGTGAGGCCATATTGTCTTAAGATATAAGAAGTGTATTAAGATATATCATATAATTCGATATTTTTGCAGTGCAAAAGCACTGCGAACGACCGAAGAACGAGAACGCAGTTCGAGCGAGTCAATTCCCGAGCTGAGAGCTGTCCGAGCGAAGAGAGGGTTTTGGTCTATGTGGAACATTGAGAATCAATAAAAGACCGAAACAAACCAGACACCAAAAGATGACCGTCACAAGAGCAAAACACACCGGTCTGGATCGAGCGCGCTTTACCAAATGATGATGACAGGGAGAGTAGGTCACGTCATGCAAAAGTCAAGTCTTTATTTTGCTTAGGTCTGGGTCTAAATCTCTTCTAAACTATGCCAAAAGAGAATCCCGCGCAACGGGAAGGTCATAGGTTGCAACAAAACTTTGCACTGATTCGATGAATTTTAAAGGAGAAAAAGATAGGGATTTGGAGTACATTGTGTAAATGTTCATTTTCGAACGATTTGGAGTAGTAAACTCGCTGCAAAAATACCACAGGCTTGTTCAGCACAAAATTTTGAACAAAATAGGGCTATACCCAATTCTCTCAGGTGGTTCCTGGTGGGCTCAGGGAGTCATGAAAAGTGACCAAAGTGTGAATATACTGATTTGCAATATACGTAATTTGGTATATCCTAATAGAAGCCTAATTATGTACCCAAACCAGGCATATATGGTATCAAAATTTACAGAATTGAAAGAATAATCCGATGACGCAATCGATATTTGAATCCAAAGTACCAGAATAAATCCAGAATTGGGCGTCATTTTGAATTTGGCCATGTTTGATGTCCAAATGCTCGTAATAACTTGGACATCAAGAAAAACGTATAGATATGCTGTCTCGTGATATCTGGAATTATCCAAGGCACCAGAATCAACCCAGAATTAGGCGTCATATTGAATTTAGCCATATTGTGTGTTTGAACTCTCACAATAACTTGCATATCAAGAAAAACTTTAAAAAAATTTAAAACACTGTATTGTGATATCTAAAATTAGCCAGAGCACTAGAATACATTAAAACGATTTAACGGGCGCCGGATTTATGTAGAAAATTATCCATTTGAATCAACTCAAAGTTGTCATTTGTTCACTTTAATTACAGGTTTATTATTTTAGGGGCAAGTATATTAATTAAATTTTATAAATTTTATTTGCATTTATTATGCTTATATTGCTTTGCATTAAAGTTTAAAATTGGTTGATTTTCATTGGCTACAATAAAAATTAAAAAAATCAAATTAATATACTAAAGTTTAGTTTAAACATACATTTTTAACTTCGTTTTCATCTTTTACAACAGAAATAGATGTTACAAAAAATGCTGTTTCATGCGCAATTTTTAATGTAAACAACCATTTCTTTGTTTGAGAAAGACAAATGGTATACCATATAGATAAATGACATCAACTTATTGGCTTCAATTCATTTAGTTATTTCCACTGTATGTCATGTAATATATTGAAAACTATGCAATATTGATTATAACTCATCAGTTTTAGATTTGATTTTAAAATTTATGGTGCTCTGGACAATTACAAATATACAGGAACAGAATATTTAGGCCTTTTCCATGATATTCAACCCATTAGGAGCGTTTAGACACCCAACATGGCCCAATTCAAAATGACGCCCATTTCTGGATTTATTCTGGTAACCTGGATAATTCCAGATATCACGAGACACTATATCTAAACGTTTTCCTTGATATACAAGTTATTACGAGCATTTAGACACCCAACATAGACCAATTCAAAATGACGCCCAATCCGGGATTTATTCTGGTACTTCGGATTCAAATGAAGATTGCGTCATCGGATTCTCCTTGACATTATGAGAATTTTGATACCGAATATGTATGGGTTTGGGTAAATAATTTGTAGATTGCAAATGGTGTATAATGAAAAACAGTAGATTCACATTATGGTCACTTTTCATGACGCCCAGAGCCCACCAGGAACCACTTGAGAAAATTGCGAAAAGCTCTATTTTATTCAGAATTTTGTGCTGAACAAGCCTGTGGTATTTTTGAAGCGAGTTTACTACTCCAAATCGTTCGAAAATGAACATTTACACAATGTACTCCAAATCCCTATCTTTTTCCCCTTTAAAATTCATCGAATCAGTGCAAAGTTTTGTTGCAACCTATGACCTTCCCGTTGCGCGGGATTCTCTTTTGGCATGGTATAGAAGAGATTTAGACCCAGACCTAAGCAAAATAAAGACTTGACTTTCGCATGACGTGACCTAAGGGAGAGGGCAACAAGAGGCCAGTTGTTGATGTAACTCGACACTTGTGAGAACGAGAGACAAACAAAAACGAATAGCAAACGAAAGTAGATTGCTTTTTGGAATGGAGAAGTACAAGCTCGAATGCAAAAGCAATTGCAGTAAGAACAAGGCGAAATTGCACTCAAAACAAATTGATTCATAGGAAATCGATTCGAAAGTCACAATCACAAAAAAAACAGAATTAAAGGTTGAGAAAATTTGTTCTTGTTTGGGCCTGTGTGGAATATGAAGAACCAAAAGAATACCGAAACAAATCAGACACCAAGAGATGGTAGGCACAAGAGCAAAACACAACCGACTGGATCTAGCGCGCGTTACCGAATCAAGGTTTTGTTCTTGTTTGTCATACCAATCAAGAAAATTTAATTCAATATAATTAGAGGAGCGAACAAACAAACTCACGCCGAGCGAGCAGAGCGAGCGAGGTGTGAGTTTGTTTGTGAGCGACGATAACATCCGAGAGAAATTGGGAGAAAACGCAATTTTTGTCCCCAATACTCCTCCGAAATTACCGTATGGATCGGTTTCAAAATTAAACTCAATGTTCTAATGGCAGTGAAGATGTGCAGTGCGAAAATAGATCACTATAGGTCAAAGGGCAACGAGGTTGTGATTTTTTGAAATTTCGAAATTTTTATAGAAATGTGTTGGGGCCGAATGTCAACACTGCACACGTGTGATGTGGGTGATGAGTCATCAGTGACACCGACAAGCACTTTTTACTTAGAGTTGGGTCTCACCAGTGATGTAATGGTAGGTGGAGCTACGTGGAGCGCGTTCCAGTTAAGGTTGGAAAGTCAAAAAAGTCCTGGAGCGCCGTGTAGGTTCACCAAAAAATGTTAAATGTTAAAGTACCGGAACGCTGCGTACCTGCAAGTACCGCTTGAACTTTGAACTTTTGCATAAGATAATCATTTCTAAACTATACTGCCAACGTTAAGCAATTCGCAGTGTGGTGACGGCATGTGGTCTTCACTTTTTGTCATGCTGGCATATCCAGTAGCGCACTTATAACACACAAATATTATAAATGCTCTCTTTCGAGCAATCGCCAAACTAAAATTGTCAATTTGGGGAAAATGCTAAAGTTGCCAATCTCAAATGATGAATTCCAAGAATTTGTTGAACATTATATCTCACACAACAACACTAACATAATTAGTGGCTTACCAACGTTGAAAGCTGCCAAAGAAGCTATGAGAGCATTTTCAGTTAACAATGGCATTGCCAATGCTGAATCGGAACGCGGTTTTAGTGTTATGAATAATATTGTGATCGAACTACGAAACCTACTTGTGATAAAAAATGTTTCACATTTAATGAACATCAGCATCAATGGTCCTGATGAATCCTGACAAATATGTCACAACTTGGTTGACACAACATCGTAGTGCTCTTGATACTCGTGTTAGAGGAGGAAAAAAAGCAAAAAGAGATTGATGAACACAATCAATTGTTGTGGAAATTAGTTACGTAAAGTGTAATTGTAGCGACTGTGCGAGTGTAACCCATAGTAATTGATTTTAAATAAACTTGTTTTTATAAATAATTAATGTCGTATGGTGGTACGGCGTTCCAGTTGGAAGTCCAAAAAATTTAGAACGGCGTTCCGGTTGAAAAAAATTTTGGACTTCCATTTGGAACGCCGTACCACCAAGCAGTATTTCCGTTCCGGTTCAAAAAAAATTTACCATTACATCACTGATACTAACCAGCATGATAGTAGCACACGAGTAATCACGAGTAGTCTGAAAAGTAAACACAAACATACCCCCTAAACAGTGTCTCACTGAATTTTAATTTGGATGTATAGGTTCGTGACTAGACAAGTCCTCCACCAGACAAGTGATCCGACGGACAAGTGATCCACATTTGATTTCGCCGATCTCCGTCGCGACAAACCACTTTCCCTCTTTCTCCCTGCCTCTCACCCTCTTTGTCACTTTTTGTCCCTCTTTGTCAATAAAAAGGCAAATTGAAAAAAATCATACAAAAGAACTCCATGAAAATCCAATGCATTTGAGACAAATTGATCCATTCCATTTAAGGTAAATTGAGAGGAATCCAAACGAAACGATTGTCCAGTGCATATGAGAGGTTTTGACTCGTTCTCTTGTTAATAGATTGAGAAAAATCAGAACAAGAGAACTGTCCTATCCATTTGAGACAAATTGATCCATTCCATTTAAGGTAAATTGAGAGGTATATAAGTAAGTAACAATCACTCACATAAACTAACATAGGTGACTTATGATAAGTCAATGATATAATCAAACTAATAAGACATTAATTAAACAAATCTAAATCGTCTTATGGAAGAACATATGTTGAAAGTTGAATTAGAATACGAGATAGGAGATGAGATGGCACGAAGTGAAGTAATGATTGTTTTGATTTTTATTTGTATTTAAATTGGTGAGGATAATGAAATGGCACTTGATGGGAACACGTTGTAGATAAGAGATCAGGATAAAGTTTACCAAATTCTTCAAACAGTGAATTTACCCAAACAACCAAACATGACTGAAATGGCAAAGTCAATAGTGAAAATCAAAACAAAACAAAATGTCATAATTACTTTAAATTTAATTTTCCTTGGAACTTGATATAAATACTTTGTTTTTTTATGGAAATATTGAAAGGTACAGGGGGCACTCTTCACAAGTTGAACAAGTTTACAAGTTGTATATATTGCGCACAATTTCGTGCATATCGTTTGGTGAAAATTTTTTTATAAAATTCACTATGCAATTTGCTCATCTCACCCACACATCCGAGAGCTGAGATTAGTGAGACCAATTTTTGTTCACCCGCACAATTGAATTTGGACATGAGATATTTTTGTAATAGATGACAATAAATGTAGTAGTTGTACCTGCAATTGCCTCAACAAAAGGGTTGGTTTAATAAAACATGTTAATTCAAAGAAAAAATTTAAAACGTACTTGATAAATTCTGGACAGCCTGTATCGTCCCTAGGTCTAAACAATAATTGTGCAAATATCTGCAAATATGGAAAAATGTATTAAAAGAAGCGAAGTACTAAAGCAATATTTGACATACCAAATTTCTTATTGTTACATCATTCTGCATTACAACTCGTAACGGCAATGCAAATCGTCTAAATGTGCTCGCATAGCTCTTTGATGTCATTTCATCAGATGATTCTAATTTTACAAAAATGATTTCCTTTCCGGTTTCGTTCTATATATTTTTTTTAATAATTTAGAATATTAAAAAATACGATCGTATGATTGTAGTTTACCATCAAATGAAAACCGTCTTTCTTTTCAATATACATGAAGGCCATTCCTATTGCGGTTATTTCTGGGAAGAACGATTTCATCAGTTGTAATTGATCGTCCGATTTCAACGATCGAAAAGACTCGATACTTTTGCAGAACTTTATTGTTCGTCGGGCATAGTGTTCGGTGAGATTGGCTAGATAAAGCTGATTTGTCGAGTGGCCAACCAGTGGGAGGTGGTGCTCATTCGGGTAGTTCTGCGTTGCTTTCACAATTTCACTAATGCATTTGAGGTCGTATGGTTGAAGATAGATGTTGAGTTCTAAAGTAAATGGATTTTTTTTTAAATCAGTAAATTAGTTATTAACATCAACAAATTACCGTTTATAGATTTGGGAATCTTCCAAACACTTGATTTTTCAATTAACATGTTGATCATTTCCTAAAACAATGTTTTATTTTTTTAGTTAGTAATTTTATGGGAGAAAAGGCCACTACCTTTTTCATGCCAATTGAAAGACATTTGTCCATTCGACACTTTGGACAATCGTTCCGGGTTGATTTCACAATCAAACAGTTGTTTTTGTTTTTGCACTCATAATTCTATAATAAAAGAAAATAAAAAATTATCTAATTTATGATACTCAACAACCCATCAACCTTTTGCTTGATAACATTTCTACGGAAAAACAATTTACACGATCCACAAGAAAGTGCACTGTAATTGAATCCGTTTGCCGTATCACCACAGACACGGCAACTTTTGACGCGGTTGGTAAAATTTTTAATATTCATATGCAATATTTTTTATGGGCACAAGACAATGAAAACTATGTGAAAAGCAACTGTAGTGAAAAACAGTTTCCTTTGAACAAAAATGTCATTGAAATGCAGAGTTAATATTAGTGCAGATTAAATCCGATGGTACTTCAACCACCGAGGTTGGACGGTTAACTGACTCGTACAGAACAAACTCAAAGGTATATATATTCACATATACATGCACATGCTTGCACAAGACGGACTATCTACCTTTAAGTGAACCTTACGTGTGCAATTGTTGTGCAGAGACATCTGGGAGACAACTTCTGTAAACTCTCAAATAAATTCCGTGGTGTTGATAAAATAGCTGCAAAAGATTTTTCGGACGTTCATTAACTTTGTCATGATATTATTGGAATAGATATTGTAGCAAAATAAAAATTAAATGGGCATCCCAAAAGTTAAATAAGTTAAATAGAATCAGACTATATAACAGGCCAATTAACCCGTTCGCCGTGCCATTTTTGCACTCTGTGGCGAGTACTTCTACTATGTCTAGGAGGCTGAAACTTTACCAGGATATTCCCTAGGGCCGGGGCACATGTGCTCGAGACCCAAAATTCCACTAGGATTCACTTCGCCGGATTGTGTCAGATCGACCCGTTCTTGTTCTAGATCGATAGTTTTGACAGGGTATTCAAAAGACTTTATGGACAGATTGACACGACAATTAAGTTGTTTGCCATCTTTGTGATTGTTTTCACAAATTTGTACGGTACCCAAAAGGTACATGGGTACAGGGTACAATGGGTACTGCAGGTACATGAAGAAAGTCATGACTGCTATTGTCGCTATGTTCAGTTTTAGTTCTTGTGTTGCATTGCATGATTCAATGTGTGTGTGTGTGTGTGTGTGTGTGTGTGTGTGTGTGTGTGTGTGTGTGTGTGTGTGTGTGTGTGTGTGTGTGTGTGTGTGTGTGTGTGTGTGTGTGTGTGTGTGTGTGTGTGTGTGTGTGTGTGTGTGTGTGTGTGTGTGTGTGTGTGTGTGTGTGTGTGTGTGTGTGTGTGTGTGTGTGTGTGTGTGTGTGTGTGTGTGTGTGTGTGTGTGTGTGTGTGTGTGTGTGTGTGTGTGTGTGTGTGTGTGTGTGTGTGTGTGTGTGTGTGTGTGTGTGTGTGTGTGTGTGTGTGTGTGTGTGTGTGTGTGTGTGTGTGTGTGTGTGTGTGTGTGTGTGTGTGTGTGTGTGTGTGTGTGTGTGTGTGTGTGTGTGTGTGTGTGTGTGTGTGTGTGTGTGTGTGTGTGTGTGTGTGTGTGTGTGTGTGTGTGTGTGTGTGTGTGTGTGTGTGTGTGTGTGTGTGTGTGTGTGTGTGTGTGTGTGTGTGTGTGTGTGTGTGTGTGTGTGTGTGTGTGTGTGTGTGTGTGTGTGTGTGTGTGTGTGTGTGTGTGTGTGTGTGTGTGTGTGTGTGTGTGTGTGTGTGTGTGTGTGTGTGTGTATTTCATTCTCCACTGTCTTCCCAATTTTTGCTAATTGAAAACTCGAATAAAATATCAAATTGGCTTTCTTTAATTTGGGAAATCCAAAAATTTGAATAATTTTGTTTTACTTTTTATCCAGAACAAAAGTGTCCATTGGACACTCACAAACATTAAACTCATTGTAGTGCCTCAAATGCAATTTGAGCTTTTATTATCGTTCTCCTAGAGTTTAAATTCAAATTCGAGCTCATCCGCGCAACTGACAAATAAAAGTTTGACTTTTTGAATTGAAACTTTCTGCAAAGAAGTCAATTATTTATTATAAGTAAATATTCATATAAGCACATATTATGGAATATAAAAATCAATTAAAATTACTTTTTATCCAGAAATGAATTCGATTTAGGCGATGATTGTTTTGATGGATGTACGGATAATTGAGAACGGAACAATGCTTCCTTTGAACAAATCGATGTATCAGAACTCGACTCAGAATCGGAAAGTAGTGATTCGTCTGAATCAATAAAGTTGTTGTTTTGATCAATTTGCTCATATTTGCTGTCCAAAAGTTCTCTTTCATCAAGATAAACAACACTATTTAGAGATAAAGACAGCTAATGAATATTATTCCATGAAAAGCATTTTCAGGACACATACTTCATAAGAATATTCTTGTCGGCCAGTGTCTCAACGTCAATTTGTTCTGCTTTTGCGGTGAATCAATACCATCCGCTTGGTCTGTCAATCTATCTCGGCCTAGGCCTCACGAAAAGTCGTTTCCCGTTCACGAAAACCAAAAACCACAAGTGATTAATTATACCAAAACAAGATAGTATTGGTTGACAGGCTCATAGTTGATAACTAGTTATTCGAATAAGGATACGAAATCGATGACGATTTTGCTTAAGCAAAGCTTTCTAACTATAATTGATCATTCTAATTTACTGTACTTTGGCTTATATTTAATATCCAAAATAAAATAGTTACTTTCCCAAATAGTAACTAATTATTATTATTTGTGGTGGTAACACTTTTATTAATAATAACAAAAGGGTGCTGCCCTCCTATGGAGGGGTGCCATTAGACTCAGCATACTAATCAATCCTCATGGATAACAATAAATAATATTGATTTGTACTTTTAAATGATCTTGACTATTTACTTGACGGCTGAGCATTCATATGATGAAGGACCATCCTTATCGACGCCGAGAGAACTTTCTCGGCGATATCCACCAACCAAACTTTGTCGAGGCTAAACTTCCCAAAGAAATCGACCACCTGACGAGGAATAGTGCCACGAGAACCAACCCATAAGCCAAAAACCTCGAAGTCCGGTCGACCATATTGAGGATATCGATTCATAACATCCCTTGTACAAGTTCTATACTTGGCTTTCTTCTCATGTTGTACGGCTTGACCAACATCTTCATTCAACTCATATCGCACAGTCGGATCAATAATATACGCTTTATTTGACCCAGGATCAAACACCAGCAAATCCAGGTAACGATTACTTCCATACGTATCACTACAAAATACGTCATCAAAGCAATCGAAGCCTTTGTCTTGAAGCAAAACTTTGATACGACGAACTACCTGGTTATGTCTAGCCATTCGTATTGTCTCGCCAAAAGGACACCAACCTAGCACATGAGGAAGGTTTTCAGTCTCATTGCGGCAATGCCGACAATGGGTAGATTGGGGTCCAACAACGACTTGACCATGGGAATCTTTCGACACCACTCCAGGAACGCCTGCCAAATTAGCATAACTGACACTCAGTTTAATGCCAGCCGTCCATTCTGACGTCGTCAAGCTTGACTTGTCATAAATAAATCTATTTGCTTTAGTATAGTCTTGGAAGTGACGTATTCCACATCCTTGATATGCCAATGAGGCCCACCTCTCAAAAGCTTGGTCCCGTAAAGCAGATCTTAATATTCGAGAAGTCTCTCCTTCCACGCCAAGTGTTTCTTGACACACTTGCATCTCTTGTTCAACATCAATAACTTTATGCAGCAATCCATCAGGCAATATAGACAACTTTCTTGCAATCGCGAAATGTTGAAGAAATGCTTCCCACCGAAAGCACACCACACCAAGCCCACGATAACGCCTTGGTGAATAAATCATATCTGTGGATGTCGCAGTAGGAAGACCAACAATCGACTTAACAGTTGTCCTTACAGTCGTATCTAGCACATCCAGCACTGCCATCGGAATCTTTCGCAATGGTGCTGACTGCAACGGATACATCAATATCGGCATGAGGTACTGATTCAGGACATTAAGCTTTTGTTCTTTCTTCAGCAACGGAGACGTCATTAGATTATTAGCGAACTCAGTAAACTTCTTTGCGACATCTTCATCAAAGACCAATTCGTCTTTAAACGTGCACCCCAGATAACGAATTCGATCGTTCTCACTAATACATCCAATTGATACATTTTCATTTATCTTCAGTGTCCCCGACGACAACTTTCCATTCTCCACATTAATAGCCATGCTCTTGCGGGGATTTATTTCCAATCCAATAGATTCCAACAGAGATTGAACCATCTCAATCATCAAACTTGCGCCTTGGACGGACTTTGACGTTGCAACCGTATCATCAGCAAACCCCGTAAGGCTTAGTGCATCGAATCCTTCCACCAACGGGTATCCATTCCGATTCGCAAATGACGATTCACACATTTCTTCGTATATAAAGTCAATCGCCATATCAAACAGAATTGGTGATAAAGGTCCACCCTGAGGGACACCAGTCTTAATTCGAATGCGCTCCGATCGAGAACCACCAACATCAATACGGATAAAATTATTCTTCAGTAGTCCCATGACTAGCCTCCGTAGATTACTTGCAACACCTTGAGCTCTCAGACATCGTTCCACATGATCATGGCCGATCCTATCATACGCCTTGCTAACATCGAGGAAGACTGCCACACAACTAGACTTCTTCAGCTTAGCACTTTTGAGGCACGCATTAACCAGAGCAGTGTTAACATGACAACCTTGAACACCCGTCACGAACCCTCTCTGATTCTTGTTAATATATACTTGCGAACGAACATGCTTGTCAAGTACTCTCTCAATGATCCGCCTGATGACTGAGTATATCGTAACTATTTTATTTTGGATATTTTTAATATAATCCATTTACTTTCAATAAAATTTGTTTTCTAAATATTTCTGATTGATCATCACAATGTTCACAAAATTGTGCAAACCAACAAAAAAGTGAAAGGATACTAAACCGAAACATCAACTTTTATATTCTCAGGTTGTCAGTACAGTAAGAATAATTCCAATTCCTTAAAATTCGACATTCACAACAAACAGCGAAAATCGCAGCGAATCATAGGTTTAACAAAGTTCTGCAAGATTGTATCGTAAGCACACGAATTAAATTAAACAAAGATTCAAGCGAAATTGGCCACATTAAGCGCAAATCCGAATAGAAAGCCAATGTAAAAGGGCAAAATGCGGACTAACCCAATAGTACATGATCATCAATGATTCGTCATTGGAGAGCGTCATCGAGTACATAACATTAGCATGAGCATATCTCAAGTGAGTTGTATGTACTTTAGATTCTATCAGACATTGACCAATTGTGACAGATTAATTGTCAATACTGCACAAATGTTAACACAACTGTGTCAATTATGTCTAATTAAGTCTATCTTATTATCTTTGTGCGCATCTGACTTAAAAATTGTGTAATAAATTTAACTAAAATTTACTAAAATGTGTACCTTTGGTTGAATTCGATTGCATAAAAACGGAGACATATTGGTTGAACAAATAGTGAATGTGTCAAGTACTACTGTCCATTTACGTCATAAAGCAATCATCTGAGGAAAAAGAGAGTACAACTATTACTGCCTCTGTCTATTACTGTGATATGGTACGCCTATTAGTACGAACCTCTTATTAAAGCACTTGTGCTTACTAATCAACTGGATTAAAGATATTTCATCAATCAACCACGTTGACACATTAGTGACCATATTAAGCTCACTTAATCTCAAAGCAATAAGCCACTTGTGTAAACAGGAATACAATCGAGCCCACTTTATCTGATACGTCATTGAATTATGTCCACTTTCAGTCTATCAGTATATTGAATAGTATTCTAAAAGATCACAATTTATTCACTTTCTATATATAAACACTGATGCATTAGCTTTCATTTCATAATTTCATTTGAATTGATCAAGTCAATCGCTAACAAAGCAACCAAAAATGATCGAAACTCACTGCTTTGTGGTTGGTCACGCCCAATCCAAATCATGCATACAACTTGGATCTCTCATTTTCCTTGGCCTGTGTTTGCTTGCTGTGCTGTTGTATCATGTTGTCCATTTCATCGCGAATCGAATCGCCAAAAGAAGATATCAATCCAAAAATGTGTTTCATGTCTCCCATTGGAACATTAATATCTGTAAGAAAGACAATGGTTATGCAATCAAGGGACCGAATAGCAACCAACCGTATAAAAAGATGTCTGTATTTGTTGTGTGATATAATCGAGTATTCTATTATTCTATTTTTGCAAATGTATTATTGTAAATGTACAAGAAATTTTTCCGATTTTAAAACCCATTTCCACCGGAAGTTGAATATTCCAAAATATGAGATTCCGTTTTGGTCAAGCATAATTATTATGCATAGTTTGGATTTTCACCTTTGTAAAACGCCCTTTGGGCGTGAAGGTACTGAATTTTGTAAAATAAGAATAATTAAATAACAACAAATGTTTGGATTTAAAAACATTTAATCTTTCAAATTCACATAAAAACAAACCTTATTGACCAAGTTTACGATAAAGAACAGTTTGATCGGATTTCCTTGAATTCCATATCGCTTTCCATGTGATGTCTTCGGGTTGATGGCGAATGATTTGATCTGTGTTGGCGTGATGTAGACGTGGCATAGAAATGACTTCATGACATCATCTGGATCGAGCAGATGAGGGCAACATCGATTCTTTGTATCAGTGGGAAAATGTCAAACTATTTCCATTTTGTTTGTTTGAAATTGTTATCACCACCTTCAGAAATGGGAATTGTTTAAACTCTCACAATTGGATCATGTTGTCAGAAAATTGTCAATTGAAAACTGAAAATTGTGGTCTGACTATTCGATTAAACATACATTTGTCACCAGAAAAGGCGTCATGATCCATGGCGCCAAGTTGTGGTCTGACTGTTTGATTAAATATACTCACTAGTGTATGTGTGCCAAATTTGGCAAATCTAGAGTCTACGGTTCAACGGTTGTCACAGTTTAGAGGTAAAAGTTTTTAGAGGGAAAGTCGCGATACCATCTTGGCGGTAGTCTCAAATGAAAATTAGTTTCTCATTCAACAAATGATTATGATTGTTCACTTATTGTTCAGTATAGGCAGGGAAGATCCCGTGTGGGTCCTCTTCACAATTCAGTTATATTCGCAAGGAAAAGTTAAAGCGGTCGCTGCAACCACTAGCTTGCGTAACTTAATTGTGAAGAGGACCCACACGGGATCTTCTCCTGTCTAGTTCAGTAGCTACTTCTGTCACTTCATTAGCCATTTTCTTTAGTTTTATGAAGTAAAAAAACATAAAGCTACACTTTAACATGTTTTCGCATCAAAATCAACTTTAATAAAATGAAAATTAATTTTAAATTAATGTAATAAATCTAAAAAAAATATATATGAAAGGTGCGGGTTCCAGAACGAGCCCAAACGTGATGAATAATGGGAATAGACCAGAATACGGGTGAAACGGTAACTTTATTCCAATAAAAGAAAATACGAGGATGTACTGGTGAGCAGTTCTATCCCAAGTCGCAGTCAGAGGCTTCTTAGTGAGACCGACAACACACAGTGAGTCGTGGACTTTCGCTGTACAAGGACAAAAAAACAAAAGACGGACCTTCGTAGTCAACGGACTAAACTAGGAGTGCGGAGACCGTGGACCTCGGTCCACTGGTGGACTTCAGAGATTTTCTAATGTCCACCGAATGGACCTCACTGCAATCTATGAGATTAATGTTTTAAATACAAAAATTGTGTCATGTCTTTCATTTACAAGAAAACTCAATCATTTAGTAAATTCCTTTTCTCATTAACATTTTACTCTCTTGAAATGTGTCAATTTTGCTAGTGGATTTAGGCTGAGGGATCTGGTCACACAGTTTTCTGCATAGAAAAAAGTTTGAGTTAGTAGATCATATACTGAATTGGATTGATAGACCTTATCCAACAGTTGGTGGAATGGGAAGTGTCGTTAGTTGAGTTTACGGGTCTTATGCTAACAATTTAAGAAACTAAACCAATTATTTCGTACAAGTCCCGCAAAACTAACGTTTTGCCTCTGGGACTTGTACGAAACCGTTGGCAGCAAGCTGCCAACGGCACCCCCATCCCCTCACCTCACTCAACTCACCATTTCATCACCTTAGGAACAAAGACAACCAACCACCAATCCAACTAACCAAACCTAAACCTAACGACGCCCACACCAGCTTAACCACCTAAACCTAACCTAACCCTATCCTAACCAACGCCCACACCAGCTTAACCACCCAACCTAACCTAAACCTACTCCTAACGACCACCAACACCCACCTAACCACCTAAACCTAACCTAACCCTATCCTAACCAACGCCCACACCAGCTAAACCACCTAAACCTAACCTAACCCTATCCTAACCAACGCCCACACCAGCTAAACCACCTAAACCTAACCTAACCCTATCCTAACCAACGCCCACACCAGCTAAACCACCCAACCTAACCTAACCCTACTCCTAACGACCACCAACACCCACCTAACCACCTAAACCTAACCTAACCCTATCCTAAACGACGCCCACACCAGCTTAACCACCCAACCTAACCTAAACCTACTCCTAATGACCACCAACACCCACCTAACCTAACCCTATCCTAAACGACGCCCACACCCGCCCAACCACCTAACCTAACCTAACCCTATCCTAACCAACGCCCACACCAGCTAAACCACACAACCTAACCTAAACCTACTCCTAACGACCACCAACACCAGCTAAACCACCTAAACCTAACCTAACCCTATCCTAACCAACGCCCACACCAGCTAAACCACCTAAACCTAACCTAACCCTATCCTAACCAACGCCCACACCCTCCTAACTACCTAAACCAAACCTAACCCTATCCTAACCGACGCCCACACCCACCTAACCAGCTAAACCAAACCTAACCTTATCCTAACCGACGCCCACACCCACCTAACCACCTAAACCTAACCTAACCCTATCTAACCGACACCCACACCCACCTAACCACCTAAACCAAACCTAACCCTATCCTAACCAACGCCCACACCCACCTAACCACCTAAACCTAACATAACCCTATCTAACCGACACCCACACCCACCTAACCACCTAAACCAAACCTAACCCTATCCTAACCAACGCCCACACCCACCTAACCACCTAAACCTAACCTAACCCTATCTAACCGACACCCACACCCACCTAACCACCTAAACCTAACCTAACCCTATCCTAACCAACGCCCACACCCACCTAACCACCTAAACCTAACCTAACCCAAAACCCATCCTAACACGGCACCTAACCTAACCTAACCTAACCTAAACCTACACCTAAGAACGCCCAACACACACCAAACCACCTAACATAACCAAAAGAACCTTACACAAAAAACTAAAGGGGAAAAGATTTCTAACAACAATCAAACTGATTTCCATTATTGAAATTTCAACAATTACTTTCATGGTCAATTACTTCAATTCGTTAAAATGGCAAGTTACAGGTATTTATCTCTTCCTCGCATACCTAAGCGCCACACCACTCGATCCGGTTAAATTTGATCTTTATTTCCATGTGTGTCTCATCTTTCTACGACAAATACTTTTGAAGTTATTTGTGATTTTCTATATCTTAGACTTTGCATTGTTGACCAACGAACGTACGCCACAATTTTAAGATAAGTAGGAATGTTCCAATTAATAATACGAGTGTAAGTAACAAATTTGATCATACAATCAATGTCGACTTTGAGAATCGATAATCAAGGAGGATTAATATTTGTAGAATTGCATAAATCTGTAAAAGTAGTATACTAAGAAATTTTAACAACCACGAATTTATGGATAAGGTGTATCAACCAAATTATGATCCACAAACATTGTTGACACTTTCCGCCACACCAACTGTTGGATAAGGCCTATCAATCCAAATTGGCATCTTGTTAGCTTTTAATAGCATTGACAATTGTGAATCTAAAAGTTTATTTGTGAAAAACGTATAAGGGCATCCCCTTCTATAGTATTGGATGGACCTTCAGGGTTGTGGACTCCACACTGTGGAGGTCCACTCTAGTGGATTTTGATTTCAAAAGTCTCCGCACCTCTGGTATAAAACATTGATAAGCAGCTTACATCAAATGTACTCGTATTATCACGAACAAAATAACTGTAAAGTGAAAAAGTATAAGTTTATTAGGATTTGGTGAGAGTTGTTAGAGCATTGTTTGCCGCTGCAGCGCTGATTTTTGGTGTGTGAGACGTATTAAAAGCGAATGTAGTTAGTGATGGCGCGTCAGCGCCTTGTGAGCATCGTTTACGACGCAAGCATTTACTTATATTACTCTACTTTATTAATGATAAAATGTTTTATAGCACACGTAAGGTATGGATTAAAGCCAAACCAAATCAAAGAGATAATATTTCACCACAAGCAGACGGCCTTGACATGTACCATTATGTTAACCAAGTAATTATCGAGATTGCACAGCGACACTATAGTGTCATAGGGACATATATGTCCCAAAGTGCATATACTACCTATCTTATCAGCATCAACAATGATGTACCAATGTACCCGTTTGTGAGTGAAACAAGACTATGCATTGTGGCAATTGCTAAATCTAACACCAAAAGACGCGAACGGATTGAGAGAAAATTCCAAATTAGTCACTAAAAACAATAAATTGGTTGTAGGATTTCATCACTATAGCTCAATTGTGTTATGCTTGATAAAAAGTTATAAAACAAATTTCAAGCTGTGCCAAACTTAAGGGGGGACAGGATGGGGTTATGGGACAAAATATCGTAATTTTTTTAAGTTTTAAAATGTATATTATCTTATTATCTATCGTTTAGCAAAAAATCAGAGCATTTTTCCGATAAAAATTCATTCAAAATTGAGCTGTGTCCCCACATGATTCCCCTTGCTGACATCGTTTGTGTTTTGTATTTAGCTTCTCCTGACAACTTAGACTTTTGATCTTTGGGTGCACTTTTTACCGAGAAGATGTTAACCGATTTTGGCTTTCTATATATCAAATTAAAGGTAAAGACATGAACTTTAATACTTATTAGACGTTTGGGCCATTTTGTTTGTAAATTAATCTCAAAATGGAAAACAACTTTAAAAAGTTTTAGGTTTTTAGTATTTTCATTATTTACTAAGAATATATACAAATTTTTTGAAAATAAATCCCAAACGTCTAATAAGTATTAAAGTTCATGTCATTACCTTTAATTTGATATATAGAAAGCCAAAATCGGTTAACATCTTCTTGGTTAAAAGTGTACCCTTCGGAGACCACTTTTTCCCGTCATTAATATAGGGGTCATCCACATACAAAGGCAAAATCCTGTCCCCCCTTAAGCACAATTGTGATTCAATCCATTGCACACGCATTAATCAAATTAAGACAGTTACAGTTACAACTTAGATGTATTTGTGTTTTGAATTGTTTAAGCATCATTCTTTGAATAAACATTTATTGTGTTCAAGATTTGTGTACAATCAAATTGAGTCCATTCATCCTAACTGAATATTATTTCAAAAATGTGGGACACAATTAAGAAGTCAAATTTCTACACTTTTGAGCTGTTCTGTCTGCTTCGGTTGTCCTCCTGGATGATTGGCTCCCATGCACAGGGAATGCTGGCTCAGGACAAGATTTGTTTGGTCACCTACAAACAAAGTGGCTACTTCTGTCAGAATATTCAACTCAACTGGAACACTACTGAGGAGCAACACATGAGGGATGATGTGCTGGCTGAGGCATCGAGGTTTGGTAATTACAAGTGAGAGTTGATTTGGTATTTGGAAAATTTAACTTAACATTTGTTTGTATGTGCAGATCCATGCTCGAATTCATACCAATGCTCATGTGGGCCTTGTTTGTTGGCTCATTTCTTGACAGCACAGTGTTTGGCGTGTTTGTGGTGATGTTTATGCAAGTCCTGAGTGGCATCATTGGAATTGTGATCAACCTGGTGCTATACTTCAATTACCTCTCGAGTCCGTACTTGATGTTGATCAGTTCCATCTCAATGTTTTTCTCCGGTGGAATGGTCAGTTTTGTCACCACCGCATATCGCTACCTGACCATTCGAACGCCTGAAGCAGAGCGAGCGTTCAAATTTTTAATCCTTGAAGCTATCATTGTGATTGGAATGGCTGGTGCCATTCTGTTGGGTGGCCAGTTGACCATGAATACCGATCATACTTCTGAGAGATTGAGAACATATCAGTACAACTTTATTGTATCTCTCGCACTCGATGGAGTGTCAATACTGTTGATTGTATTCCTCTATTTTCGTGATAAACCTCAGTTGAAAGAAGAGGCAAAAGCAAATGCAGAGAAGAACAATAAGAGCATTCTCTCGTTGATGTTTAATGTGGACAATGTGCGTCAGACGATGAAGTGCTTCTTCAAGGCACGTGCCCAGAATGTGCGCATGCAAGTGTTCATTCTGTACATTGCACTGTTTGTCTCAATGATGGTCACCAATGGTGCCTCCGGTGTGATGATGGGCTTTGTGCAGAAAGTGTACCACTGGAGTCCAACCACATCCACCACTTTTACAGCTATCAAACAAATTGTCTCCATGGTACTGCTCGGGATAGTGTCCACAATTCTCATCAAGTGGCTCAAGGTGTCAGACTCGGTGATGATCATACTGTCACAAGTGTCTTCACTGGCCAACGATGTCATTGTGGGCACATTTCTGTTTCCAGCTGCATATTACATTTCGCTGCCTGTTGGTGAGTTTCCTATTTGAGCTATAAATCAAATCAATTCATCAAATTGTTCAAATCCAAACTAGGCTCCCTAGCATGGCTCGGCATGACCGCCATTCGTTCGAAGCTTTCGAAAATAATTCCCGAAGACGAAATCGGCAAAGTGTTCAGCTTTAGTTCGACAGTGGACGCAATGGTCCCTTTTGTGGCCTCGATCGTGTACTCGAATCTATTCGCAGCGAGCATTGGCTCATACCCGGGCGCAATCTATCACTTTGGTGCACTGCTCATGGTGGTGGCCATTGTTGCGATGGGCTTCGAGATTTACTACTGTCCCGTCAAGTCACTGGCTGATTTGAGGCCAAATGAACAAGAAGAAAAAGAAGAACATGAAATTCCATTAAAAAAGAACAATAGCATTTCCAATAGTAAAATTGATCAAATATAATCATAACAAAAAATCGACGGGTACCCGTTACCCGGGTAGTGAAAAAGACGGGTATTTGCGAACACTATTTGGAATCCATGATACAGAAATGTGTGGTGGTGCACCCAAACCAAGTTTGGTCTGGCTACGCCACTGGTTGTGAACTACTTGAGGGGAAAAGTAAAAACCAAAGGTAGAAACATATATGTACTTAAAGCTTGTCCTTTAGATTAATCACTATAATTATAACTGTTTGCAGTTTAAAACTAATTTATGTATTCAATAAATAGTATTTACATTACAATTACCAATTACATTATTTTCTATGACGATCATTGAGTCAAATGGCCACTTCTGGCCATTGAAATATCCTGAATGGCCAAAGTGGCCATTTGGCCAGAGTTTCCCCACGCCTGCCATAGGACATACTCACAAGCCCAGACACCTGAAACCGAGCCCACGGTACCGACACAAAATATAACCGGAAGATTACCTTAGTAATCAATTGGAATTGTCACCTAATTTGCGGATATGATCAAGCAGCCCAATTGGATAATAAAATAAAAAACATAGTAAAATATCTAGTTAACACATTTTTTGTCAATTTTTATCCAAATTTTTCGGACCTAAAAACTCAGCCAACACCTGATCGAAATCCACAAATTGGGCAAACACATTCGCGGATTTCTCATCCATACATCGATAGTAATTGCTGACCACATGCATCAAGGTGTTGTACTTCTTTTCAGCTTTTGTCGTGTTTTTTATATTTAAATCGAAGATATCGTTTAAGAAGGTAATGATAAGAATGGTACTGGAGTAGTATGTATTTTGGTACATACTAACTACATACTAAAGGAGATGGTAAATCACTAGGTAAAAGAAACATCACTTCAGACCTACAAAGCACACGATGCACAATGTCTTCAGTCATGCATGTTCGATGTTGTTTGTTCTTTACAACACCTTTAAGTGTTATGAAGATTTGTAGTACAGATGTCAAAATTGAGCCAAAGAGAACAAAAAAAGATATCTTATCTCTCATACAATCTCTATATTACGATTCAAATAATGATAAACATTTATGGTGTCGATCCTTGATGAGGCCATTTGAGAACCTTAGAAGCACAACAACATAATAACAAAATTGACCTCAGATTGACTCTTTTTGCATATATATAAACACGGTTCCAAATGCCTACAAAGTTACTTTTGCCAATGTGAATCAACTCGATACCAACTTGGCATTGTCAACACACAAATTTGGCGCAACTAATGCAGATGGTGAACGAGCTCAGATGGACTCAATTCAGAAAACTTTTGTCTCTACAACTTGATTACAAAACATGTGCCGACCTCAACAACCGAATCAAACTCAACAAACTTGAGTGCCAGACTTGTGTGTGATATTCAAGTTTGTTTGGTTTGATTTTGGATTCGTACTCCAGGCTGAATTTATGATATAAAATTGTTGAAGAAGTTGTTGAATTGAAAATTGCACTTATTTTGTATTCGTAAATGTTGTTTTTGACTTTATTTTTTTATTATTCTAAATATTTGTTCAACAAAATTTTGTCAAATTAAACAAACGAATTATAAAGCTTTTATAAATCATAATTGACAGCTTGATTTAGACAATCATAAAGGATTTTTATTTTAATAAAATTATTAACTCCTTGTGGAATAAATTTGCTAGCAGGTATTTTGAAATAAGATTAGGAGAATGGATTACACATTTGAATTAAGACTGTATAAAGCGTAGATTTAAAAATAATAATTTTTTGATAAATTCTTAATGGTTGGCGACCGTTGGTGTGAGTGTCCGTACTGCGCATGTGTATGATATGAATGTGGAAGGTGGAAAATATCTATGAAGAAACTTGGTGGTTTACTTGTTGGCCAGGCCACTGTTTGATTAGTAAATATCAGTATCATCAGTATCCTCGATGTGTGCATTTAATGTGCTGCCTGACAAATAAGGAAACAAATAATCACCACTGCAGTGCAACAAGAACAAATTGCTCACAAATTAGTGCCTTAGGACATTGGTACATTTGAGCTGATAAGAGACGTTACACATGAGATAACTCAATACAACCACAATTGTACTTTGTGCTTTCACTTGGCAAAAGTGACCTTGAGACCAAATCATCATGGTTATTTTTAAAAATTTAATTTCAATGAAATTATTCGGATTTGCCTCTCGGGTATTTTTCATATAAATTAGAATATAAATTTTTATATTATATACCATGGTATGAAAAATATACATATTGGAATAAACAGGAAGCACGCGCGCCATCTGTGATCATAGATTTAAACAAAAACAAAAACAAAATATGAGCTGTGCCAGCTTTAGCTGGCGCAGCTTTTTAAGTTTGCCCCAAGCAAACTTGCAAATAATTAATTAAGTTAATTTAAATTTAACATTTCCGCCAGTATCTCATTCACCTGCTTAGCGTCAGTGATCTCAACTTGTATCATATTTCTTAAAGTGTGGGTTGAGTGATCAATTTGACGGATCAACTCGAGAATAGACTCTCCAACGGTCTTTGCCCTGGCCGTATCACTATATTTGTGATCTAAATATCGTCTCATCAGATGTTTGTACAGCAAATGATTGTAACTATGGTTCAATAAATGGAAAATAATTAAATAGGACAAAATTGTATTATTGATTAATGATAATAAACTCACTGAATATACTCAGGACAACTGATGTTTGGTCTACTTTTAAATAGCAACTGAAGGATAATCTAAAAAAAGCAAATTTGTTGGTTTATTATCAAAGAATCATTAAACAAATACAGTGCATTTACTAAATTTTTGATAGTAGAATCAGAATTCATTTTTCTTTTTATATCTTTAAGGAATTTTAAATAATTGGGTCCAATTGTTTGGTGATTCATTCCAGTTGCAATGAGCGCACAGTCGAGAAAGTAAATTTGATCTCCAATTTCGTTCTGAAAGCAAAATTAATTAGACAACATATAGCGAAATGCACACACTCACCCCCTACAACGGTAATTCTGCCCCTTTCCAGGTCAAAATTGAAAGCAGCCGAAATGGTGCTAACTTCCAAGTAAGCTTCTTTGAGAAGAATCAATTGATCGGCCGTTTTTAAAGCTATAAATTGTGGAATATTTTTTACAAAATTTTACAAATCTTCTTGCAAAATATTCAGCACAATTGACAGTTTCCAACAGGGTCGTTATCCTCCCAACTACTAGTGCATTTTGTTTAATTTCAATTTGTGAGAAAGCTTCTTCTATATTGGAAAAATGACTTTTTTCGTGTGGATTAAATTCGCTTTTAAATTGTAGTCCAGAAACTTTGTTTTTATTTTCAGATTTGTTATTTTTTACTAATTTCTTTTGTTTTAAAATATTATAAAATATATTGTTAAAAAGTGTAAAATACATTAATTAAACACAAACTTTTTTCATTCCAATTTCAAGACATTTTCGTAAGCGACACTTTTGACACTCTTTTCGATTTGACTTTTCAATCACACAATTGTCATTGTCCAGACAGACAAAATGCTAAATTAAATACATTTTATAAATATTTATAATTAATTTAAATCAATCATTTAAAGACCTTATTTTTGGTGGCACAACGAAGGAAAAACTTTTTGCATGATCTGCAGGAGAGTCCATTGTAATAGTAGAAAACTTACAAAAAATACACACTAATATTTAAGATATATAATAAAAATTGATGACTTACCAGACTTTTGATCTCCACAAACTCGGCATTTTTTAACTATGTTACCATTGACAATATCCATGAATAACTAATTTAGTAGTTTTTGTGTGTTGGATCGCGTTGTCGCTGCTTTGATTGGTCATAATTTTGTACAAAGAGACTCTACATCTCAGCATTGAGGCCACAAACATGAACACGCTAAATTGTTTGCAGTTGTATGACTAGTCATACCGAAACTAGGAGAAATTATCACATGATTAGTTAGACACCGTTGTTACCAAGCTTTTTGTCGATTTGCAGATAATAGCAGTGGTGGTAGGAAAACACACCCGAAGCACTGTGGATGTTAGAGACATGTAATATGTGCAATTTAGGTTTATTCACTGCAATTCACCGCACCACTCTCTCCCTTTTGTTCTTCACCCTGCACACATGCACGTGCACAGTGTATGCACGAATATACACGAATAAAACTTGTTTTTTTAAGAAAAGCTAATTTATAGAGGGGCTGTGCCCCTAGGTAACCGGCCTTGCTATATTGTATGCAATTATGGTATCTATGAATTGCTCCCTTGGGGCAGTGGTGGGGCAGTGGGGGCACTGTAACCAACGCAAAACTTATCTGACGTAGGATCCTATCTAAATATTGGAATTTTTAAAAATTATTTATATATTTCTAAACTAGATACAAAATGGCACCTTTTGGCATATCTGGTTACTCAAAATTCCAATTTGTGCTATAATCACTGCTTACTAGTGCACACACACACACACACACACACACACCATAGTACGGCACGGTCATTCACCATGATCCAGCATGGGTCATTCATAACGGGCATAACGCTCCAATCCTTAACGACCTTAAGGACAGTCGCGGGTATCGTCTTCTATGAATTGCCTCTTTAACTCATATCTATAGTTTTGACTTTATGGTATTTGAAAGGTTACTCTTCCTATAATAGTTGGCCGATTGTGACATACTATAGCTAAATTTAAGATAATTGATTGGCTTTAACGGCATCTTAAAACATCTATTGAAATATTTTTTCTTGAGAATATAGACCAAAAAGTATATTTTGAAAACTTTGAGATGAACTCAAGATAAGATAAGATAGAATTTCAAAATGGTTTCAGCTCACCAAATTGAAAATTTAATTACCTTTAATAAAAGCCCTGGTTCAACCAAATCCGATTAGTTTTGTAGGGGATAATAATTAATCGCCCCATAAAATTAGTGACTCGCCCAATAGGAAATAATTACTTTTGCCAATAGTAACTTTGGCCAATAAAATTAATTTTTCCCCCCAATAATAAAAAGACCAATAAATAGCGTAACTATGCCTATACCTAGGAGAAGTATCCACCCCTAATTAGTTGGGTATCTAGTCACCCCCAATTAGTTGGGTATGTAGAAGCAAAAATAAGATGCAAAGGTCTTGATTTTCAGAAGAAGGGAAAAACTAAAAGCCAAAATCTTCAAAGCCAAATAAATTTGTCAACTAATTAACTGCTAATTAGCAAAAATACTTTAGTACAATGGTACTATTAACCTAATAAGCAACGCTAGATAACGGTCAAGTAATTGATATTAAATACAACTATTTTAAATGTCAGTATACAACACTCAAAGTTTGATTTGATTTCTACTTGCTATCATGCTGACACTGTGCATGGGGCAATGTGAACACAAGTGGATTGCTATCATAAGCAACATTATTTAATTATTTAATGATTGCCGTACTGAACAGTTAAACCTAATATGCAGTGTTGCTGTGATACTATCAACTAACTAATGTACCATTCAAGGTTTTTGTGCTGATCGAGAGATAATACCAAAGCATTGCCATTACTTGTAGTCCTTTAGTTGCATGACATACTTTGAGCTGTAGTAACAACAGTTTGAGAAACAATGGCAATTTATGGTATCTTTTATGCAACGGTCAGTGCATCAACAGTGACGGTTGCACCTATGTGAAATGTCCACTGGTGAAGGGAACCAAGTATAGCTTCACCTACATGAGTATGATGGTGCCTAAGCTGGTGCCCGACATTAAGTCCACCAATATGAGCATAAATCTAAGCGGTGATGCTGGCTCGCTTGTCTGTCTCACACTCAAAGGCTTCCTTGTTGATTAATATATTAATTTAATATTAAGGTTGATCCAATGTGATGATGATTGTTTATTAAACAATGTTTAACCTTCCGATTACCACGTGAAAAAACTAACATAGATTACCAGGTGGGGTCAAAATGACCCCAAATGTAAATTTGAGGTTTATGCCCAAAATTTTAGTGTAATTCATTTAAATTGTGAATACTCTAACCAATACTTGCAAAATTAACTAAAAACATAATATTTCGGCTTACGTCTGCTGAAATTCTATTCAACCAAATGGGTCCTAGAATATGCTGCCCCGCAATGCATTTTTTTAAAAATATTGGAAATCTGGAAAATAAGCAACATTTGGATATTTCTGAGTAAATATTTGGATTTCTTGGTCAAAAATACATAAGAATAAGTATCCCAAGCACCAAAATTTGTTCCAAATGCTCGTACCGGGCATTAATTATATTTTTGCAGCTATGACTTTTGGCCAGAAAGTATTTTTAATTTTCGAACCACTAAATAAAATGCATAGTTATCGATTTCATCTTAAACTAAACATGTTAAAAGTCAGCTAGCCAAAAAATCAGATTTTTTGGGTGCTTAGTTTGCTAGAAAACGAGCATAATGTGGACATTGGGGTCAGAATGACCCCACCTGGTAATCGGAAGGTTAACGACCAATAACGTTAATATAATTTGAAAATATCCGCTTAATGCATTTGTGTACCTATAACTTTAAGCGTTAGCTAATAATCAAACTGACAAGGACATACATATTCTTTGCACCAATCCCAAGACTTGTCCTGTTCGTTCAAGCATACTACGGGCAAAATTTCAATCAACTGATGGGAAATATTACAGGGAAGTTTCTCATTTTCGGCTTAATGAATTTGCATTCAATCGAATAAAATTGTCCACAAATAATCTTCTTGCCAGTCAACATCATCTGGCCAGCGAGAAATAAACTTTCAATAATTCATAATTCGCTAAAAAATACTTTTGCCACTCTTTGATCCCGAATTAACCTGAGCCTCCTCTAGTGACTAACTCAGTACTACATGAGGGCAACTGTCTGGTTTATATTGCGCATTTGGCTTTGAGGTGTACTAATAAAACTCTGAGTGTAATCGATGTAATGTACCATAGTTCGGCTGTTGTTTTTATTTCCATTACAAATGTATGTCTGCCTTCATTCACCACACAATGATGACCGAACTACAAACGTTCGATTTGCTGACTAACAGCCTGCAATTTAATATTTGTAAATCGTTAGTCTGAAAAAGGCAGTTATGAGTCGCGAACTTAATGACAAGCCTAACTAGCTTGCGAACCTTTGTTCTATTTCTGTGATCGATGACAAGTGTACTAATTTCTATGAACTTGACACTTGCGAAATAAACTTTATATAATAACTTAAGGCTTATATTTAATAACCCAAATAAAATAGTTACTTTCCCAAATAATAATAATTATTTTCCCAAATAGTAACTTTCCCAAAATAAATAATTTTTATGCCAATTAAAAAATATAACCAAAATATTTAGTAACTTTCCCAAATAATAATTTTACAAGAGTAACTAATTGACCAATGGGGGTATCTACTTCCCCAAATAAGGTATCTAATTGACCAATGGGGTATCTACTTCCCCAAATAAGGTATCTAATTGACCAATGGGGGTATCTACCTGCCCAAATATGGTATCTAATTGACCAATGGGGATAACTAATTCAACAATGGGGGTAATGAGCATCAATAACATCAAAATAAATCAATTTGGGAAAGTTACTAAAATTTTTGGTAACAAAAATTATTTATTTTGGGAAAGTTACTATTTGGGAAAATAATTATTATTATTTGGGAAAGTAACTATTTTATTTGGGACATTAAATATAAGCCATAACTTAATAAATCTGATACAAGTCGATTGCCTTACATCATACAGCATCATAGATAAATGAATGTGTTGGCATAATTATTACATTAAACCTATTCAATCATCAAACTACTGACAAATGTTGTAGACACTTTTTGATCGCACATTTTGCGTTATCACAGTTTGGGCGCATTCCTGTACATGTACTAATTTCATTAGTACACCCCAAGGCCAACTGCTCAAGATAACCGACAAACGTGTGGCTGTACTCACTGGTGGCGGCAATATCAAGTGATGGCGTTGGCTTTAAAGGCATTCTAATCAGACCAAATCCGGATGTTGGACTAACTAGCGTGAATGCAAATGATGATTCGATTTGTGTTCAAATTGAGAGTAGTTGGAAGGTCAATGGATACACAATTGAGTACACGGTCACAATTCCAGTTAATACCAAAGCAAGGATCTCATTGCCTGGTCAATGTGTAACTCACAATGTTGGTTGAATGGCACTTGGAAGTTTAATGCTAAAAAATTTTAAATAATAAAGTTTAAATAAAAATGCGTTCTGCATTTTGATATTTTGCAACCCATTAAAATTATGATTGGCTGAAAAAGTTGAAGCCTCCAAGTTCAGAAATAAAGTTATTCGAGAAAGAGTCATGCACATTTTTTAGAGATAAAGAATATAACTTCATATAATGGTGAACATGTTTTGCTTCTCTGCCAGTAGATGGCAATAATGTTTTGATAAAAATTTAAGTTTTAAAACGTCATAAAAGTGATAAAATTTAAATTATCTTTATCTTTATTATTATTATAACATTAAAGTAAAGTCGAAAAGTTGGTTGGTCGTCGTGATGGCAGAGCTCAAAGGCACGAAGAAATTTTGAACTGTAGAAGTAAGGCTATTATGAGTACTCGATGACGTGGTAAAAGAAGACTGACGCTGTAGAATTGAGGCATAATGTAAGGTTATAGGTAGTTGATGTCTTGAGTAAATCCATGGTTATGACCCTTGACCCATGGCATTTTGAAAATCAATATTTCCGGGAAGTTTCTAAACTTTTCTGGAAACTTCTATGTTCACAGCTAATGATATCATTGGTATCAGAATAAGAGTGCTTATCTTTGGGGTTGTAATGAAATGGTCTAATTAGCTCATTGAGCCGCGCAATATTGGCGAAAAGATTGATTTTACTGCAGGGAAGATTTTGCTTAGGCGCACAAATAGGGTTCTGAGTGAAAGCATTGATTAAAATGTTATTTTGTAGTGAATATAAATGTCCACAAAAAATCGTTTTGACAAACTTAATTTGTTCGGTTATGAACTACATCTTTATTTTAACGATGGAGCCAATGAATTTTCATCATTTTACCGTGAATAAATTGCGACATTTTCATTCAATATGGTGATTAACTAAAATATACCATCAATACGATCGCAAAGCTCCTAATTGAGTAAGATTCAGAGGTAAATTTCATTATAGGGAATAAATTTACAATAAGCTACAAATTCGCACTGATGGCTGCTGATTATTTTCTGTGATATCTTTGCGATTCAGATTTAACCTTTGGTGGCATTATCTTTAACTGGGTTACTTTAAGCAGATATTTCCAGTCGTGTGGCGTAACGCGTTCGAGTTCATCTGAAACAAGATGGCGTCGAAGGGTCACGCAAGGGAGAGAGGGGAAAACACGGCCAAAGTATGCGAACAATTACAACGAGCTGTGGTCACTTTAGTTAAAACGCTTTTAATGTAGGAGAAAGTAAAAATTTTAAAGGGACCGAAACAAACACAAGGATATAAGTAGAAAATGGCCGAAGCCGGGACGGGCTTGTGGGCGCGACACGAGGCACCCAAGGTGATGAGGAAGGCTTGAGGGCAGGTGCAAAGACCAGGAAGAGTTGCCTGTTTGGAGGAAGAGGGAGATGGTCAGATTAAGTAAGGCAATGGCAAGGCATGTACCGTAACTGGGCGACTAGTGAATGAGACCGAAGGTTCGGCTTAAGTAGGAGAGAAACCACCTAGGCATCTCAGACATAAAAACGAGCTTCGCAAACAGCGAGAGAAAATCAGTCAGAAAGGGCAGTTTTTGATTTGCTCTACGGGGCTGATCAATAATATCCCGGACTACCTCGAGTTTTCTTTGAACTTTATGATCCAAGTTACTACCTTGGTATATAAGGTAGAGTGACTAGTACTGATGAGAATTGGCACACATTCGCACATGTCCCCTGTTTTCTGGAAATTATGTGGATTTTTATATAAAACAACTTTAGAGCTCACCGTTTGATTTTCTAGATGATGCCTGAATGTCAGGTTTTGAAATTTTTTTGTGTGTACTCACCTTGAAGGTCTCTACCGGGATTCATATTCAAAAGGTTCCAATTGGATCAATTTCCGGATTTTTTTCTTGGATTTAATTTAAATTAATTATTTTGTGATTAATTTGACTCTATATGATTTCTATCTAAACTTTTTAAGCACCGGAAGTCCATGTTCCAAATGGAACAACATTTTAAAATTAAAAAATGACTTATTTTTCTGTTTTCTTTTTAAAAAAATCACACATATCATAAATTCAAGTTTAGAAAAATTTTTGCGTTCCAATTGGAACAGAAGATAAATAATTTCGTAAATTAAAATTTGAATTAAAAAGATCAAAGCAAAAAAAAAACATTATAAATGATTTGTTATTTAAACACGGACAAGCGGACGGGGTTTTAACAAGACAACTGCAAACGCGTAGCGGAGTGCGGAGGGCAACGAAGCGAGCGCGGAAGGTTTGGGTTGACTTGTTAAAATTATTTAATTATTATAAATACAAAATTAAATTAATTCAAAAGCAACTGCTCAATCCTTACAGCTAAATCTTCATGTCTATTAGAATCTTTAATTCGTTTCGCAGCTTGTTCTAATTTTAATTTCAACTTTTTATCCTCCAACAGTCGATTGATCGCGCTCACAAGATCGTCAGCAGTGAAATCTGCCGGATCAATTCGAGCACCAAAGCCCGTTTCGTGCAGTCGTTGAGCATTGTCGAATTGGTCCGCGAATGAAGGAAAAATGATCATTGGTTTGCCTTCGACGAATGTCTCCGTTACTGTATTGTTGCCACCATGAGTGATCACCAAATCGACATGAGGCACGAGTTTGGCTTGAGGCAAATATCGATCGCCATACATGTTTTCAGCCAAATCAAACTCGGTGTGACGAGGTCCTTTCGAAACGATGTATTTGTGATTGGTCACGCCAAGAATTTTGACCAATCGTTTCATAAGATCTAAATCGATTGATCCCATCGAGCCCATTGAAACATAAATAAATTTGCCACTAAATTTGCCATCCAAAGTATTCTCCAAGAATTCTTTTGGTACCAATTGTTTCAATTCAACCAAAATTTGGCTTCGATCCACGTTGAACACCTCCAGATTGAACCAACCTTTGTCACGAATGCCTTGATAGTTTAACTCTTCCGGATAAGCGTGGACGGTCATGATTTGTGTTTCAGGGAAAAGTACATCATCAGGAAATCGATCGTAGCCCATTTCAAGGTTCATTTCGCTGAACGTTGCATTGCGATGAAAATGTTCCCGATATTTTGCAAACAAATGCCAATTTGAACGATCATCAGATGGTAAGCCTAAATTATCATTGCACAAGTCATTAGTATTAACGTTGCTTTAAAATTCATCAAAATTTACCTGATCCACCCGGCGGAAGTTCCGGGTCAACAATGAAGAATATCGGAGTGGTACTGAACTGTTTGATCCAAGGAATGCCCGAATAGTAGACCACTGGTGTCAGAGGAAATCCATCGTAGTAAAGCAAATCAGGCTTGTACAAATCAATAGCTTCTTTAGTTGCGGCATTAAGTCGCAAGTGCTGATCATAAATCAAACACTTGCCCGTGGACTTGGACATATTTTCCATCTTTTCCAACGGACTAAACGGTCCAATGACTTTGTTGTCGATCAACATTTTTGCCATTTCATCGCCTGGATTTGCCTTTTTGGTTTGTGCATTTTCGTCTCCATTTTCCTCGTCTTCATTTTGCTGATCATTTGGAGAAGTGCTCTTAGAAGAATAGACAAACTCTTCATAACCTTGTGCCTTTAACTTGCCTACGAAAGTGTCTTCCATGACAAAGATCACTCGATGCCCACGAGCGAGCACACCAGTCAGTGCACCACTGCACGCATTCACATGACCAACTGCACTCATCGGTGTGACGAGAATTGTCAATTTTTTCATGATTGTTCTTGTAAAAATCTTGTTGAAAAGATGTTAGAAAGATTGATGATTTCGACCACAAAATGTGTTCCGCTTTTATAAACCACTAAAAATGCGACTGAGTGTGACCCTTTGAAATGAGATAATAGTACATTGAGCACTATGTTTGTCCTTCATTAACAAAGTCTACTTAACAATCTACAATCATATACATCATTTAGCAACTATTTTGACACATCGTGTCGAATCCATCCATGTCCGAGTTATGAACGAAAGAAAGCAAGCGTCCAAATGTGCCGACACTTGTAGATTGCAGATGAGTTATTACCTCAATTGTCCTAACGTTCACTATACTTGACTTGAACGTTCAGGATCGGTACCCATTATTAACATTTAATCACCTTCATGTTTGATCACGTTTGGACGTGGTGCTCATATTAGCCCGTTTGATTAACAACTGTAATTTTGTAAATGCACAGAAGTCATTTTCATTACAAACATACCAGTACTGTCTACCGCACCAACCATAAAGTATGTCCCTCAAATGTAACTTTTAGTTCTTTATTGCCATTGTCATTTCATTAGTATTAAAATGATTTGCACTTAATTACACTGAGACGTGTAACGCAACTTTAACTACATTTGCCATATGTTTTATTCGTTGTAGTTTATTTTATTTTTGCTATTATTTTAGAGGTAAGTAGATTAGTAATAGTTGGTAATTAGTAATAGCATTTTTCATATTGACGTCATTGGGCAATTAATATTAGACAAAGGCAATTATCTCTACTTTGTCCTGTCCTGAAGAGCAACTTTGAGTATTCGGTTCATTTGTAACTCCAACAATTGCTCAATCTTTATGGCTAGTTCCGCATGTTTGTTTAATCTTTTCAAACGTTTTGAGAAAGATTGCAGTTTTTGTTTCTAATGACCATCGTTCAGCAATCGGTCAATTGCGCCAATCAACTCACTTTCGGTAAAGTTGTACTGATCGATCTTTGTACCAAATTCAGTTTTGTTGTGCATTGTAAAATTGATCTGCAAACTGCGGAAACACGATTATCGGTTTATCTTCGGAGAACGTTTCAGTTACTGTATTTTTGCCACCATGTGTTATGACCAGATCGACATGAGGCACAATTGCGGCTTGAGGCAAATATCGATCACCGAACATGCTTGACGCAAGTACATACTCATCCGAATGTGGCCCTTTTTATGAGAATATACTTGCGGCAGGTTCGAGCAAGTATCGAAACGAGTCTTTGCATAAAATCCAAATCAATCCAACCCATATATGGAACCTATGGTTCTATAGAACCCATTGAGACGTACACTAACTTGCCACTAAACTTTCCATTTAGAGTATCATTGAGAAACGAATCTGGAATCGATTCATTTCAAGGTTGAACCAACCTCGTCTCCTCGCAGGAGAGTGTACTCACTTGCTCAATTGATAAACACTTTATTTTGCCTCTAGGTTCAAGATTTAAAGTATAAATTCACTGAAATAAGTACACAAAGTAAAAAATATTAGCTTTCTTCAGACAGATCGGCATGAAAATTGCTGTCTTCTCAGTTGTTGTTGCTGGTACTTTTTCCACCACCCGTTTGCTTGTCCACCTCGCTTCTTATACCTGTTCCTTCACGCTATTTCAAGAGAAAATGGTCATCTATTAGTCATTGATAAAAGAAACATCACAAGTTCATCGTAAAATTCAAGTTCCTCTCTTCAGCACATGTCTCCTTCAGTTCTCACGTGTCTGTGCCTTTTCACAAACGTCGTTACACGACAGTCAGCATTCAGTTGCTCATATAATTCCAACACCTCTTTCGGGTGAACTAAGAACTTAAGCCGAAACAAGCAAACAAGGTTGCAATGCTGGCTTATGCAAAGACCGGAAGTACTGGAAGTCGGAGTTCCAGAATCCAGCTTTCGGTTTTTTGGTCCAAAATTACATTTTTTGTGTTCGGATTATTTCATGAAAAAGGATGGAGAATCCTAATCCGAACACAAAAAATGTAATTTTGGACCAAAAACCGAAAGTTCTATTTTGGAACTCCGAATTCCGGTCATCCTATAAGATTAATTTTGGCGCCAAAAGTCTTATAATAGTGCAAAAAACATAATTTTACTAAAAAAATCCACACCGGAAATGGGTTCCGGATATCTATCTAATTGGAACTTTTGACAATTTTCCGCAGTAGCGGTATTATAGGGAAGTAACCTCCAAAATTTTCAAGTCTCTAGCTATTGCGGTTCGTTATGGACAGCATTGACAAAATGGCCCGACGAAGAGGTTAAACGATTGGTTGGTTGGATACAGTTCCGTTCAAGTGAACACTCGTACAAATGCTTCCTAGTAATGGTACTACTTTCAAGATGTCCTGTACACTAAAGGTGCAGTGTTCCAATTGAGATAGAGTAGTCTGCTTGTAGACACCAGAGAAAGAAAGTCGTTTTAGTGCAGTCAGCCTGTCGATGAGATCATACAGGGCAGAGTGATGAGACTCTTGAAAGTTAAAAGTGGATGATAAACGTAGGGTGACAATACTCGATGACAACTGGTTGAGTAATGTTAATAGATTCTCCGCATTATCTGTGGTTTGATCTAGATTTATATTCAATAAAATTTTTGTCGGAGCGTGCGAAGCAGCGGAGACTTTACCACAGCTTTTGGCTCTTCTTGTACGAATTATCCTGCCAAAACGACTGAACCGATTTGCATAAGATTTTGGGAATAGCCTTAGAATGTTGTAGAGGTGTGTCATAAATACCTGGCATCTTCCAAAACTCAAAGATAAGATAAGACGGGTGGCGCCACCTAGTGGTGACTTTTGTAACTATACGGAAATGTTTGCTATGAGTAACATGATATGTGTAATAGTTTGCAAAATGGCTATTTTGGACTATAGTCTCGTTTCTAAGAAACGCATCCAAAAAATCTTGATTTGATGTCGGAGCGTTGCTGTTGTCGTACTTACATGTGAAGTTCATTGTGAACGAGAGTGTCCGACAGCAGTACATCTGTGCTTTGTTTACATCTGTTTTGTGCTGTCAGCTGTTGCTGCTGTGACCATGGTTTGTGATAACTTGAGCCTTGGTTTTAAACTTGGGTACGGGTTCACCATTTACGAATGCAAATGTCTCACTCTTCTTCAGGTGAGTGTGGACGTAGGCAATAGTGAAAAGTGCTAGAATGACTTATGTGGTATTAAATCGGGTTAAAGACTTAAAAACTTGAAAAAATATTGTTTCAAGGAGTTTTCCTTTCATAAGAATAACATCAAGCATTGATAACGCCTTCGATCAAAAGGCACATAAGCAACTCATCAACTGAATTTTTTATCATATCTGTTTTATTAATTTATTTTATTCACATTTTCATAATTACAACAATACTAACAATTGAGTATTAATAGCGCACGCTCCGACTACATCCAAATGGCATGAAATTCCATGTCATTGGGATCATTATGATGTTCAACTCGAGGAAAAAGTCGTACCAAAACAGTGGTAGTCACTCCACATGCATTGGGAATTCCATACTAACCATCCACTTGTGGATCATATGCAAACGCGTATCGAAGCATCAGTACATCAGTGATAAAATTCTTCAACACTCTCAACTGTTCCTGCTCATTCAGTGTCCAAAATACTGAATTCGACTGGCAGAGTTTGATGACTCGTGCTTCGTAGTGCATGATAGGGTTGAATCTGGCATAAAAATTTGACTCTTCATAAAGTATCGCAAGTTTGGCCTCTTCAAAGTCAAATATCGTCGCGGTCCTATTGAGCAGCTCGTCAATGTATTTCGCTTCGGCAATGGTTAATTCGAAAAAGTTTTTTACCGCACTTTTTGGTATGGTTATTTCACATTTTTCATCTAAACAGTTTTCCGTCGTTTCTACTGCTTAAAGTACATTTATCTAACTGATCTTATCAAGTTTACTCATCATTCAATAGATCATTGTCTTAATTTGAATGGATTTTTGCCATCAATTTAGACCTCATTCCAATGGCATAGCACTGCTCCATTCGACATCGGCGACAGTAATTTCGATTACTGATGTCTACTACACAGTTTCCATTTGTTAGACATCTCCAAACTTGTTTTATTAAAAAAAACATTATGAAAGATCAAAAATCTTTTCTATTATTATGATAATAACCTTACAAAATTACAAAATTTACAAAACAAAGACATCAAACATGTTTAAATCTCTTATCTCTTATATATTAATATCCCAGTGTGAGCGTCAACAAAAACTTCTTGAGCAAAAATTACTGAATGTAAAGTCATGAGATTTTTTTAGTAGACTAATTGGGCCACCATGGATCTGGGATAAATAGAATCGGTTCGATCCAATCTCAAAATGGTTTCTAGATTTTTGGGATTATTGATTAGAAAAATACAGTTGGATTCATCTTGAAAATCTAGGAAAATTGATATACTAGTGGGCCCTGCGGTTGCTAAATTTGAAATTTGAAATTATAAAGTGTAATAAGTAAGACCAAGGATTATGTCCGTGGTCTTTAGTCTGAACGTGAAACAACTTCAAACAAAAGCCATTCCCGCACCAACCAAGAATTTTTAAGCCTAAACTTGATCCTACACGGCACCTAACCTACCTAACACCTAACATAAACCCCATCTTACACTACGCTCACACCTACCTAACCACCTAAACCTAACCTAACCCGATCCACAACGGCACCTAGCCTACATATCATCTATCCTAAACACATTGTACCACGGAACCTAACCTAACTTACACCTAACCTAAACTTAATCCTACAAGGCACCTAACCTACCTAACTCCTATCCTAAATCCATTCCTACACGGCACTTAACCTACCGAACATCTAACCTAAACCAAATTCAACATGGCACTTGACCTTCATAATTCAAACTAATTTTCACATTGTTGCACTCATTGTTGGGTACACTGGAAATTGGCTTGACCCTCAAACAGAAGAATGACTGAGGTGAAATTTGTATGGCAGTTATGCCTAAAACACAACTTTTTGAGTTTTTGAGGACATCACGCGCAAATTAATCTATTTTTTAAGCATCTATGCCAAATTTCATCCAAATTGGTCAAGAAACCTCGGAGCCTTATCTTGCACAAAAACGGCCAAAAGTCAAGGAATAGTTTTCACTCACGTTCAGACAATCATGTGCTCGTTACGAAAATGTGTCCTTGCTACCGAAAAAATCATTTGAAGTTCCAGGCAACAGGCAAGCACAGAGCGTGTTTGTGTGTTCGCGTGGATGAGTGTGTCATTTAGTACAGTGGAGATAGACGAGTCGAACTGACTGTGCCTGTGCCGGCCAACACACATCACACTCACACATCGGACAGTGTCGGTTGTGTAATGGCGCATGTCTCTACTCCTGCCACTACTATTCAGACCAGCCACAATCATGCCACTTTATCCTCTTGCTGCACACCGGTCACTCGTGAACTCGCATCACAGCTCACGTCCTCGACGTAATCTGAGTCAGATGGTTCTCCACGCGATGAAGCAAAAACTGAAATTGGCCAATTTTGAATTCTACACTGTCGTGGTTTATCTTACTAATCAATTAATGATTCGCTTCATCACAAGCTATGTTCAGCAGAGTATGTCGGATTCTTTGTTTGATGTTTATAAAGAACTTAGAGTGTCGAATCGGACATTTGACTTTCTTATTGCCAGTGAGATTGCAATGATAACGATTGAAGCTAATCCTAATTATCTTTTCAACTCAGAATTCAAATAAAAGTATTTTTAAATCTTGAATTTGTCTTATTTTAATTAATTGACACTTTTATTGTTCAAAATTCCTGAAAAGGGGATTTTTACAAGAAAACGTTCGCGCAGCGACAATTTCCTTCGTGACCTGTCAAGAGGAGGGATTGAGTTTTCTTGTTATGTTTTAAATACTAATAATCAAATTATCCCTGTTGTTTTCCTTTTATTATTTTTTGTTCCTTATTAACTCAGTTATATTAAGTGGATGAGATCAAACATAATCAAAATGCACTATTTATGAATGTAATTACAAACTAATCAAAACTAACCCCAAAAGCTAGGTTTATTCATAGGACCTAAGATTGATTCCAAATTGACCACAACAAAATGTAAAATACTTCCTCTCAAAATATTTATTTAGATATCATAATTAAAAGGCAAAATTGGATAAATCTAGGTCTCTGTTTAGTCGATATTGGCTTGAATTCGGGCTACCAAGCTAGCGAGGGTAACCTGACTACGGTGAAGCTGTTGGAAGGCTTTCTGGTACTCTGCACCCTGCTGAGCCTGGGAAATGGCTTCAACAGCGGCAATTGCTCTCATCACAACCGGGATCTCCTGGGCGACATCGTCGATCAGCTCTCGTCGGGCAACCGAGTCCTTGGCATCGGGCTTCAGTTCGTTTGCCTTCACAACAGCTTGTTGTGCGGCGGCAATCAAGCCGGACACATCATCAGAAACAATTTTGGTTTGAGCATATAGGAATTTCAAGATTTGCAACTCAGTCGAGATTCGACTTTCGACAAACTTGAAGTCAGCGGCCAGGATGTCCAGCTTGTTGGCTGCAACTAGTTTCTCCAATTGTGCCAACTGTCGTTCGGCTGCCTCGGTGAAAGCGGCGCTGTTCTGCGCTCGGAATTGTTGCAATTGAGCGCTAGTGCTCTCAACCAAAGTTTTAGCTTGCTTCAACACATCAGCGGGAGCAGCTATGAAACCATATAAAAAAGTTTATTTTAAACAATCTAACATGTAATAATAAAGCAAACTTACCCAATGAAACGGTGTATAAAAGAGCGGCGGACAAAATCAGAAACTTCATTTTGTTGTTTGGTGCACTTCAAGTTGGATTAAACCAAAAGGTCGGAATGATTTTACTGAACACAAAACGCCAAATATTTATACTCGATTTCAGGTGGTGCGGTTAAATTAGGTTCGATGTCAACGAAGATTTGTTCTTACTTGCATATGTCAAAGATATGTGCCCCAAAAAATTAAGTGCACAAATCTGATTGTGCCCCCAGATTGTTATTGATTGGTTTGCTTATTATTTCGATTGTAATGCTGATGTAGCGTAACTTGCGGTAGGCCTAGTTACCGTCACTAAGATTAAGTGTTAAAATCGGCGATTAATCTAGAATGTACTACCTGCTAGACAATTGGTTAATTGGTTAAGCAACGATAAAAATGATGATAAAAATGTGTGTTCACTGATCATTATGATGCATAGTGATATCAATATGCACCAAAGCTAAACTTGAGTTAACTAAATAGTAGTTGGCTTTAATTGACACAACACGAGAATACAGCGTGCATTTTAGGCTATAATTAGAATATGTTAATCTACAAATATAGATTGGAGACAAAAGCCGTTTCTGTTAAAGACGCAAAGCTACAATCTAAAGCAATCTAAAGTATTACAGCAAGCTTTGATATCATAGAATGGGATGTATTAATTTTGTTTGTTCTTCAAGATGAGTTTGTACGAAATGATCAAGATGCTTTGATCAGAATATGTGAGTCATTTTCCAAAGGCTGCTTTGGAAGGTCAAAGTCTTCGACTCGTCTTACGCTTCGGACGACCTTTCACTTTGATCTTGCTTTCGCGCAGTGCAATCCCTATTCAGTACAGATTTGGACTGTGTCCCTTTGCAGAATACGTTTTTCTTTAAAGCAAATAGCAAACACGTGTCCAATCACTCATGAGTTCAGTCAAACTAGCTGTCAGTCGTAACGATAATTAATTAAAATTTTTAATAAATAAACGTGTACTTTGGGTTGGCAAAAATTACGGCTAAACCTTCTTGAGGATCATCTTGCATGAAATCATCGTAATCTTTGCATACAGCATTGCACACTATACCAAAGAGTTGCATTAGTTAATATTATTGCTAATTATCATTTGAAAACCCAAAAAGACCGTTACCTTGACAAAAGTATTGAGCGTAATGAGGCCAACTCCAGGCCCGTAAGTCTTGCCATATCGATTGAAAGTGTGCAAAAGTTTCTTTTTTGTAAATTTCAACAGAACTTGATTTGCCTGTTTAAACATTACAAATTCCGATACAAGGCCAATATTTCCAATTGAACCCATCAGGATGGAAATAGAAGCAAAATTTAAAATCAACTGATGCCATAAGAAAGCGTTCATCAGATAGCGAATATACCATGGTATTGGAAAGCTGAATAAAGATTAAACCCTCTCGATTGATTTGGCTGTTCATTTCATAGAAATGAAGATAGATGGCGCTTACATCTTAAATAAGATTAATTGATAAGACTTTTATTATAGATAAAACTTAAAACTTACGATAGGCAATCAAAAAGAGTTGCATCCTTCGCGATACGTCCAAACAAAACTTTCTAACAAATTCACAAACAGGCAGCCCTCTAAATGTGGCAATCGCAAAGAGATAACATCTCCCGTCAAACATAACATCATACCACACCTGAGCGACTCGATATTTTATGTTGAAATAGAATTGATAGTAAAAGATGTCCGACAGCAGACCCAACGGAGCAAATATTATGTTGAATAGTTTGTTCTGAAAGTGAATGTACGGCAAATTGTACTGAAGTATCAAATCACGCGTGTATAGCGGAGATAAAAGGATAAAGTAAAGTAAAGGAAGAGATTCTATAACTAAGAATATAATGGGTAGGGAATATTTGATTTTAAGACCACGATTGTCGAATAGGCAAATCTCCGCAGAGGCGGTGAAATAATCGTGGAAATAATTCAATGTGAATGATGGTAGTAGAGTGCTTAGTAGTGAGATGAAAATTTTTGGAATCATTTTGGTGAACTAATAGACCAGCCAGTGTTGAGCACACCCAGGCCTCGTAGATTCGCTAAAATTCGCTAAAAGTTTACACGGTGCGTAGCCTTCCACAGTGCATTGCACCGTGTAAACTTTTAGCGAATGTACGAGCCCTGAGCACACCATCCGACTGAAACCTCAGTTCCTTGGGAGTGACCTTTCGAGTCATTAGATTTTGAGTTCCAGTGAAAGTGTACTGAAAGTCGGCCCGAGCCAGTATCACTAAACTGTCCAAATGAACGAACAGCGTTAGCGAAACAGCCGGAAATAGATAGTAGATGTTTCGTTTGATATGGGCTAAAATCTTGACACTTTTCGATTGGACGGTGGACTGCTGTGGTGGTTCGGTTGGTATAGCCTCGATTGTGTCACAATCTGTGATAGAGTCCAAATTGAGATAGTATGCATTGAAAGTATTGATGAACGTCTGTTGTGTTGATTCGTAGAACTGTTTCAAATTGAAGCAAACTCTAACCCAAATTAGGTCCATCCTTGAGTAGGCTCAAAGGAATAATGCTCGACTCAAAATTTCAAGCACCAACACCAATAGTTGTGTTTTTATTATTGAGATTGAGTTCAAAATCGATACTAATGAGAAAATACAAATAAGGTTACTCTGCGTAAGACAGAATAATATACAAAACAGAATAATCTAAACTTAAATTACCCTGTAACCCTGTACGGTTACAGGACAACGTTGCTAAAGACATCACTGCTAATCGCACTTTTTTTGTCTTGTGGGCGGGGCTTATGAAAACTCAACTACAACTACAGGTACATATTGTCATTTGGAATGGAAATTTTCATTTCAATTTACCAGCAACTGCGTCTTATTTGTTCTGATCTCAAATTCATCCAGCATCTACCACATTCGATCGGTTCATATACAAACTTTAAAGTTTTGCTTATAATTAAATAATGTTTCGGTTTACCACCATGTTTTTTTTGGAAATGGTAATTTATTGACCTCTTAAGCAAATTAATGCTAAGTGGTCGATGTTGGCCGGCTCGTTTTAAAGAACCCTGAGATACACAAATGCACGGAAATCTGTCTTTGAAAACCACACCATTAAATCTATCTAGAATTTCCATTCCGAATTGATTTCAAAAATAAAACCCAGAATCAACAAGGGAAGTCTCTTTTAATTTTCATTCAACACGTAAAACCATTTCTATAAATTAAGTTAATGATAAGTTTCTAAGCTTCTAATTTAGTAATTTCTTTTGCAATAAAATAAAAGTTAGATTTAACTTTATTTAATTTATTTTGCAATTGAAGAGCAGAATTAATCAAATCTTAAGCAATCTTAATTTCAGCGTCATCTTTTGAATCTAATTCAAGAATAGTTTTTTAAGTATTAAAATGTTTGACCACATATTTAAATGTAGGAAACCAAGTTCCCCATCGGGTAGTAACATATTTTGGGGAAATTTTTGTGTGCACTCTCTTCAAGGACCCTCAACATAATACCAAACCAAAAGTTCCAATTGGATCGATTTCCAGGAAATGACCCAATGATCCAAAAAGTCTTGAAAATCTTCTAAATAATTTTTAATCCATTTAATTCAAGTTTGTATGATTTTTTAAAAAAATTTTGGACAACCGGAAGTGCATTGTTCCAAATGGAACTTTTTCGGAAACTGGAAATTTCAATTTTATTATTCAAAAAATTGATAAAACAGATTTTGGAATTTGTTTAATTAAGATTATCCAAAGATAATCATTATCTGTGTTCAAAAATGATAAAATAAGCAAATTTTGTGGAAATAGCCGCTCAACTATTTTGACACAAATCGCTATTTGAAAAATGAAGTTTCATCTTTTTGAATAAAGATAATAATTTTTTAATTAAAATAAAGTATACAGAACCACATAGAAATTATTTGGGAATGTTTGAACTTAAAATGTCAATTTCCGGGTTTTAAAAAAAGTTCCATTTGGAACAATGCACTTCCGGTTGTTCAAAATTTTTTAAAAAATCATACAAACTTGAATTAAATGGATTAAAAATTATTTAGAAGATTTTCAAGACTTTTTGGATCATTGGGTCATTTCCTGGAAATCGATCCAATTGGAACTTTTGGTTCGGTATTCTGTTGAGGGTCCTTGACAAGAGTGCACACAAAAATTTTCACCTCAAAATATTCATTAGTCTTTGAGAAAAATGAAAACTCGACGGTGACTGAAAAAGGAGTTCTGAATAAAGAATCGTATCTTTTCCAGGAAACAGGGGATACCTTCGAATATGTATTTATTCTTTTCACAATTGATGGCCCTACCCCATATACCAATATGATAATTTTAACTGAAACCAGTGAGGAACTACAGACCAATGTTGGGAACTTATTGAATGCACCTCGTAGTTTTAGACAAAAAATAGACATTTTTAGATCTATTCCCGAACTTTTTGATCATTCATTTGATTATTTTTGGCCCATTGCGGTCGTAGTTCAATAATCAAACATTTTCTTGTTCATTCGCGACCTCTTTTGATCATTCATTTGATTATTTTGGCCCATTGCGGTCGTAGTTCAATAATCAAACATTTTCTTGTTCATTCGCGACTTTTTTTTTATCGTTCAATCAATATTCAAGACCCACCTTTTAATGTGGTTCAATCGTAACTTACTTGTTTAACTCAATTCTTAACTCAATTATCCCTCTATTATTTAACTCAATGATTTAACTCAATGTTTTGTTCCTGGGTGCATATCGTGTGCTTACCAGCAATTTATTGCTTTGATTGTCGCCTTGCTGATCACTCAATTGTTTAACTCAATGTATTAACTCAATTATTTAATAAAGCGGCCGCACGCTTGCTCATTTAGATGAGTAAAGTTGCTTGCATTGAATAGTTTGGTAGTGTTTGTCAATGTCCATGACCGCCCCTCTTTGTATGACTGTTGTGTGACATTTCTCGCTGACTGTCATTTGCATTTGCCAAGCTCATATCACCAAACCGAAACTGTTATCGCAAAACAGAAACTCATATCAGTTTTAGACGTTTTCCTTGTAAAAATAATCAAACTGCCTTTCCCTACTTAACACAGTCAAACTCATAAAAAATCTATAATTATAATTATAATAGTACATAATTATGTACTCAAAAAAAGTGTCAAATAATCAAATAACAAATTAGCGAGAGAATTTTATATAGAAATGTGTTACGGTGTGTGTCAATTTAGCTAAATTTTAAGCTCAAAATATTGTGACTCTAGTAGGACCCTAACCTCCTAGATGTCGCTAGTGTAAATAATGTAAATACTGTACATAACATAACACAACAACAACACGCATGCGCACTCACAGGCAGCCTTCACCAACAGACACAACGACCGTTGGCTTCAGTCACGGCTGACCTCTGGCACGCATCACATCGTCTCAGTCCCATATTGTAACCACCGATATTACCCTCTTTGTATATCGTGTTATCCATCAATAAAGACTAATTCGATCCCAAGGTCACAATATCAAATAAAGAGATATGTCAAATAAAAAGTGAGTCAAATAAACGAAAGTTTACTGTATGTCATAATATGAACTACTGTAGAAAAGCAGCAGCAGCTCGGGGGTTGCTCACAAAGTACGTAACTATTTTTTTTAACGGTCTCACGAAAGTTTATATTCATACGCACTGCCGCCTGTGCATCTAAATGTGACTGCAATTAACAAGGCTCTTACGTATATGCGTATAGGCGTATATGTATCAATGTACGAGCATGGACAAGTGCACTCTATTTGATTTCAAAAAGATTCTCATTACAAACTCAACAGTTTTGTAAAATAAAAATGTTACATTATTTTCTAAACGCTGTGTTCCGCAATTCACAGTCACTATGACGTATCATAAAAATCATATACAATACATCTAGATCTAGACAAAGTGCATCAATCTAGTTTTTGCTGACAAGACAGGAAAGTAGCAGTTATTGACGTAAGCAATATGACATGCCTTAATAAAAATAATAAACAGACGTGACATTACATTTATTGCAATAAAATCTTTATTATATCCGTCATATAGCATGCATACAATGGCCTTGGAGTCTGAAATTTTATTTATTTTTCAATTTAAAAAAGTATCAGCCAAATTTTCATTTCTATTCTATTCATACCAGCTTGTCTGTTTGCGGTTAATCAAGAAACAAACAAAAACTTTGGTTGACTTTGCTTGGTTTAGTTTTTTGAATCATGGTCATAAATATGTACAGTAAAATGTTTGTAGATTAGATAGACATAGCAAATTGTGCATATTTGTGTGTTCAATTGGGATGAATTGAACTTCAGTTTAGGTTGTAGATTTTTTGTTGGTTTACTAATTGAGGGTAAGGTAGTTATAAAAAACCATCCACCTTTGTATGGTCAGGTGGATAGGGTCAGAATGGTAGTAGGATTGGGTGATGTAGGGTTAAAGTGGGGTAGGGTAAAAAATAAATAACTTTTTTTTCTGAAACCAAGGTTTGTTCCCCAAACCCACAAATACACCCATTCACAATTGTCACCTAACCAAAGTTTGTTGTAATGTATGTTCGTAGTAGGGTCTGTAAGGTAAAATAACGGATAAATCGAAAAATCGATTCCTACCTTACTATGACTTTACCCTAGAGTAAGACCGGTTAATTCGCACATCAAATCAGTAATTTGTTGTTGTTGTGCATAATGTGTACAATGTACATGTACGTGAACGTACATAAAGTTACGTCTACGAGATAGCCGTTTGATCACTTTCGTAGAGTAGCAACCAAACTGACTGATGTGACTGCATACAAAATGTACGAGTGACATGTGATTATTACTAAATAGACATTTATCATCAATCGTTTGCTGAGTGAATTCACAATACATCATTTATGATTATATTATATAACTTGTTTGACTTTTTGGTATATATACTCTCACTATTTTGTTGTTGTTGAATCGAGAAAGAAGCTCAATTTTGTTTGCCAAGTTATATTTTATTTAGAAACTCCACATAAACATGTCCAGTGAAGTACAACAACAATGTCGAGTATGTTTGAACGACATAATAGACTCCACAAAGCAGCAAAATCTCTACTGTATTCAAGAGTCCTGTTGTCACATTTTTTGTGCCGATTGTTTGATCACCTGGTATGAAAAACAGCAACAAAATAATTCAAACGACGAAATCCACAACAGTTGTCCAATGTGTCGAACACATTCTGAAGCAATAGCCGTTGTTCAAAAGTTACCAGAAAATGAAGATAAAAAAGGCAAAATTTTTTGCAGCTCAAAAGCGAATCATCAATTTAGCTGTTAAGCAAGCAGCAAACAGCAACCAGTCTTCCGGCCTCAGCTACGACAATATGCGACTGTACTTTGATGCGTACTTGATGCTGAGACAGACGAGATTGGTTTCGAATCAATTCTTGAATTTGATCTATTTTCTAGTTATTCTTTTTGTAACCTTTATAATTCTGTTGGTTTCATTTATTTACTTTATTATTTAAACGGGTTGTTTAAAAATGATGATGTCATCAGGACGATCGTTTAGTAATTTATTAAATATTACAAAAAATAATTGAATTTGTAAAAAATATGAATTATACGGTCATTCGGAACATGGGTACTAAATTTGCTTTTTGAAAATCACACTACGGGCTACACGACAAGTCCGCGAATTGACATCTCCGCAAAAGTGCACAATTGTTTAAGTCGTAACCGCAGGCTGAGCTTATTTTTTGTCGCGGACATGGGGCCATACTTTAATGAAGTCATCACAAAATTGGATTTTTCGATACACACATACACCCTCGTGATCAAACCGTCATCATCTGACATACCCATGCACACACCCCTAAAAATGACGTCATCATAGACAAACATATTATATTTAGTCAATGTATTGATGATGCACAGTAACAATCAAACAAGTTATCAAGACTTTATTGATGTTATCGAGGGTCAAGATGCATACAAAGGGTTCTATTGATGTTATCGATGATCAAGATACTTGCACACCACCATGACGCCTATTTCCACATAACCAACTCATTTCTACTTTTTTCTGTCTTCTGTCCACTACTCACTGTTCACCAGGAACAAGATTCTTTTTATTTCATTCTACTAAATGCATTCAGGAACCACTTTCTTCTAATTCTGTCCTAATAGATACATTCACAACCAACTACCAGGATTCATTCCTGCTTGGATTCATTCCCTTCCATCAATGTTACTCTAGGATTCTTTCCCATCCCTAAATGTTCCTTTAGGATACATTCCATCCATCAGTGTCTCATATACAGCAGCAGCAACAGTAGCAGCTTGCAGAATATTGAATATAAATTTCAAACGTTTGATTGAAAATTGCATACTTTCATGAACTTGTTGATTTTTATTTGATATTATTAAAAACTCTCTGAAATTTATCTTTTTTACAATAAATGTCATCTTTATTGAAATGTACAAAAATATTTAAGTTTTGTTACTTGTAGACCGCTTCAGTTTGAAACTCCTGTAAAAATGATCCAAAAACTTTTCATCCAGTCCCAGCTCGTGTGCTCTTTGCTCAAAAGAAACTAGATTTTTGGGGAATGCATTCGTGACACGGTTTCCTTTCAGTGCCTTTGGAATCCAATTTGAATCAACATCTTGAACCAAATCATCACTTTTCACAAATCTGACCACCTGCTTTAGTTGATCATTCATAAGACCAAGTATGTGTTTAACCACCGCGTTCAGTAGCCAGGGCAGATCCACAATGTACACCACCTTCATTGCCTGTGGGTACATCTCGGTACAGGCAATTTTAAATTTAGAAAAATCCAAATCAACATTCGACAGTCCTGAGCCGTTTGAATCGCAAATCAGCACAAACCCGGTTTCTCCAGCCCGTCGATCAATTCGTTCCAAATTATGAGCAAAAAATTGTCTAGCCAATAGGGTTATTTCTTTGAAAGCCTTCTGATTCCTGAAACCTTCCCATTGAATCCATCGTCCAGAGTTGTCTTTTCCGTTAATTTCAACTCCATTCAGCTTCCACAATTCTTTCGGATAGTATTGATCTGCTCGATCGTGGACACCAAAAAGACTTTTTCCACTGAAGCGCTTTGCAGAGTGCTTCAAATGCTTTTTCTTCATCTCGGTCCGGTTGATCCATGATAAAACGTTTCACTTGCCATTCCTCAGTGCGCACTCGTTCAATGTCAATCGGATGATATGCAGCTGCATTGTTGGTCAATTCAAGTTCAAACTTTGCCACAAGTCGAGCAATTGATTCAGATGTCATTTTCAATTTTTAATATTCATAAAAAAAGGAAATCACAATTAGTTGTGTTGCTTTTTTTGATGCTCAACTACTACTGCCATGTCGTTTGCTATTCGCCAAATTGCGTTCATCCAACTAAAAATTTATCAACAAATCAACGATAGCTCTTAATCTCAATTGAACATGAAGAGGCCACGTTTCTGTGAGTGTGTGCCTGTGTTTAGTCTGTGGTAATCAAAATTGTCATTTGTATTGGTGCATAAAGCTCATGCTTTAACCCTCCGACTACGAGGTGGGGTAACACGGTTAACCTAGACCATGTTTTTCAATGCTGTATCGCAAATTATACGAACAAAAATTACAATTATTTTTCTATCTTACATATAGTATGTCTACTCAAATTTAGGCATTTCACTTTTATCTTTATCAGTTACGCCTAACAGATTAAAAATGAACTAGAAAAATAAGTTGCAAAAACAATTCGCAAACGGGTTCACCATTTACGAATGCAAATGTCTCACTCTTCTTCATGTGAGTGTGGACGTAGGCAATAGTGAAAAGTGCTAGAATGACTTATGTGGTATTAAATCGGGTTAAAGACTTAAAAACTTGAAAAAATATTGTTTCAATGAGTTTTCCTTTCATAAGAATAACATCAAGCATTGATAACGCCTTCGATCAAAAGGCACATAAGCAACTCATCAACTGAATTTTTATCATATCTGTTTTATTAATTTTATTAATTAATTTTATTCACATTTTCATATTGATAACAATACTAACAATTGAGTATTAATAGCGCACGCTCCGACTACATCCAAATGGCATGAAATTCCATGTCATTGGGATCATTATGATGTTGTGTAATATATTAACGATCTTTATTAGTCATAAACTAAACAAAGAATGAGCTGCTCACTTATCAGTGAGTTGCCTTACGACACAGCATAGTGATCAAGCATAGTGATAAGACAATAGTTACAGAAATGAAATTAAATGTTACAAAAAAAAGTAAATACTGTAGTACAATGTGAATATTGTAAGTGAAAATATAAATATGATAATAATGTCTAAGCATAGATGTGGAAATGAATCTTTCGAATTGAACATGACAGGACTGTCTCAGCAATTTTGGGTAGAGCTTTCTTGAGAGAGAGAGAGAGAGAGAGAGAGAGAGAGAGAGAGAGAGAGAGAGAGAGAGAGAGAGAGAGAGAGAGAGAGAGAGAGAGAGAGAGAGAGAGAGAGAGAGAGAGAGAGAGAGAGAGAGAGAGAGAGAGAGAGAGAGAGAGAGAGAGAGAGAGAGAGAGAGAGAGAGAGAGAGAGAGAGAGAGAGAGAGACAGACAGACAGACAGACAGACAGAGAGAGAGAGAGAGGGAGAGAGAGAGAGAGAGAGAGAGAGGAGAGAGAGAGAGAGAGAGAGAGAGAGAGAGAGAGAGAGAGAGAGAGAGAGAGAGAGAGAGAGAGAGAGAGAGAGAGAGAGAGAGAGAGACAGAGAGAGAGAGAGACAGAGAGAGACATTCACTTTTTTTTTAAATGGTAGGGGATTGTACACTAACTCTCACATTAGGGCAATAGTACTTTTGTACAGTGCAATAGTACTTTTGTACAGTGCAATAGTACTTTTGTACAGTGCAATAGTACAATAGTACTGTTGCCCTAATGTGAGAGTTAGTGTACAATTTGTTCTTTTTTGCAAATTCCTATTTCTATTTATCAGCCATATGCCAACATTGCGATTGCACAATATTGTCTTATGATGCACATTACTCGTTATCAAAATGTCTTGCAAACCACTGTAGCAAACATGTTAGTGTACACCAGGAGTGGGGAAACTCTGGCCAGATGCCCACTTTGGCCATTCAGGATAAGCCAATGGCCAGAAATGGTCATTCGACTCAATGATTTTTGAAGAAAATAAATGTGTCAATGTAATGTAAAATACTATTTATTGAATGGGCCAATACAAGCCCATCACCCGCTACTAGCGCCTCTAGTGGCAAAACTGTGACACTCGAAAATCGAATGTTTGACGCAATGATACATATGCTTGATCACTTCAAAATCCACAGACCCTTGGTAGTCCACCATTGATTTTTTCGTCTCTAAATTTTTTTAACAGGGTACCCTTATATATTTTCTTCGATTTTCAAATTATCCTAAAATTGGTTAGTTTGAAATATTTGTCAATTTGTTGATTTAGTTACTTGTGGTGATAATTAACGCGATCCACTATTCCAGGAAAGAACATTTATGTATCTCTGTGACCGCTGAGCCAACTACAGTGAGACTGACGGTGGGGACAAATGTGTTTTCTTAAAACAGCAACTTTGATTCCTGGAACTCTGCCAATTGTTATCTATTGTCATACTCAAATAGATGTATGTTTGCTACCTGGCAATAATTAGTGTTGATTTAGCGAGGAAAATCTCGTTTAAGATTGATTTGGGTCTTAAACTTTTTGCTTGCCTTTCTCTCGTTGTTTTTGCACTACATGACCCCAATGACTTGCGTAAGCAAAAGAATAAGACCACCTGCTCTGTAAGTATCCTGGCAAGAACAGTTTAACCTGAAATAGTTGTTGCATACACAGAGGATGAATAAATGAAGGACTAACTCATTGAATAAAATTTTGTTTGTAAAGGGAGCAAATTGTGAAATATTGAATTGATTAGTTTTGTCAAAGGTATGATATTTTGTTTACTTATTTTACTTACTTGGTGGAACTCCTGAAACCTTCGTAGTCCACAAGTGGAACGCGTTCCGATGTTTCCGCATCCTTGGTGTACATCTGAATTAGATATTTTTCAAAAACCAGACCCTAGTTAAAGAAATTTCGGGGAATTTTGAGGGTGTGTGTAAACGTTAAAGATATTTTCAAACTATTTTATTATTATTATTAGGCGTTAAACAATCATCATCACATTGGATCAACATTAAATATTAAATTAATATATTAATCTACAAGGGAACCCTTGAGTGTGAGACAAACAAGCGAGCCAGCCTCACCGCTTAACTTGACGCTCATATTGGCTGACTTAATGTTGGGCACCAGTTTGGGCACCATCAGACTGTAGGTGAAGCTATACTTGGTTCCCTTCACCAGTGGACATTTCACATAGGTGCAACCGTCACTGTTGACACCGGGCATTGGAATTACGAGACCATTCACATTTGCAGTGAGCTGAAAGTCGATCTTGCTGGTGTTTTGGTTTGCCACAAATTCAGCCTCAAGCTTGAACTCCTGTCCCTTGTGGATCTGGCAAATGTCGCCGCCATCGCACTCGTTAGCTACCAGCTTGGTGATCTCAGCATGACCTGGGAAATAGGAAATAGAAAAAATAAATTATAAATTAAAATCTAAATCTAAAATTAAGATTAAACAAAAATATTTACCACAGTCAGTGTAATTGACAGCGCCAGCCGAAACATAGGCAACCAAAAGAGCGAAACAAACAAATTTGAGCATTTTGGTTTGCTTTTTGAAGTTGTGCTGTAAGATTTTTATATTTAAATATGTCAATTTAAAAGGTGATTAATTTTGTCCAATTGTTCCACAATGCTTATATAGGCTGTCAGTACAATCAATCAATCACATTCACAATCACAATCAAGAGCAAGACAACCATTGGACCAGGATTTTTACAAGACACATGACCAAAAAATAATTTTTTTAAAATCAAAAGCCAAAATCTTCAAAGACAAATAAATTTGTCAACTAATTAGCTGCTAATCAGCAAAAATATTTTAGTACAATAGTACTATTAACCTAATAAGCAACGATAGATAACGGTCAAGTAATTGATATTAAAGACAACTATTTTTAATGCCAGTATACAACACTCAAAGTTTGATTTGATTTCTACTTGCTATAATGCTGACACTGTGCATGAGGCAATGAGAACACAAGTGGATTGAAATCATAAGCAACATTATTTAATTATTTAATGATTGCCTTACTGAACAGTTAAACCTAATATGCTGTATTGTTGTGATACTATCAATTAACTAATGTACAAAAACCTTGAATCCTTGATGTAATAAAATACAGAATAGCGCCATCTAGTGGCAGGATTTAGTACTACAACTAGGGCTGCTACAATATCACGTTCATTTGGTTTTTCATCAATTGAATCACACTTTCTCGAGTTGTATGTCTCAGTTTGATTGGTCACCTTTTGATATACTCTAACATAATCGAGCAGCATTACAGGACACTGCCAGTTGAGATAAGAAAAGTCTTCTTCAGCTAAATTAACACTTTGAGGCCTTCGGGTGCCAACAGCGACATTCATCAATATTAGTTGTTTTGGCATAAGGACATGAGATTCTGTAGATATAGTTGTTTGTTTAGTTTTAGTATCAATTTGATGTATCGTAATAGTTATATTCACGAATGTGACCAGTTACATGCAGTGGCGTAGCCAGAAATTTTTGTCTGGGTGCACCATGGCCGGGCCGCGGGTTGGAGGTTTTGTAAGGGGGGTCATACATTTTTGTGAAAATTTTTAGTTTTTTTACAAGAGTTTATCTTATAAAACTCAATAAATCTTTTGACAAAAACTTTCGGAGTGGTAGTTTTACCGCATGTGCGGCGCTGGAGTGAATTCTGCCCTTGCTATGACAATGAATTCAGCCAGGGAAGAGCAAAACAAGCAGTTTGAAAACCAGAGAATCCAAGAGCTTCCAAGAGAGTAAATTATTTGCTTATCAATCATTTCAGAGTTTAAAATAGTCCACAGACTATGCAAAGTAATGACTGTTGACAGTTGTAGTTAGTTAATCCTTTTGGTCTCATAATTAGGCGAATATAATTATTTATCAATATGAATTTGTACTATTTCAATCTCCAAATTGTTTTTTAATAGGGTATTGCATTGCAAAAATTTTCCTCACCCGACCCGCACCCGCAACCCGCACCCGTATCGTCACCCGCTTCACCCGCATGCGGGTGAGAAAGCGGGTCCACCCGCAAAATTAAAAAGTAACAGAATTATCACAAATTTAGCTCCCAGATTCTTTCCTCCAATTGAAGAATCCAAAATATATTTATTTTGAACCTTATCCCAAAAGTGGTAGTCTTATAAAATTTCTTAACCGAGTTGATTAATCTCTCATGATTGAATTAATTGGTTTGTCAACTGATTTGACAGTTTTTTCCGTCAATTAGTCGAGTAGGAAATATTTTATCAAATGGTCGATCATTTTAGTCCAACAAGTCCATTTAGCTATCTCAAATTAAAATTATAATGATTTCATGGTTAATAATACAAACATATCGATATATCACCATTTTACCATCTTGATAATATAATCAGAGATAGAATATATCATATCATTAAAGTTCGAATTTGAATAAGTCGTTTGTCAGACGGTTTGATAAGGAGTTTCTATTTCTTTTGTTCTATTTTCGATTTTGTTTGCGCGTCGGTGTTTCGATTTGTTTCTACTTTCATTTGCATTTGTGGTCTCTACACCAGGAGTGCGGAGACCGTGGACCTCGGTCCACTGGTGGACTTCCGAGATTTTCTAATGTCCACCAAGTGGACCTCACTGTAATCTGAGATTAATGTTTTAAATACAAAAATTGTTTCATGTCTTCCATTTACAATAAAACTTAATCATTTAGTAAATTTCTTTTCTTTATTGAACATTTTACTCTCGTGAAATGTGTCCAATTTTTCTAGTGGATTTAGGCTGAGGGACCTGGTCACACAGTTTTCTGCAAGTTCTGAAAAAAGTTTGAGTTGGTAGATCATATACTGAATTGGATTGAAGAACCTTATCCAACAGTTGGTAGAGCGGGAAGTGTCCTCAATTGAGTTTGCAGGTCTTATACTAACAATTTAAGAAACTAAACCAAATATATGTTCCAATTAATAACACGACCGTAAGTCTCCTATTTGATTATAGAATCAACGTCGACTTTGAAAATCGATAATCAAGTCTTACTATTTGAAGCATTGCATAAATCTGTATAAAAGTGGTATATTAAGAAATTTTAACAACCACAAATTTATGGATAAGGTCTATCAACCAAATTATGATCCGCAAACATAATTGGAGACACTCCGTTCCACCAACTGTGGGATAAGGTTTCTCAACCCAATAATGATCCACAAGCAGAATTGGGGACACTTTCCGTCCCACCAACTTTTGGATAAAGTCTATCAATCCAAATTGACTTCTTGTTAGCTTTTAATAGCATTGAATAAAAAAAGTTTATTTGTGAAAAATTTATAAGGGTACCCCCTTCTATAGTATTGGGTGGACTTTCAGGGGTGTGGAGGTCCACTCTAGTGGATTTTGATCCCAAAAGTCTCCGCACCTCTGCTCTACACGAACAGTCTAGTTCGAACTTGTCCCAAAGTAATTTATTGTGAATTCTGTCTTATATCATGTCTGCTCAATCACCTACTGAATCCAACATGGAGGTTGACGGACATGAACCAGTACTCGACGTTGATGGGGAGCGCAAGCTAAAATCGAAAAAGGTTGAAGATATTGAAGCAAAACTGCCTGATTCGAACCTATCAAATTCTGAAATTGTTCTTTTAATCGAGGTCAAAAGCAAATTGATCAAAATTCTGGCTAACGGGAGGAATGCTGGCACGGGAAGTTTGGCTGGTCATATCAAGTCAGCACACAAAGGCATCGATGATCCAATCGACTCGCAAACTAGCAACATTGCCAAAACTGAACCAACTCAACCACTGATTACGAAACATATCATCCGAGAAGGCACATTGACCAGCAAAATAAAGGATAACCTTACTTACACTTTGGTTGTTGGCTTGGCACTAGGCAATAGACCTTATAACATGCTCAATGATATTGGCTTCCGAATGGCAATGAAAGCTGTCAATGTGGCAACAGTTCAGTTTTGGGGACTTTTCGACATCAATCACGCCATTTGCGAACCATCGACTGCATCTCGTCATTTAAAAACAATTCACGCTGAAGGAATAGAAGAACTTAAATCTACTCTGAACACATCGTCGATTCTCGGAATAAGCATCACAAGTGACCATTGGAAAGGTGGAAATAAAAAGTATTTCCTAAGCTTTACTATTTCGTACTCAGACATGCAAAAGGAAAACATCGTCACACGTTACCTCTGCCTCGAATTTGTCGAAAATAAACAAAATCTCACTACCACAACTCGTACCAAAAAAAATCGTTAAGGACTTCAATTTGAGCCAATTCGAACTTTCGTATACCACTGACAATGCAATGGAAGGTTCTTACGAGAAAGGACAGCACAATGCCTGCCTCGCTCACAGTTTGGCACTATTTCATCGTAAAGCATTCTACAACGCAACTACAAAGTCAAAATCTTAGCAGAAAACGTCAATCGAAATTGTTCATAAGATTAACCGAAAGACTGAAAATATCGATGCCAAAGTTGAAGCTAAGTTTCGGAAGCAATACTCCAAATGTGTTCACCTTATTGGTCAACAAGCAAAGTTATAACTCTAATAATCTTCTATAGAAGATATGAAAATTATCAAATATATCATGCTTGCTAAGATGCTTGTAAGTTTTTATTTTGTATAATTTATCATTTGTTCCTAATATATTTGTAATTTCAGGTAAGTTACCTGAAACATTCTAGTTTAGAAAGCGGTTTGACAAAACGACTGCAACAAAAATGTGACATCAGGTGGGACACAATGTTCGACATGATTAAATCCATCACCTATATCGAAGAGGAGTTGAAGAAAAAAGTTTACTGAAGGACATGCTTAGGAGATCATCAACTTAATCGACTTTGAATTTACCAGACAATTTCAAGAATTCCTCAAAACGTTCAAAATGGCTCGACTTAGCCTGAGCAAACAATCTAAACCATCAATGGTGTATGCGCTTGCTACTTGTTACCGTCTCTACGGGGACATCGACAATTCGGATCTATTTCGACACAGCAAATCGGTCATATTGGACATATTTCAAACTGAGGTGCTCGATCGTCTGAATGACACCCACAGATGTGCTTCCATTTTCAGTCCTTTTGGCCTATTGGTTCTTCAATCTGAACGCCAGCAGTACTACACACTAGATCAAACTCAACTCGCGATTATCGAACGAAAACTGCTACAAATTGAACCTAAATTAAAATCGGATAACACCGAAACGAAATCTTCAGAACCAAAACAACCACAGACCTCGAATAAAACTTTTTGGTCCCACGTGGCTTTTCAATGTCTGATTTTATATCGAAAACTCCATCTAATCCAGTTCATGAGGACCAATTGTCGATCGTAACCGAGTTCAGGAACTATTTGAGTCAACTTCAGAACATCGTCAACGAATTCTACCAAACAGAAGAAGAGGAAAATTTGTTTTATATTTGGAAAAGTCTTAAAATTCGATTTCCTAAACTGTACCAAGCATCGACAATTTATCTCAGTATCCAAGCAACCCAAACTGTGAGTGAGCGCATCTTCAAGAGAAGCAAAATCGCTATAAATAATCTCTCAAACCAAATTGCCACTGAAACAGTAAATCGAAAACTGTTCATCTATCACAATCGAGATCTGTTTGTCTTTAAAGTACTACAAAAGCTGTCTATCAAAAGTGATAACAAATTTCACATCGATTTACGAATCAAAGAAGATCAACAAAGATCGAATGCAAAAGGAAATGGACGATTTGAAGAAATTGGAAAAAGAAGAAACAGAAGAAGTTCCTGTTGTCGATCACCCCGATTCAAGTCAAGTGGTCAATTTAAACTGTGATGATGACTACTTTGAAAATGATGACGAATTTATTGAATCTTTGCAAGACTATTTAGGTATTCAACAAAATGTATTCAACAGAATTCTCGAAGAGGCAGATTTAGATAGATAGTCAAGACGATTGATTTATCTATTATTAATATTATATTAACATACATTTACATTCACACTGTTCAAATTTTAATTTCTTACACAGATTAACTACCTAATAAATAACCTCATTAAACATTAAAATATTGACGTTTTTCAAATATTTTTCGTGAAAATGCTCACCCGCATCACCCTTTGTGGTTGCGGGTGGCGGGTGAGCAAATGCAACACCCTATTTTTTTAACCAATCTTATTCAGACAATTTCTCAATTTCAAATTGATTTGTAAAACGACTTCAAGTGAACCTCATTTTCAAAAGCTTGCTTAAGTGATTTCTCTCATTCCATTGTTTACATCTACACTAAAAATTACCTAATCGTAGTGCCAATATCACCGTTCTCCGTATTTGTCTGCTTACATCTTGCTTTTGACTATTTTTGAAGTATTTGTACTTTTTATTCCACCAATTGTAAGATAGTTTGTAAAATCAATGTTTTAATTATTTTAATTATTTTTTATTTTTGTATAGTTTTTCAAATACTTGTTTTCTCACCGGCTGAGCACAATTTCGTCGAAAATCGACTGCCGAAACAAAAGTTGAACTCGCATTGCCAGCTAACAACCTGGACCAAGCACTGAAGTACATCAACGGATGTATACTCAGTGCCACACCATCCACTAGACAAACCTACTATCATAGTAATAGATGGTTTGATGAAGAATGTCGAAACCTCCAGAAGGGAGTGCATGGCCTTGTCTAGGTCAAATGCCCCTAATCGACTTGCAAAGAAAGAGAATACCACAAGCTCGTCAAAAAGAAAACGGGAAGAATTTGAGGAATCGATTCTGATGGAGAAACTCCTAAGAGCCGAAACCAATCCTTTCCAACTTTTCAAACGATCTCGTCCTGCTCTAGAATTTTCAATTCCACCAGAAATACTAGAAGAGCACTTTAACAATCTTTTCGGTCGACGAGAAAACAACTTCGTTCCAACACAAGCTGAACCAATACCTCCCTTCACGGAAGAGAAGATATTTATGGGGTTCATGACAACACCAAATCGGAAGGCAACTGGTCTGGATGATATAGCCAACGAACATCTAAAGCAGGGGTCCCCATACTTTTTGAATCAGGGGCCAAAAAAGTGGCCCCTGAAATGCTTCAGGGGCCACTTACTTACTTACTTACTGACACGCGTGGTTGACCTTCACAAAAGCCGTGCCATACTACCTCAAAACAATAACTTCTATGTTTATCGTTATTTTCCTAATAGTCAAACTTGATTTGCAAACTTTCTCTTGATTTTTAATTTTATAAAAAACCTTAAAGGGCCAATTGTGGCCCTTTGAGACTCGAATAGGGTCAAAATGGCCCTTTGGCCCCTCTTTGGGAACCCCTGATCTAAAGCAATCATTCAGAGTACTATCCAGATGCTGGAAGAAGATCTTTGATTAGACTGTACAAACAAGTTTGTTCAACCTCTGATATGGAGAGAAAGTCTGCTTTTTCTTCTATACAAAGGTAAAGGATCCAACACGGACCCTAACAACTACCGTGGCATATCGCTCCAATGCACCGCGTTTAAGATCTTTACGAAGATCACTAAACAGAGACTTGAAACAATGCTCGAAAGCAAACTAAGCGATGGACAGATCGGATTCCGCAAACACCGTTCAACACAGGACGCTTTGGCAAAGGTGCTGAATCTGGTGAGCGAAGGTGTTCAAAAGAATAAGAAAATGTACGCTCTATTCGTCGATTTCGCTAAGGCGTTTGACTCAATTGACCGAGACATTTTATTGAAGAAAATGAAAGAGGATTTCGACGTGAGTGATAGTTACGTGAACTTGGTTCACAGCATCACACACCAGAACAAGATCAAATTTCGAAATCAAAGATGTCACTGCCGCAACTTCCATAGAACACCAGTGGAGATTACCCAGAAGATCGGGGTTATGCAGGGCGACAGTCTCAGTCCTTACCTGTTCATTCTCTACATTAACGATGTTGTCGACTATCTCGAGCAGAATTGTAAAGGCGTTCGCGTATTCTTATATGCGGATGACATGATCATTCTCGCAAAGGATAGCTCTCAACTTCAAAGTGTACTGAAATGGCTACACAAATGGACCTTAATCAACAAAATGAAAGTGAACACGAGCAAAACTCAAATCGTAAAATTTCGAAAAGGTGGTCGCTTTAGCGCCCGCGATACAAAAGGCTACGATTTCGGCAACGAAAAGATCAAGTTGACCAACGAGTATGTATACCTCGGTGTTACACTCCAACCCAAACTTGGGTTCACTACACACATCAAACGAGTAAAAGCGAAAGCCTCACTCGCAACCACAGCAATGGTCAAGCACCTACATCAAATTTCACTTGACTCAGCATTGAAACTATTCGAAGGGAAGATCAAGCCAATCGTCACCTATGGCTTGCACATCTTCGCAGACCGACTTAAAGTGGAGCATCTGGAATCCCTCGACATTGTGAAGAATCGCTTTCTCAAGAAAGTACTCGCTTTACCGAGCAGAGCCCACAACAACCCAATCTACCGCCTCTGTGAGACCAAGCGCTTATGCGAGGAACTCAAAGAGAAGGGGTACAAATTTAATGAGGATGAGTACAAGAAGTACCTGAACAACATCCAGACCAAGAACCAAAAAGAACCAGAATGCAATAAACTTGCGTTCGACGACAATGCCTGGAAAGGTATCCGACAGCAGAGACACTTCACCATCGGTTACACTTTGCACGGGTTCCACTGGATGATATGCAAGGATCCGAGCTATCACCTAGACCCAAATTCGGACCCGAACAACAACAACTGCATCTGTAAAATCTGCAAACAAGCTGCCAACAAAGTCGACCATCTCGAGACTTGTTGTGGACTCACCCAACCGAATCTGTTTGAACGTTACAAGTTCATTCAGACACTTAGATAATACTCACTTATATATGTGATTTATGGCTATTATATATGTACTGTGATTTTTGACTGCGATCTCTGCTTAACAGCGAAATAAAAGTTTCATTCATTGTACTGAACAAGGATGGATTGAAGGAATTTCCATTTTCAGTCCTTACAAAGGCAACAATGTACATGTAATAGCACTGTAGAGCAATTAAAATGGGAAATATGAGACACAGTCTCCACTGGCAGACTCGAGCATATTCACGCGTTTGACCGCATAGGTGAAGCAACTGCCGGTTGAGACACTTGAAGCGCCAGTAATTGAGAAAAATGTATTTCTGAACAAACTTTTGGTTCAATTCAACAAATTTTCTGAGCAAATCCTTTTGACGAATATTCATGATTGATTCACGACTGAGTACATGGGTGACAAACACAATTTGTGTTGAGAAAGCTAAATTTAAAAAACAGATTAAAAGTTAAAAATATAGTTTATGAAATTTTTCATACCATAAACGATGTAGTATATAAACAATGGAAATGCGATCATCCAAAACAAGAACGAGCCAAAGTTGATTGAATACACAGATCTGTAGAATTTCTGCAGAATTTGTGTACACGCACCAGTAAGAATTCACTGCAATAGCCACTGGGTAGAGAATGTAAATTCTACATGACAATTCCAACTTTGCCTTCAATTTAGCTAACTGAACTTGAACTTCCATCGAAAGAGCTTTGTTTTCAATATAGAGCACTTTTGTCTGCTCATCTTCACACACCAAATAGGACAAAGTGACATTTCGCAGTATCACTGGTAGTAATCAAACACCCAAATACAATACAGGATGCAACAATCATCATAAAGCTCACCGAATCGTACTGGGCCCAAATTGACTTGGGTATAATTTGATGGGAAAAAATATAGGGACTGGCTGCTCATTCGTGCCAATTGAAACTTCCAGTCGCTTCGTAGTGCAAAAGCACAATCCCATAAAAGGAAAGAAATGGGACCACCACTAGAGGAAGGTAAAAATGACATTTATTATTACTCGACACTGGCAGGGCTTTTTTGCACAAAAATGGGCGGGAGCTTTGTGGTGTTCACATGCACGACAATTTGCTTCAATGTAGATTTGATAATTTTGATGCCATTTTTAAAGAATTTTTAAAGATGATTTCAACAACAACTGTACGATACTTTGTGTGGTTTAATATCTAATAAAGCAGTAATAAAAAGTTTGAGTAGGCAAAAATATTAAATTAATTGACATATGATTGATTAATATTATTTAATTAAATTATTTTTTTCCCCCAATAATAAAAAGACCAATAAATATCGTAACTATGCATATAACTAGGAGAAGTATTCACCCCCAATTAGCTGGGTATCTTGTCATCCCCAATTAGTTGGGTATCTAGTCACCCCCAATTAGATGGGTATCTAGTAGCCCCCAATTATCTGTGTATCAAGTCACCCCAATTAGATGGGTATCTACTCACCCTAATTTGATCACCCCTTGGTTGGTATCTAGCTACCCTAATGTTTATTGGTCTTGTATATATCTCTACTATTTATATTGGTTAAAAAAATATATTTGTCTAAATATTAATTTTGTTGGCCAAAGTTACTATTGGCAAAAGTAATTATTTTCTATTGGGCGAGTCACTAATTTTATGGGGCCGTTAATTACCATCCCTGCACATTCGACATCCAAATACAGATCAAACAAAAGCTGACAAGTTTCCCCAGTTGGATTCGAAGAGTCAGCCTGTTTGTTGGACTTTTGGTCACTAAACAATAAACACAACAAGTTATGATGGAGCTTTGCATATTGCATATTTATTTTAACAAACAATACAATACAAGAAAGCAGTGTTTTTTAAACCATCATTGGATGGATTTTTCTTCGAACTGTGGGCTGAAATACAATAAATATTAAAATAAAAACAAAATTAGTTAAACCGACAATCACGCCAAACTTACGTTAATTGTTGGTGGTTGATCAATCAGAGTTTTAGAATTGCAGATAGAGACTACAAAATGACAAAATTTATTATAAAATTAAGAACATAAAGCATAATAAGCTCTGACTGAGAGCAGTCTCGGCCACAAAATACCTGTATACAAAATACAGAATAGAAAGCAATGTGACAATTGGGATATACTTTGAAAAATCCATTGTTACTTTGTATTTACTTGGTGATATTTAGTGGCAATAATCTTTAAAAATTTCGAAATCATATACTGAACTGTACAATGTACATTCAAGGTGAGAATTTATATATGCTCTCACTTACTTCTAATTAATCACACAAAGCATTCATATAGATCATTTAATGCGATGATATAAAAGCAGGCACTTTAATTTTGGACCTCCAATAAAGCCCAATATGACGTCAATCGATTTGGAACATCGAGTTCCGACTTTAGTAGATCTCACCACTGATATAAATATAGATATATAGATAGACATAGATTATAGATTGTTGGTGGGTTCGAACGACTCTTTGTTGTACTTAATTTGTAATAAACAATTTTATTTGTATTATCACAAGTTAATCTTGTTGATTTGCTTATATCAAAATGGAGCTAATTAAAGAAGAAAATACATCGCCGTGTTGTGTAAATGTAATGTGATCTCGTGTAAAATTAACTGTTTGTAGCGAGACGAAGTTCTAAAGAACGAAGTCGAAGACTAATTTACTCTGTCTGTCTGTCCGCTGCTTTCTTGCCAGAAGAAACTACACCACCCCCCAGCAACCAAACTTGGCACACACACTTCATACCATGTGAAACGGTTACATTCCAAAAATCAGCATCCTAGGTTATTTGGTTGAGGAGGTATTATCCAAAAAATATTTTTTCTGAACACGTTGGTATGCTGTAAGCAAAATATGCCAACAGATGAGTAGCAGTGACCAAATTATATATCTTTTACAAAGCATTAGGACATTTGATAGCATACAACTTGTGCGATGCAGTGGTACATCGCAAGGCAATCTGCTCACAGCACATTACGCACATAATCACAGTTATGCGTGTCACATTGGACTACTTTTATGGGACTGTCCGTTAGAAGTTCATTTCATTGTTCAGGACAAATCTTTTAAAAATACTGTCGATCAACATTTCCGATCACTGTTCGGGGCATTTGGTCGATATAACGGACACCAGCGCGAAGACGTTTCTGTGATCCCATGATGTCTGTTGAGAATTGATATTGCAAAATTAGTGATTGCATTCCACAAAATATCTCTCTCCTTTGATATACTCTACTAGTCTTAAGTGACGCCGTTGGCGTGAAGTCGGAGCGGGAGTATCGCGAGCACTCGTCCTCATCAGTTCAGTCATCGATGAGTCATCACATGGCGACAAACACACAATACGTCGTGTACAGGGATCCTCAGATAAATATGTGTAAGTCTCCATAAAGTTTTACGTTTGTATTTTTACCGCTGAAACCGGATCTGAAATCAGTTTTGGTCTGGTACTGTGAAATCACGAGTTATCTGATGAAAACCACGATAAGGCCACCCATAGACTATGTGGCTTGTTAGCTTTACTTCACTTATGCCCAAAATCTAATCAGTTCGTCTACACCCACACCAGAATATTTGGTAAAATTTCCAGGGCGATCCATTGAACCGTATAGACGCTAGGCTGCTGACAAGCCTTTTCCAATTGAGTCAACGCAGAGTCGTCACTACACTTACTCGCTCGCTTCGCTCGCTCGACGTTCCGCTCCGACAATTAATTCTTGTTCGGTCACAAACTTGCCATTGACCACATATTGTTAGGTATATACCGTAAAATCTCTAACAAGCGCCGCAATCGTATAAGCGCCGCAGAAAAAAGCACTGTGGTCGTTACAAGAAACCGGTTTTTTGGACAAAATTTGCTCACGAAATTAACAAGCGCCGCGGCGCTAGTTTGAGATTTTACGGTATGTTCTAAATTTCAAGTCAAAAGACAGAGTACAACTCTCAAAACCCCGTAGGTACATTAATAAGGAACATTAAAGAAATTAGGTACATGTTCTTTTTAATAGTTTGAATGTACAGTGTACAATGATTGTACACCTTACATTGGATATTATGATATATTGTATATCTCTTTCACTACTTAGTTTAGCTGATTTGGTGAAAATTCTTGTGTGAACAAATTTCTAAACAATTCACTGGTCACACCGACTTGTCCTAGCAAATCCATAAGTAAACTGAATATTTTCTCTCCAGAATGTTTGAATTTGCATCTAACTAAGATATTTGCGAAGTAGATGAGTATAAAGCTTGTTGTTATATCTAATAAAAAGCAAAGCTTTTATATAAGTTATTAAAATCATCATTGACTTTAGAATTCACCTGATGAACTCCTGAGTGTCAGTATCATCTCTCGGTTTGAAAAGCAGATATGCAAAAATCTACAAAAAACAACAAACCATAATCACCAAGCAAGCACGTGTTTGGGTTAATACCAAATTTCGAATCGTCCTATCATTCTCCATCACAAGTCGTAGAAGAATTGCAAATCTTCGAAATGTTCTCGGGTTGGTATAAAATGCATCTTTTAACTTAATTTATAGGTAATTTGCCCAATCTTACCTGCCTACAACTTATATCACTTGATGCAGTTAAAATAGATCTTTCTTTTCCTGTGGATATTTTTTTCTAAGACCAATAATTCTTGGGATATTCTTTCTTGTTATTATTGCATTTTGATGTCATTCACACCAACACCAGAATTTTAATAAAAGTGGGATGGGATTCTCTCTGTCATCATTGGCAATTAAGTAGTTTATCTCAAAGATATTTTTAATTTATATATTTCTTTATTAGAAATTGTTTTCGGCATTTCATGCATTTATTTCAATTGGACTTTTGTATCAATTTTGATGGAAAATAAGACTCAATTTTGGCGGGCTCTACTTTGGATCACTGTCTGCAATTTTAATGGATTCATGTGGATTCTACACCTTCTCAACTTTGGTCACGATTTTTCTTCTCTTTCTTCACGATCAACTTTTCTTGTGCCCTGTCCCTGTTGATGATGTTTTATCTCAAAGTTCAGCAAGTTTTCTTGATCGTAGCAAAGATTGCTACGCCTTTGGACTCGTTTCCCTTAATACATTCGCATTAATTAATTAAACCAATTTATTTTTCTATCAAGTTCGTACTTTTATATGGAAAATATTTCATCATTTCGTATATATTGATGAAGAAAAGAATCATCGAATCATTTGTGCTTAATTCACCAATGTATAGTCATTCAAAAATGTGATACCTTTAAAGGCCTCTAAATGCTTTTTAATTAGGCATATTTCACTACGTCGTACTAAAATTTCAATTGATGCTTCATTTTTGGCTACATAGCATATCCTATTTTAAATTGCGTTGCAGAGTCTCTCAAATCAAGTGCTGATTACTCCAAAGTCAGTACGAACCAGTGCAGTCGCCCTAGTTTAGACGTTCATCAGCACTTAAATCTCAAGTACCACTGTACTGGCTTGATCACGCCATTAACTGCACTTGCACTCAAGTAACCAAGTGACCGCCATCAAGGATTATTGTGCAAACTCAAGTGGTTCCACAATCTTTTTGCAATACCCAAACAGGGCGATCAATATTTTTCAAAATTAATTAATTTTAACAAATTGTAATACATATATTGAATAATTTTCTCGCCAAACTGTAATACCATTAGTCTGACATTGTTGCTAATAAGGATGCATTCTTTCTCGCCAACAAAAAAAAATACTTGCAAAAAATCCGGGTGGTCCAAAAGAGTACCTTAGTCAAGCTTATAAAAGATTAAAACAAACTTTTATTAAGATAATAATTTGCATTTAAACTCGAGCAAAACTGCGATTTCTATTACGACTTTGGATCTGTCTGCAAATAATTGCATTTGAAAAAATGTTTAAACTTTTATTTTTGGCTTTTCTGGTTGGGGCTGAGGCTGCAAACGAGTACCAATACAAAGACTGTGGTAAGTTTGGTTGGCAATAGTTTTTACTTTATGATAATAATCTTTTGACACAGCTCATCATGAAGTGTCCAGGATTGCAATTGACGGCTGCGCCGGCAGCACACGCGCTTCCTGTGCAATGCAGAAAGGCAAACCATTCAAATTGGAGATTGATTTCACCGCAAACCAGGACACACCTAAGGTGCAATTCAAGTTGACCGCTAGTTTGGGTGGAATTGAAATCCCCGTGCCTGGTGTGGACACCAATGGATGCAATAGTGTGAAGTGTCCACTGGTTAAGGGACAGAAGTATTCGTTCGTGTTAAACTTTGATGTGCCAAAGTTGTTGCCCAACATTAAGACAATGGTGGGCGGTCAGTTGATCGGAGACTCTGGTGTGCTTGCTTGTGTGCACATTGATGGATCCGTGCAGGATTAATTTAACCCTTTATGTCTTGATGACCACAAAGTCCAACAATCAATTCTTCGAAAAGTACATTATGAACAAATAAATATTAAATAAATTGTATACACAAAAAAAATGTTTAGTCAGTCACTTTTGTAGAATGAGTACCCGTCTACTCTTTGGTCTCTGATTCATCTTATAGTATGACAAAAACATCTTGTTCACATTTTATTTTTGTCTGAGCGGGGGCGAAGCGAAGCTTCGCCAAAGCGAAAGACTTCTACCATGACATTTTGTGTTTGTTGTCCAGAAATTTCCGGCGAAACTACTGAACCAAATTGCACCAAATTTTAAACTTAAGCTTTTGGGATAGGTCTGAGTTGCATAAAAATAGTGGATATCTCAGAAATGCAAAGATAAGATCTGACCCCTGGCGCCACCTAGTGTTGAGAATTGTAACTATTGAAACTATTGGCAATAATAGCTGACATTTCAACACACAACTCATGTACAACTTTTTATCAGAGTGTAGACACAGAAGTGTTTGGTTTGTTGTCAGTCGTGAACCAAAAATTATAAAATTCATCACTTTTAGTTGTGCATTGTTTTTAATACAATGGATGGAAGATCTAAGCAAGACCCAGATGAAGACCAACCGGAAGAAGTAGAAGACCAGGAAGCTGTCCTACTCAACGTTTCCACCGTTACCACGTCAGAAGATTAATGCAACAGAATTGACGACAATAAAAACAAATCTTACCAAGTTCTACCAGAGCCGTTTTATCTTGTGTTTGGATTACGCACTAACTGTTATCGAGATGATGGAAAGCGCTAAAGAGTTTGATGAGGATATGAAGGCTATCTAATACCTGTGTGAGATGTAAACGTTCTTTTCCTGAAACTAAACAGTGTAAACTTCTTTGTTTTCGGTACTAACCAAACAACTGCAAATATGTTTACGAATGAGAATCTTATGTATCAAAGGAAGCTCCCTCCTGAATCACAAAATGTGCACCCGGTATTTCGTATTTATCGACTAAAAAGCTTTTATAGACAAAAAACAAATCGAAATCGAATGAACAAGCTTTGACTTATTTGAAGAATCCGTCTGCCGACATGTTTTCAATACGACTGCCGAACACACACCGACAATAGTTGGATTGCACGTGGTCACAATATCTTGATATATTCGCCATCACATTAATTTTTACATCACTTAAGCTTATAATCTTCAAGGCTTCAAATTCTTGACGATTCTGGTTACCAGAATTTGAAAATTCTATAGAATAAGTTATTTTTTGTGTTTCATTTTGATACACAAGTCATTACGAGCATTTTGACACCCCACATGACCAAATCCAGGATGACGCCCAATTCTGTATCGATTCTGGTATTATGAATTAATTTGATGATTGCGTCATCGTATTCTACTTGACATTTCAAGAATTTTGGTGCCACACATGGCGGGGTTTGGTAAAACAACAAAGCCATTATAAATGTTTCATTAATTATATGCTCGAATTTATAGTCGATTCACTTTATTGCCCCCTTTCAAGAAGCCCAACGCCCACCAGGAACTATCTGGAAAATTTTTGAAAGGTGCTAATTTATTCAGAATTTTGTGCTGAACAAGATAGAAACAATTTTGCATAGGGTATTAGACGTTAAAACGCTCAAAAAATTATTTTTCAGAAAAAACTCAAAACTCCCATCTTTTAAAGGGGAAATTTTGAGCTTGATGTGCAAGTTTGTGTTGCAACATATGGTTCCCCCATGGCGCGGGAATCTATTTTGGCATCATATGGAAGCGTTTGGCACCCAGGCTTTTTAGAAACTAAGACATGACTTTACCATGGACCGCTCAACAGCACAATTCAAAGTTTTTTGTACATGTACATGTACATCATAAGACAATATTTTGCAATCGCAATGATGGCATAAGGGCGATAAATAGAAATAGAAAATTGGCAAATAGAACAAATTGTACACTAACGCGCACATTAGGGCAATAGTACTGTTGTACTATTATACTGCATACGTACAAAGTAGATAACAAGTAATGGTGCGCTTGATTTTACTGCACATAATCCCTCTCGTCTCGTCTCTATTTGTTTTATATCTAATAATATTTGTTCATCTTAGTTTTGCTAACTAGCAATTCATTTTTTGATACAAGTTTTTTTGCTTTGCACACAAATATGATCAAGTCAAATTCTAGATTCTCAAGTACAAACAAAATATGTGGCGTTTGCGGTGATCTAGCCTCAGGTATAATTGACAATTATTTCTGTTTATAACACTATCTCTTTCTATTACAAAATAGCATACAATTTTTGGTGGTCTTTCGTGTAATAGCTGCAAGATATTCTTCAGAAGAAATGGTCCAATTTTTTAGTGTTTGTTTATTCTTGACATTGTTTGACTTGTTGAGCAAATTTTTTTTTCGTACAGAAATTTGAATGTGAATTCTCCGACAGATGTCAAATTACAAAGTCTTTACGAAAGTACTGTCCAAAATGCCGACTGAAAAAATGTTTCAAAATTGGAATGGAGTTGAACTGGCTAAATAATCGAAATGGCAAAAACATTCAGAGGGAAATTAGCCTGGAGATTAAAACTTCATTGGCGAGCGCTGTTCAATCGATACAACAGAACAATGACAATCTTCTACGTGCTCTACTAAAAATGGACAATCCGAGTGATGACAAAAGTGTCAGTATTGTGAATGCACAGTTTACAAACACAAGTGATCAGTCCTCTGAATTGACAAGCCACGAATGGAAATTAATCAACGAAATACAGGATGCAATGAAAATATTCGTTAATGAGACGACTCTGCCTCTGGTTGGATGTGTACAGAACCTCTCCAGTGGATATAGCCATTTTGGATTGTACGCGAAGTGGATCATTAAATTTTGCAAACACTTTTCCGCATATAGATCACTGAGTGACTCCGACCAACTCAATCTATTGAGACCATTCTATATGGAAATAACTGCAATGCGTTTCGAATTTCAAGACATTATTCATGAAGACGGCATTGTGTTGATTGGGGTAAACTTAATCGCTTTCAAAATATTTTTTTCAATAAAAAAAATTGTTCTTTTATGGCTAGAATGAAGAGGGGGGATCAAGCAATTCTGTTTTCCAACGATTTGCATCCGAAGATAAACTCTATTTTTCAGTGTGGAGAATTTTGCAAATTCCCTTAGAAGCGAAATGGAAAACGATCAAGTTATTCGAAATTTGGTTATTTTATTATTATTATTTGTTATTAAATTTTAACTTAATTTTTTTGCTTTAGTTGATTGCACAATCCCTTTTTTCACCACGTGAAAATATGACCAACTTCGAAATAATTCGGTACGTTTGCAATTTGTGATATTATTCTTGTATTTATTTTCCCATTACTCTCAGCTACCAGTACCATTCTTATCATTATCTTCTTAAACGATATCTTCGATTTAAATATAAAAAACACCACAAAAGCTGAAAAGAAGTACAACACCTTGATGCATTTGGTCAGCAATTACTATCGATGCATGAATGAGAATTTCGCGAATGTGTTTGCCCAATTTGTGGATTTCGATCAGGTCGGTCAGGTGATGGCTGAGTTGTTTGGTCCAAAAAAATTTGGATAAAAATTGACAAATATTGTGTTAAGTAGAGCCTCTCTCCACCCATCCCCTTCCCCTTATATTTAAATTATTGTGTTCGTTCATTCTTTCGCTTGTTTGTTTTTAAGAGATAAGAAACAAGTATATGTGATAGCGAAAACACTTTTCCTATCTTTCTCCTATTTTTTTCACTATTTAGAATCACCTTTTAGTTTTAAACCACATGTGTACACTATTCAGCATTTTGTTAATTAGTTAGAAATTCATTTTATTAAAAAAAATTCACTAAAAAAGTCATAAAAAAGGCAATTAAATAATTTAATTTATTAAATAGATAGTACGAGGGACAGTAGGCAGCCCTTTTCAAAATTCATTTAATTTAATAAAATCAGAAAATAATTTAATTAATTAGACCGCCCAGCTCCCCCTAAACAATACACACAGAGGCACAACTTCGACTGTAATTTATGAGAATCAAAAAGTACATTGCATCGTTAAATCTTAAAAAAATGCAATACATGAACAAACCTGTTTGAAGACTTTGGGCTGCGGGACTAGAAAAATCAAGTTTTTAATTACGTTTTTGTCTCGACTTTGTATGGAAAATACTAATTGAGCACAAGACGGTAAACAACATTTATTGCTTTCAATAATAAGGTTGTATATTTCTGAATTAATAAAAAACTTGATTGATAGTGTTGAACTAGTCACTAGTTTAAAAACTAGCCTACTTGAGCACATCTACAATGTTGCAGAGTGTGGATTTCATTCTCGACTGAATTAATTGTTTTTGCTAATTGTACACTCAAAGTAATGCCCAAGTCTGCCCTACACAACGGCTATATTTTATGCAGGTCCCAGGTAGACAAATGAGGTACCAAATTAGCGGTTATGACCTGCAGAATCATTTGGTCAAAATTCCAGAAGAACCAAGCAAATTTACCGGAAATATCCGCAAATTATATTCAATACATTTCAGTAGCGTAACGTTCTGTGTGGATGGCCCATGCAGTACCCATGTACAGTCAGCTCTCTATAATTAATAACTCGCTAACTTAGAAACCTTTCATAATTTAAAACTTGGAAGAGGTTTGATCAAAAATTGGTATAATTTACTATCGGCCATTCCTATATGTAATGGAATAAAATTACACTGTTTTTACAGAAAAAACTTCCATTACGTTTAGAAACACCTAATACCGGGTAATAATTCTGAGATAATGGCAGTAGTTTGCATGAAAGTCGAGCTTTTTCGAAAATAAATGATTTGGCAAAAACACAGTTCACAACAACTCTTCTCAATCGCCACAGATGACTTTAGAGATAGTGGCGATTTTTTTTTGTACGGATAGTCCACGTTTCAATGAACAAAATGCACCCAAACAAGTATGTTTTATGTTCACAAACAGATGAGATAGGACGAGATAACGATCTGGGACATAAATGTCCCAGCAGGCGTCTAGCCCTCCAGAGATGTGCTAAGTAAAACATAAACAAACGCAGAGCGCATGCGTACAGCTCTACTGCGTGTGTTGCCTTTACTAAACTCAGAGCCCTTTGACGCCTGCCGGGACATTTATGTCCCAGATGAAAAAATCTCGATTATTTCGACTCCCATACACTTTTTGGCCAAAACCTTGAAATTAGATTTTTTATTTTGGCTAATAATCGAGTAAAAAAATCTCAACAAAATTGACGTCTTCGGCGTTAAAGGGTTAAGAAGAAAAGTATAAGGGCCCACCAAGGTAAGTTTTTATAGGCGGATAATTTTGATAAGTAAGGTAACCCAGAATGAGAATTACAACAACCAATCTCTGGAAATGAGATAAAACACACACACACACACACACACACACACACACACACACACACACACACACACACACACACACACACACACACACACACACACACACACACACACACACACACACACACACACACACACACACACACACACACACACACACACACACACACACACACACACACACACACACACACACACACACACACATAAATTGATTAATTATTTGTCAAAATTTATTATTGATTTGTGAACTAAAAAATTGCTTAAACAGAATTGTGAAAGCAATATTTGTTCATAGGCTTATAAGCAAACGTAAGCGAACAAACCGTCGAGTGCCTTGTCAAGTGGAAGGCGCACGCATTTTGGTATCATACCACTGTCATATCCGATCTCGATCAAGCAACTCGTCATTAAGGAGTGACTGGTTTTGGCAGTGTGCACAGGTGCAAACTGGCTTCTGGATCAGTGTGCTCTACAACACCGCTAATATGCAATGTCACTGTTTTCCATTGTACTACAAAATAATTAAAGTCTGAAAACATTTTAATTATTAAAGTGTTATGAAATTCAAAAAACTTTTTTGCTTAATTATTCAAAAGAAAGAATCAAAGTCAGTTTTTTAAACACAGTGAAGCCGTGAAAAACATTTTCTCCTTTTTTTATTTCATTTTAAATTGAACTTTCTTGAAAAAAAAATTAAACTCTAAAAGAACAATGAATCGCAAGCAGCTTTTATTGCACCTTTTAAAACCAATACAAAATATCCACTATTTCATGCACTATTTCACTCTAATCGAGCAAATATATCTTTCTCATAATTTTAAACTTCAAACCATCTGCAAATTTGTAAACATATTGAATGCATGCCAAACGGCACACTTGCTCTATTTGGCCATTTGGCACGCTTTCTCACTGTTGATTGGCAAATCGCAAGTGAATCAACTGATTTTCATGGCTTCACTAATGTTGCTCTACTTCAATTATCAACTTTTCATCAAACCTTCCAATTATCAACTTTTGCGCATGCTCAACTCAGTGATTGTTCTCAATCAATGGCGTGCTTTTTTTATCAATGCAAAATTGAATGGTCAAAATGTTTGTTCTCGAACACAAAAGTGCTATCTGTTTGTTCTCAATTTGTTCATCAGCTTGATTGCAACTTTTGGTAAAGTTTTGTTTTCTATTTTTTTTAAATCAATAAAGTTTTTTTTCAAACAGAAATTATGTGCATTGCATCGTACATCTACTGTATCGCAATATTCTGTCAACATTTTATGCAAATTGAAAATAAAATATTTTTATTTTGGTTCACTTTGAGTCATCTGAATGTACTTCTATTCTGTTTCTATATGTTCAACTATGCTCACTCGATTGCAATCAATTACTCTTCCACTGTTGGCCTGTTGATGATGTTTTACTTGAAAATGCAGCAAATTTACCTGATTTTATCTAAAGTAGCTTTGCGAAAATCAGCAAAGAGATTGCCTCTTAGAAAACTCTCACAATTCCGAGCCAATTTTGTGCAATGTTTGCTTTATTTCTTGGCAATCAATCGTTTTTATGGAAAGCTGTTTTGTGCATACCTGGTCACCTATGTTCCCATCAGTCTCATCTTCACAATGTGGATCATACAGGGACAGCTCGAGTTGATTGCCCAGTTTCTTGTTTACTCATGGCTTTGGTATCAAGTTAATTTTCTCTTTGTGTTTCATTGTATCATTGCACAGTGCACCAGACACATTCATAGACCGTGCAAGCTGTTGTTTGGTTTGATTGTTCGTCAAAAACAACAAATCACAATACGATCACGGATGAACATTGCCCACTTGATTGTGGCACTACACACTGAAAATCGTTATGGTTTCACGTATGGAGTCTTTGGATTGGTATCTTTAAATACATTTTCAAAGGTTAGTCGACAAAATTTTGATTATCTTAAAATACTGTTTTTATGCAATTTAGTTTGTTTTGTTGTATGGAAAATTTTGTCTAATCTCGTACAAATTGATGAAGAGGAGAATCATTGAATGATTGTTGTGATGAATTCAATTTAATCGGATCTAATCTTTTTTCCTTAAATAAAGTTAAAGTAAAATAATAACAACAGCAACATGATGTAATTGGTCGTCTTTCCAGTGGCTGTTAGACTGGATCCAGCTGCGGAGCACGGCCACATCAGCGTACACATTCGGTCGGGTGGCATGCTGACAGGAAGACGAGCCCCAGGAGACAACATCAACCAGAACACCATTCGGAGTCTGTCGCCACACTAGAGGGCGCACACGACAACAATACACTAACACTCACACACGATAACACTTCACTCTCAGTCCTTCTAGACTAAATAGCTCATTGTATTGGTTACCCAAGAAATAAACGATTACAAATTGCCATTTAAAAAATCAAAAGAATAATAAACAAATATGTGTATTTATGGAAAATTTCTCATTTTAAAATGAGAAATTTTAAGAAATTTTAAGAAATTTTACAAAATTACCGTTTTGGTAATTACTGACGATTTTCGTTCATACCGGTAATGAAATTTTGGACAGAAATACCGGTAAATGGCAATTGCCATTTACCGGTTGCAACCCCTCCAAACGATTCTTTACTATAGTATTACTATTAGTAACTATTGTTATAGAGTAAATTATTAAATTCCATTCTTATTTATTCGCATGTGGGATGTTGGGATTTCCAAAAAAACCTTCATTTCCAGCTGTATCCCAAAGCACTAGGCAAATAATTCTGCCATACGAATTAATATTGACAATTTCCTTATTAACGTCTAAATAAAGGGTTAGACAATCACTGCATAATAATAAAAGTTTTAATTTTAATGGACAAAACAATTGTACAAGGATCGTCTTCTTCGGATTTGGCCTTCGCATAATTGCATCAATATGCACCAACTTTCAACATTACCATCGTGAAGGAAAATCAATTCAAACGTATAATCCGTAAATTTTCGCCATGACTCAGTTATTAGAGTTTCTAAATTAGAAACTCTTATTATTACTGGTGTTTTTCAGAGTTGGCCATTTCAAATCACACAAGGAAACTTAAATCACTCCATGACAGGTCGATGAAGTGATTTGTCGCAATGCGAACGTTTCCTCGTAAAAATGTCCTACGGGCGTTGCAATGGTATGGCTTTTAAATAATAAAACAAAATATTGGCGTTTAAAGTGGATTTTATTGATTGAAAATTGTAGAAGTATTTGGGATAGTTTTAATACAAATGAAAACATGCTCTTTCACTTCACGATTGAAGGATGGGTGATATAGAATCTTGAAAATTGAGGCGCAGAAACGATAGTTTAAATAAGCGCAATGTTAATTTGGGTACCTAACAAATGGAAAATTTTTGGAGACCACTTTTTCCTATCATATATCGAAGGCCCATTCACATATCACGGCGACGTCCTGGCCTGCCTTTAAACGTTATTTCGGACTCTTAGGGCACTCGAGCAAAAAATATGTTTTCGATTATTGTATTTATTTTTTTTATTGCCAAATTGTTTGTTTTAAGAACACTACAGTGTCCTGATAGTCCGAAATGACCTTCATTTGGGGTTTTATCGATCATCAGAAAAAAAAACATTAATGGCAACCGAACTAATGCATTTCAAATGTCACCCTGTTCTTGTATGCCGTCGGGAGGGTTTACAATTGGATTTTTACAATGAAATTTAAATTTTTATTACTTTGTTTACCGCCGTTTGTCCTAGGTGTCCGAAATGGCCTTCATTCGAGTTCTATCGAACAATGAAGAAACTATTAAATTATTATTTGAGTTGAAAAAATACACGTGTGCTTTTATTATTTGTCGAGCGCAAGCGAATACAGCGGTACAGTTTATTCAATTCTTGTGTTACACGGAGCTGAAAGGGTGGCGACGCGTTTGGGTTCATTTGTTTATTTTGTAACATATCCATTTGTTAGCTTTTTATTATGTCATTTATTATCATGTGTTCCGAAAGGTTATGAAATGGCTCGATGAGGGGGGACGAGGAGTGAGTTGGAGGAGTGAGTTGGAGGAGTGAGTGAGGGGGGGAAAGTTGTCACTGACGCACTCTACTCTAGATAGATAAAATCAAAATTCACAGTAACTTTTCTCGAAAAACAATTTAAAGACAATTTAATGTCTTTGTTATTGGCACGTTTTTGAAAGTCAATCAACAACAACAAGCATGAGCCAATTTGATATCACCGGGGGGAATTCAAAGAGCCCATTGTTGGCAAATAAAACGGTAGTTAGTTCTTCTATCATATTAACAATTGGTAAACATTAAAAATCACGCCACCATTGAAGACCATTAAAGAAGCACCTCACAATGTGTTCCATTAAATATTATCGATTAAGGCACATTCACGCTTCCTTCAGAATAGTCTTTTTTCTGTATAATCATTAAAGTTTGGTATTTTCTTAAATATAATTTTTTTATTTTATTATTTTTTATTTCAATTTTTCAAATGTTCAAATGTCAATCGCCGCAAACGAAAATTTATTTTCGGTTCAACCGAATCTGTCGTTGAAGTTCGGATGAAGAGAAATGATCAAAACACATTCGCCGTTCTAGTGAAATCAAAGAATGTTGCCAATATTCAAGAAGATTTTATCGCTTTGCAAGCTGAACTATTATGCTCATCACAGCCAATTCGACATTATTCGAGCAGAAGATTGTTACAACTTTGAAGCGATCAGAAAATGTTATTTGTTCTCACTTTTACTCTACATTTTTACGACGCTGTATGGCATTCTCGGTCTCGAGTGGGAGTCTCGCCAATCGGGCCAACTCATTTGGGCAGCATTGCTCTCCAGTCCATACACTTTCAATCACCAGATGTGTCCACAAATTATATGGCCTCAGTTCAACTATCTCTATCTTACCGTGATAGTCTTTTCTATTTGCTGTTGGGTTGTATTTCTGGTGTATCCTCCAATTGAGAAACGCTTTCAAATCCGCCCTTATTTGGTTGATGGAGAAAAAGTTCATCTTGACAAAATGTGCGCTTTTCGTAAACAATTTCTCAAATTGGCCCTTGTCATTCATTCAACAGGACTTCTATGTGCATACATTTTTGGCTATGTACATGTTTTGTTCATAAATTCGGTTTACAATCTAAATTTAATGTCAATTCTGTTCTGGACATTACTGAATCCTTTGCATATCTACTATTGTACTTTATGTAAGTGTCCTTGTAATGTGATTGTTACTTGAGGTTAAACTTGCCGTATCCGACACTATTATGCCCTATCCGAGCCTATTTAACACAGTCCGACCCAACCTTACTCCTATTCAACTACCTCTATCACTTTCCCAATCCATCCCTATTTTACCCAATACGACCCAACTCTACATTAGCGTTAGAGTAGACATTTTTACCTAAAACTTCTTGATCCTATTATTATTATGACCCTATCCCGACCCTACCCTAAATGTACAGGATCTGTATCTTCCTCGTAACTATTTGTTTTAACAATTTTTCCTTTTAATTTTCAAGTTGCCTTTGCGATACCTTTCTATGTGATCCTGGCCAGCAAATACACCACTATTCAACAAACAATTTTGTTATCAAAATTGGCAAACATAAATGCAAAACTAAGTAAACTAAGAAAAATTCCTAAACGACGAAATGCCTTAAAACGAACAGCCCTACATCTACGTCTCTGGTTGGTGTACATTAAGGTGAACAGTGAAATCTGCCTCCTGTGCAAACATATCCGAGAGTATGCGCGATTCTGGTCACCGTACTTGACACTGCTTTTCAGTTCGTACATTTCACTTCAATGTTTTGTGTATTACATGTTTCTATTTGGTGCGGAGATGCCGCTACTGCTGCGATTAATGCTTTTGTTTGTGGTGCTTGGTATTGTGTTTGTGGAATTTCTGTTGATTAGCAAGTGCGCTGATGTGGTCAACAAAATGAAACAAATAACAGTACAGAATCGTATCTTTTATCATTGTTACCAAGAGAAAGCAGGAGTGAAACCAGTTTTACCACGAAATCTTGCAAAGGTACCAAAAATCAGTAAATGAAATATAACAAAATAATTATCAACAATTTGTCTGTATACAGGCTGAGACTCTTCAAGAAAGCCGACTGTTTCACAGTTATGCGTTTTCGTTGTTTGGCAAATATCGAATAACCAACAAATCGTTTCATATCGTATGTAACGTAAAATTTGATTTTTTATAATTTTTAATTTGTTAGATTATATCATACATCAGTCTTTTCTTTTTGTATATTGTTAAAAAACGACTATAGATACATTTTGCAAGTTGTTTGATTTAACACTCACATTACAATCCCTCACTTGTATTCTTTCATTTGTAATTAGCCGTTTATCAGTAGTTGCTCAATCACTCAGTTCCAGAGCATTTAAAAACTCTTGTCACCACACTAGATGGCGCGCAAGCCAACGATACACCAACACTCACCCATAATGACACGAACACCGATGATTGTATTAGCAACAAGCGACACGACACATTTTCTTAAACTGGTCAATAATGTTGTTTGTTTTTGATACTATTTCATTTTTTATATAATGTTTCATTTTTAATGAGTTTGTACATCCACCCTTATGGGATTTTACAAGGGAATGGATTTGAGTTTCTTTGTAAAATATAATATTCCAAATTGATGACCAATTACACTAAAGGTAATCTTTGGTTCGATTTGTTCGATTGAAATTGTGCTTTTAAGGATCAAAACTCAATTTTTAGTGCATTTTCGGACTACTGGCAGTCACAATGACAAACTATTTGAGTTATTGAGTTTATAATTGAGTTTGTTAATTCACTTAGAAATTTCCACTAAGAAAGGAGAAGGCTAACAGTTGACATTGGAAATACTTCTTAAAACAGCATACCGAAAAAATCTCTAACAAGCGCCGCATTCAATTAAACGCCGCAGTCAGAGCCTGTTAAAATTAATAAGCGGAGCTAGTTTGAGATTTTACGGTATAAAACAAAGTAACCAAACTCCAAAGAATATTTTAGTAATTTCGATTAGAATCGAATAATGGCCAAAATATTTGCCTTCTAACCAAAAATTTTAGTGCAAATAACCGAGCTAGGCTGACACCTAAGGGAGCTAAAGTTTGGTTGGAGACAGATGGGCGTTTTGGCCTCTTCCATCGATTTATCGGATGGAATGTGTTTAATTCTTTTACCGATTTATCGGGTGATCGATTACTGCTTCTACTACTGATTTATCGAGTAGTGGATTCCTCATACTACTGGCAATTTATTGGTTCAGTGGATTTTCTGTTCTACTGACGATCTTATTGGTTAGTGGATAATGGATTCGATGTTCTGCCATTGATTCATTGAATGGTAGATTTGCTGTTTGCCCTCTTGCGACCTCTGACCAAGTTCAACTGCTGCTTCTCTCAATGTGTGTGTTGGCAATTTGATTTGTTGCGTGCTGTTGCTTGGTTGTTGTATGTTGTATTGGTCTAATGTGGTGAAATTTCAAGGACTAACTGGGTGATTTATGGCCCTGCCGCTTTAAATTTAGCGTGAATTGGCCGCTCCACTCACAGTCCGAGTCACACCACCGACCATGCACTAGTGCATAATTGCGCGTGCAGCAAGTTTGTTCTTTCTCTCATTTCAGAATAGACATTCTGTGAGATCATCGCGTCCTTCATCGGACTGCATTGCAACATCTGCCGTTCAAGGACACTGCAGCCCTTGATCTCGAAAGTTCTCGATCACATCGCGCTCATGAAACGAACGATATTACCACACTCGTCGCTGTATCACGTGCACATCTCAACGTTCGTCCTACGATTTAACCCGCCATATGGCGACTCGGCATATGGAACTTTCCACTTGTAGTACTGTTGTAACACTACACTTGCGTTTCTTGTGAATCGCCTCACTCTACCTCCTGCGCTCTTGTATATATGCAAAGAGAGTAGTGGTCTATTTGGTGTCTACAGACGGCCACCTAATGAAAAAACACGTTTATATATGTTTGGAACTTGGTTTATTGACTGAGTGGATTTGGCCAAAATTGAGGTGGTCCAGGTGACCCAAAAATAGGCGGATCCTATGTTGATGGAGTTCCAAAGTGCAGGAACCCTGGTAAAGGGGTTGTTTAAAGGGGTTCATTCCGTGAAGCTCCACCAAAACCAAAACGGAAAAGAGGAACCAATTTGTATGATGATGCGAGCACTATCAAGGAATGCGCCACTGTTGAAGAAGCTTTCACATTTATTCGGGAGTTGAGAATGTGGAAACATAAATATCCGTCGAAATCTTCTTCTGGGGAGCGGCATATTTGGGTGTGCAAGTTCAAGGCATCGTGTTCAGCTAGGATTTCAATATGGCTGCCCAATACATCTCTTCAATGTTTGGTTCAAACAAATGGAAAAGAACATGACCATAGTCCAAAGATTGAGCGCGGAATTGAACAGGAAACGAAAAAAGAAATAGTGAATCTTGCCGAGAACGGAGTAAAAGGTTCCAAAAAGATTCTGAAAGCTTTGAGGAAGAAGGGAATTCCTTGTCCAACTTTGCAACAAGTCAATAATTTCGTGGCATATAATCAAATCAAGACATCTCCTGCAATTAAAACTTTGTCTGAACTGGAGGAGGCAGTACACTCACTCGATTGTGTACCTGTTTGTGATGATGATGCTTTTGTAGTTCATTCATTTTTTGATCACGATTCTATGAAATTTGGTATCTTCTGGTCGACACCTCTTCTGCTCAGCTTTACTGAAAAATCTCCCTCGATCCATGCCGATTCAACTTATAAGCTGAATTATTTGAATTTTCCTGTTCAAATCCTTGGAACAACTGACAAACAGTGTCACTTTCACCCATTTGGATTAAGTTTAGTTTCAGATGAAACTGCTGCATCTTATCAGTTTTCATTTGAGGCATTGCTCCGTGCTGAATCAAATTACCGCCCGAACATTCTCATCGCCGACTGTGCACCAGCTATCTCACGTGGATTTGAACGTGCATTCAACTACGATCACGAAGAAAATTACAAACGTGGTTATTGTTGGTACCATGTGAGTGCAAAGATTGATGAAAAACTTGAGAAAACTCAACTCGATGCTCAATTAACCAAGACTGTTAGGAGTGATATCAACAAACTGCAGCTTGCCAAGTCTCGCCCTGAATTTAACTGTGCCGTATCCTGTTTTTTTCTTAAGTGGAAAAAGGTGGCCGAATTGGATCCATTCCTTTCATACTTCCGTGACCAGTACATTAACCAGCGGAGTAATTGGTTCGAAGGCGCTATTCCGGGATTTCCTTCAACAGACAACGCTCTAGAGGCAACAAATTCTGTTTTGAAGAAAGAATACACACTTCGAGAAAAACTTCCTCTGCATGACTTTATAAAGATGGCAATGACAGTTGTTCGAGATTGGTCACAAGAAAGGAATCCAACATTTGGATTCTATAAAGAATTCTACACTAAAGCTGACTATAGTACGACTATTCAAGCTAGCGGCTATAGAATTGCAACTAATAAATTGATTCAAATCAAATGTCGTACTTTGAATGATAACATCTCACTATTCTTTGTTCCACCTGAAACAAAGCTGAAAATATTCACTGAAAAGGAAATCTCACAATATTTACGCAAGTCCTCTTTTTCTCCAAATGTTTTCCGATCATTTGACAACTATGTGACATTTACCGAAATGATGAATGTGGTCAAATATAACATGACTGATTGGATGTTGTCTACTTGTGATTGTTCAGCTTTTCTCAAAAAAGGAGCATGCAAGCACGTTGTGGCTGTAGCTGTACGAGAGAAGCATTTCAAGGTCAAGCCAGAAGCCAAGGCTACTAATCTGTTGGTTGGAAAGCGAAAGCCTGGTCGACCACCTAAATCTACTCAAGCGCTTTCAAGAAAGTGATTTTACTTCATTGGATCATCTAATGACTTTGATATTTACTATTTTTAACTTAATTTGACTATTTTGTATCTATGGCCAATTTAATAACATTTATGGCCGATTTTATTAAATCTATGGTAAAAATAATTCTGCTTATGGCCACGTTCATTATGGTACAAATTAATTATTTTTATGGCCTGTTTCAATATTTTTAATGGCCAAATTAATGTTTTCTCGTTAACTATTCACAAACATCTAACCTTATCAAATGTAATCGACTCCAAAAAGTTTCTTTTTAACTATTTTCATAAAGACCACAGTAATGGCGGCAAACAACTAAACAAATGACCAAACATTAATAATATAATAAACATCAAACTCAAACTAAAATAACAATTTCAAACATTCTTGAGTCAATTAGGCCATGGTTAATAAAGCGGAAACCAGATATGACACCCTTGTAATTTGATATCATTTTGCTTAACTAAAGATTATTCAAATAATCAATTAATTAGTCAAGTAATTAGTATTGAGTTCACTTACTTTTAAAAAGCTGAAGACTAGTTGGCTCAAATACTTTCGAGAAAGTGTACGCAAAACGTAGATTCGCCTTGTAAATAGCGACATTTTGCTGTACAATGATCGAACACTGTCTTGTGACAAGCATAATGATGCCCACCAGTTCAATCGAGTAGAATATATCAATGGCATTCTGCAGAATCGCCTCCACCTCACCGAACAGTACAAAATATAGAAAGCAACATATGAACACCACAAAGCCAAAAACAGTGTTCGTTAGCAGGACATTCCAGAGTCGATTGTAAACGGCCAACTCGTGGGACAGTTCAAATACTTTTTGATTGCATACAAGAAACCGGTTCCAAACAATTGATCGCGCAAGTGGTCGATTGCTTTTAATCGTCTTAACCCGAGAAGTTGCTTTAATTAACAGGCCAATCTTTCTTAGTCTGTAGCGTTGTTTCAATTTGATATAGTTGGCCAGCAGATGAAAGTATATAGGTGGAAAAATCACACCTGAAAATACATGTAAATGAAAATTCCAAGTCATGCATTGCACACTAATCAACACCTACCGCTAACGATGTAAAAACACCAAAAGTGATAGTACAAAAGGAGCCACAGATTACGAAAGGTAAAAAAGATCACCATCCCGGATTGAATAGTACAAATGATAGGTAATATAAAAGAACAATACCAAAACGATCGAATTCACCATTGCAATCGTATAAATTTTCCTTATTCTTGCACGCATTTTCAGAATTCTATCCGATTTGCCTTGTTTCCAAACTTTTGAAAAATTACATTGAAAATATAAGAATTTGAGATAAAAACAACAACTTACACTTTCCTCTAAAATAAATTGTTCTTTTCCCGGTTGCATTGTTCCGCACCGCAAACATGAAGTACTCGGGATCAATGTTTGGCCTCAGGGCCAGATAGCCAAAAGTGAGCACACACTGAATCATTCCTACCGTTAGAAAAATATCAAACAAGTCCCAGAAGCCTTCGGGCGTCATGTGGTGGGTCAAAAGTTCGGGGATGCCAGTCGAATTGTACTGGCCACCATACAGAACAAAGATGACATAAACATTGTCCAGAATACCATACAGCATCACCAAGGTTGGTGGCACAAAGTGAACACTTATTTTGATCCAGGGAAAGTACGAGTAGCTTTGCGTTGAACGCCTCGTCTTCAAGGACTCAATTTCGTCAATGGATTCGCAGTCTTTGATCGTGTCAAGATCAAAGTAGAATTCACTCAGATGCACGTAGATTAACTTGAAGAATTTTTTAGTGTAATTTAACGAATGTAAAATTACTAAAATTAAGAATTGTAACATGTTTCAGAATTTAACAGATTGCAAACCAAGATGGGAATAATACTGGTTGGGAACAAGTAAACAAGTCCTTTTCGAAAGAGTCTCCTTTTATAGCAGCTTTTTTCTTGGTCTATTCGGGAAAGTTCCTACCAAAACAAGTCAATCAAAAGTTTCAATCGCTGTACATTTCAACATTTAAATGGATTGCTGCTTGCCATTAATATTTTATAGACATAATTATAAAAAACAAACTCAAAAGTTAAAATAGAATTCTTTATTTAAATTAATTCTAGTAATCAAATAACATTCGTTAAAAATATTTATTATATAATGATCGATCTCGAAATCCGAAAATGAAGGTCACATGGGACTCTTAGGGCAATCTTGGCACTGCAGAGGAAACAAAGTAATAACAATTTGTATTTTATTGTAAAATCGATCACAAGGACAAAATGCAATACAATTGTATTGTGTCCTGTCGGAAACAGATTTGGAGGTCGATCGTGTCAAACCAAATTGTGAGAGCAAATGCTCGATTTGAACAGTTTACTCATTGGTAATATCCATACCCTACACTAAGATTGGGGTAGAAGAATTTTTCAACTTCTTCGCTTTTAAAGTAAATTGAAATTAGTGATAATAACTGTGTATATTCAAAATGTCACAAAATTAATTTGCACTACCGAAATATCTCTAAAATATCTTACTTTTTAAATTTTGAAAGCAGTACTGTGCTCTTTTCAGCAGTGATAAACTCTCATAAAACGTGCTATTGAATGCAATCGGTGCATATGATGCAATTGACATTGCATACAACCCGTAATAATTCGAATAACTTAAATTCATAAGTTACAAAATCAATCTGTAGGTTTAGTAAATGTAATTCTGAAACGTTACGCTTAAACTTTCGTTTCGATAATTTGCATTTGTATAATAGTCTTAATGAATTAAGTACAAGCAAATGAGAATTTTGCATTGAGAAATTGCATTTCAACGAACAAATAGTAAATTAGTTCGTTCAAAACTTAGTAGTTCTCAATTCAGTTTATTGAAATAATAAAAGAAGAGTTGACACAACGCCACATTAAGTGACCACACGAAGATTAGGGTCTTTTGAACGAAACACTATACAGAGTCATAGACTTTTTACTGACTAGATCAATGATAGTGCCAATTATTGATTTGGTAATTTCAAGATTGGTTAGGAGATTGAGGGTGGTGTTGTGAATGGCTCCTAGGGCGTCAAAGATCCAACCATACACCTCTATCGAATTCTGGCAAAATCCAACGAATCGCCACAATATTGAACCAATCAACGACAAACTCATTTTCCCATTTAACCATCATCTCAATCAGTCTTTGCTTATTACCTCAAAATATTTCCTTTGTCATGCTTTTCAAATTGATTTCCATTTTCAGTTTGAATGATTATATCTGCCAACAGCGGAAAAAAATTGCTTAACGTCTTGTACTTGGGTATTCCTCTAATTTGTAACTCAATGTATTGACTCAATGTTTTACTCACCTGGACTCATATCGTGTTAATTACTAGCAATTTGTTGCTTTGATTGTCGCCTTGCTGATCACTCAATTATGTAATAAAGCTACCGCACGCTTGCTAATATTAGATGACCAAAGTTGCGAGCCATAAATAAATAAAATAATCGAAGCTGACAACCGAACGCAACGAGCGCTCAGCACAAAGTGAAGAGAACAAGGCAAACGTGAGAGGGCAAGCGGAAATCAAATATGAGACCTGTGGGAAAGTAAATTCTTTTCAGCGACCAACAACAAACAAACACAAAACAAAATGACGACAAACATGATTCGGAATCGAGCAAGCCAAGGCCAATGTATACTTCAATGGGGGTGAGTTAGAGAGCGCTCAACACAAAGTCATACGTGGTGCGTGTTGTATTCAGTAATTGGCCAAAATAATCCATTAATCTTTAAGACCATTTACGGTTATTTATTTCATTTGGTTTATTGGACAGCTGTTCTATTACACAATACGACAGTGCGCTAAGGTTCTGAAGGCTAATTAGATAATTTTTTTACTAAAATCAAAAATTATATAATCGATTTCAAGACTTGACCAAATAATATTGCCACTAAAAGTTGACATTTGTTAAAGGTATGAAAACTAAAAAATAAAATGAAGTATTCGTTTTCTCCTCCTTTTTAAGCAGAATCCCGTTTGGTACCTCATTCTCTGCATTTGTATGCATTTCGACTGTTTTGCAATTTTTGAATCAAATCAAAGTCGTTCAATGTGGTAATACTAAAATAGAAAACATTATTGAAATTTATTGCATTTCTTTTCAGGAATATTCGCGTTTCATAGATTCTTCATTGTCAACGAAAAATTTTCATTGGCCAGATATCGAAGTTTACGCTGGCGATTGCATGTTTGTTTTGGTAAATTACCGGTAAAAACAGGACCTAATGAACACAATGACGAGCCCATTTCCGAAAGCAATCAACGAAACAATCCTCAATTGAGAATCACTTTAATTATATCACAATCCATGAATTCACTTGTGTCTCAAATAAAGTAAATTAAAGACACATGCCAAGTCAAATGCAAATTACTCACAAATATTGATTTAATTATTTCATTTTTTCGTACATGTACACTTTCCGCCGAATATTGCCAAGTTGAGTTGTTTTCAATCGATTTTTACGATATTCTTCTCTGTCATGACCGTGTGTGTGTGTGTTTTTCTAATTTGATCGGTCGTTTTCGGCTTCACTGGCTCACAAGGATCTCACAAACGTGTCTTAATATACGTATATATTGAAAATTTTGTTTCTTATAGCAACGATAACAATTACAGTGTTTGTGTTTGTGTTTTTCAATTTCATTTACGTTTTACATTTACTCGGGTTTGGCTCGTATTGAAAAGTAAGTTTTTTAAATTACATTTTCTATGTTAACTTCAATGAGGTGAATCTGAAAAGAAACCAAACACTCTGATGCACTTGATTTTTGCACATATTTCATGATAAAGTATTACTATCTACTTGTGAATGTTGTGTTATCTTGTTGGAGAGGAGACGATTTAAGAATTGAGTGCACAAGCTCTAGGAAGAAGTTTCTGACCTGTTCGCCTCAATGTCAGTTATTTTATTGACTTTTTCTGATATTTTTTTTTGTTATATTCTTATTAAAAATAGTTAGTTTTGACTTTCAAGAATGTAAACACAGTGATTGTTTAGACATCGTAGACAATCGAAAAAAATTGTTTTTGGTCGCACTGGCACTCAAAATGGATGATAACAAGCGCTGTCGTGTTTGTGGCGATAAAGCATTATGTGAGTGAACTTTTTCATTTATTTAATTCGATGTTAAATGATAATCTGTGATGCAAAAAATTTTTTATTCTTGGATTAAATATTTAGGTTTTAATTTTAATGGACTCTCGTGTGAAGCGTGTAAAAGTGTTTTTTCGGCGAAATTTGATTAAAAATGAGGTAAAACTAAACACACCTAAATTATGTTCAATGATTTACTTTATATTACGACTTTAAATTATATTTTATACGTTTTAAGAAATTTGAATGCAAAAATGAAACAAATTGCATGACTATGATGCAAAAGTCCACAAGGAAATTCTGCAAACGATGTCGAATGGACAAATGTTTTGCGATTGGCATGAAAAAGGTTATTGTTTTCTTTATTTATATTTAACTCACAAAAACGTTTTCAGGAATTAATTACCATATTCAAAGAAAAAGCAACTTTACAGAATATTCCCACGGATGTCAGTGGTAACAAATTTTATTTTGACATTTTAATTTTTATCACTAAAACTGATTTTCAAAAACTAATTTTAATTTAGATTACAATCAAGAACTTCAACCATACGACCTTTTGCGTATAAACGAAATTGAGAAGGCGATGATCCATTTTCCAAATGAACACAACCTCCCATCCGTTGGCCTCACAGAAGATCAAGCCTACCTTGCAAATCTAACTGAACACTATGCTAGAAGGTCCATAAAGTTTTGCAAAAGCATCGAAGCATTTCGGTCATTGGATTCAATGGATCAATACAAGCTAATGAAGTCGTTCTTCCCGGAAATAACTGCTATTCAAATGTCCTTCATCTACATGGAAGAAAAAGATTATGTGCGCGTGCTGGTAATGCATTCAACATATTAAAATTCCCATGTGCTGATTCATTTAATCGATTAGAACGAGACAGGACAAGGGAACGGTTTATGTTAGTGTGGATGGGCCAGCTGATAAAAGCATGGTTGCAAAAGAATATGGAAGCAGATTTCGACGATTTGCATTTCCTCTTCGATTTATAATGCAAAATGACACTACTATTAGAAATTTGGTACCATATTAAAACAAGCTTGTGTTTGATTATTAACCACTTTGTTTTTTTTAACATAGTTATTTGCTCATCTCTTGTTTAAACCTAGAGATAACACCAGTTGTCAGGAATTTGTCAAGTTTGGATTTGTGATTTTGTATATTTTTAAATTAATTTGTATTTATATTTTTTTCATTAGTTTCAATTACGCGGTGTACAGTCGTTTGCTTCGGAAATATCTTCGATTCAAATTTAAAAAGTACTGGAGACAAAACGTTTTCATCTCTCATGGATGTGCTCGGACAGATTGGCGTGACAAGTAAAATATATTGGAATTTTTATGATCAAGAATTTACACCAAATGAACTGCATGAACTTGTGCGTGATATTTACGATATTAAGTTAGTGTAATGTTTTGATTAAAAATGAAAATAATTTGGTACTAACGCGCTTTGGAGATAATTTGTGTAATAAGACGCTTTATTTCGTTCAATAGTTAAAAAAATTGAATTATGAAATAATAATGAATTTTATTTGTCAATCCAAATAAAAATAACAAGTCAACCCAAACCCTCCGCGCTCGCTTCGTTGCACTCCGCTCACTGCTCCGGGTTTGCCGTTGACTTGTTAAAAAACCCGCCCTTGGCGGGTTTACCCCCACCCCCACACCACACCCGTCCACTCCACTACTCCATCTCTCTCGGCAAAAAATGTCACGAAAAGTTAAGAAAACGTCTTGTTTATTGGTGAAATATTAGAATTGGAAGTGTGATGCATGAAAATGTTTTTATGGCCACAAATGGTGTGAATGTGTAAGTTGAAGAAATATAGCGTGTTGATAAATTGTTACTTTTTGTAAAATTAATAATTTATCGTGTTATTCCACCATGTTGTGTTGGCCAGAGTTACATGAACCAATACAAATTTGTAGACCACATTCTTAATACCACCCGAAATACGCGCAAATGGGAAGAGGTTTTCACACCACTGAGAGGCACATAGCATTGATCATGCGAAAATACCTGATTTTTAAGGTATATTGTACTGGCTAAACTTAATCTAACGGGAAATTTCACTCTAAGCAATACGCAAGGCAATCCTAAGTTTGTTGCTTTGCTCATCATACGAATGCGTGGAATGGGAACTTTTTGACTTTTAATGTGACCATGTGCAATTCAACAAAACATAATGTGTCCCCAATATCCTCAACGAATAGTCTTTTTCCATTGCATTGGAATTAAGTGGAATGTGTGAAGTATTGATGATTCTGTTTAAGCATTGGAGCTGAGACAGATTGATCGTTTCGTGATGTAGATGGTTAAAAAAGGTTTACAGTTGAAGTTGTGGCTTGATTCAAGTTATCTATCTGCGAGTGAACTTTACTACTTTGATGATGGAAAAATGATTGTGGTCAACATTGGTTGGGCTGATGAAACTTTGACATAGAAAATGATACCACGTTCAGTGTCGTCAGTGTTGTTGTCTCCTTAGAGTACAGCGATTTCGTCTGCTTCAGCTGTAGGTTGACCATACTGCTTACCTACATGATGACGAAATACTATTCAGATCCTCCAACTGAAATTTTTTTCTCAAACACGTATGAACTGCTGGCACAGTGGAATTATGTATTTATCAGTGTGCAAAAACAATTCAAGAAAAATGTCACATAAAATCAGAAGAAAAGTTTGATTGCGATGAGTTATATAGTCAATCAGAAAGGGAGATTTGGCCCATAAGCACGACTGGGTTCTCGTTTGACTCCCCGAGAAATAGAATAAGAAATATAAGCTTTTGTTTGATTTGAGATTTGAGAGGGAAAAGTTGTTTCGAGACAAACATTAGCATCACATTTATTTGTCGATTTAATGTCGAAATTGCAAGTGTTGGATTGCAGGTAGTTCGCGCTTTATACGGAATTATAGTTTGTTATCAAATATCAAATTATAGAATTGACAATATTGATTAGATATCATTATATATGTTACATTTTATGGTTTATTTATTTATTTTTCATGTTGTGATTCATATCTCAATCTATGCATTATCACTTAAAATAAATTTGAATTAGGAAAGTTTCCGGAAAAGTTGAGAAACTTCCCGAAAATTTTGATTTTTAGAACGTATTTGGGAAAGTTCCCGTAAGTTTTGAAAAATATTTCCGGAAACTTTCCCTGTCCCAAGGGTCATAAGTCATGGCCCTAGGTACTCAAAACTGTACAACCGATAAATACACTACCAATGTGGCGCTGTTCATCAACCAATCAGATCACTCGAATACCATCACCAACGACGACGACGACGACCACTTTTTTCATCTTTCCTTTAATATAATGGAGATTTCCTTTAATATAATGGAGATAAATAGATTCGAGTGTATGTCTACCGTTGAAAGTACGAACACCGTTCGAGTAAAAGTACGAAACATGCATGCTATTTCTCGACACGATTTAGGGGTTGGGGGGGATAGAATTGGGAAAGTAAGAAAAATATATACAGGATAGAAAAAGAGGAAATCTAACCTCACACGCCTCGGGTTCTCTTTCAAAGAGAATTTGCTCAACTAAGGATGAACCAAACCAAAACAACATCAACACTAATGTAATGCAAATTAGTTTGAAGAAATAGAACAAACGTCAACAAAATTAATTCATGCAGACAATTAGTCGATTTGTCCTATCCCCTTTACACTAATGAATCGTCTTACCACACCAATTATTTCCGTGACAACAGGAAAATTTAGATGTGACGTCACATCAGCAGAGTTGTATCAAACATTTGATCAATCTAATGAATCAAGCGAAAAGATTGCCTCATCATTTAGCATTAGTTTATCACTCGATCCAGTGTATGCCGAAGTTGCTAAACCACAGGGGGATTCAAATTAACAAAAATTAATTTAAAAACCAAAAAGAATTTATTAAAATTAAAATATTTAGATTAAAGCAAGTCAAAGCAAAACAATAAAGTTTAATTATACTTGAGTTTGTTCTTATCCAGCCCAGCTTTGCTATTATCATTATGATTAGTGTCACTTGTTGTTTTCATTGTTTTCAACTGTCTCATCTTTTGTTCCGCCTGATAAGTTTTGAGATAAAAACTGCCAAACAGATAGATGTACAGCAATGATTGGATCAACAAATTGAACGAGTAGAAAAAGTCATAGCCCTCCTGGTAGGTGACAAAAAGAGCGCATACGCAAACAGTATCACAAACTGGACAATCTGAAATTGGGTGAGATATCGCTTCCACCAGAGATAAGGCTGCAGTGCAGGACCACACGTCGCCAGACCATAGTAACCGTACATGAACGTGTGGATGGCACAGTTGAGCAACTGAAAGGGAATTATGTAGGCGTTATTGCCACACAGACGGAAATATGTCCACGAGATGAAAGGCACAGTGAGATGGTGGAAGAAATGCAGACCGGAGATTTGATTATTCTTTTTGCGCAACACAAAGAACACAGTGTCGAGCAGATCGATGAATTTACTTAACATGTACACGTGATTCAGTGAAATCACTGTCATTGACTTTGCGCCAGTGTCCGAGAAGGCGGGAAATTTGACATTAAACATGTCGAGTCCATAGTCGTACAGGAAGAGATAGCGCACAAAAAAAGTAACCATTGCCCGCAGAAAGAATCAAATTGTACACAATCAAAATAGACCTGAGTGAGAATGCCTTCCGATCTCGCATCAACCACGGACCAAGGCGCAGCACAAATGCAGAATACACAGTGAGAATGAAGAGTGGTGGTGCGAATGAGTCCATAAAGAAGAGCGGTGCCACACGTGGATCGCCATGTTCACGCCAATAACCACGGAAAAGGTATTCGTAATTCCAAGTCGAATCACTCGAGTTGAGTAAAGTTGAGTTTGCAATCATTTTCTAGTGTGTGCGCGCGTTATTGTGTTTGTCATGTATAATGCCAGCAGACAGACAAATGTTAATTATTATTATGTAAATATATAGAAATATTCGATCAAGTGTGAACACGATTTACACTATCGGGCATGGAATGACATGCCCAACTATTTCGTATATTGTTTGTCGCTGTGCACTTATGGATACCAAACACAATATGGACTCGAGTGGCAATGGGTGATACGCTTTTGAAGGAGAAATTAAATAAAATATTCAGCTTTTGATGCACCAAGCTGAATACTGATGGAGAAGATGGCGTTAATCATGCTGGTTCGATGATGATGGTTCGATGTGGTCCTGTGAGGTGACATTCATGCGCCCACCAAATTGCACACACAAATAAATTGAGCATTTCCATTAGCACACGCTGTATGCATTGCCATTGCGATCGTTATATTGTGTCAAGCTTGGTGTGTTATGTACCAAATGCCTAATGCCAATGACGACCATTGTTGCAAATCAGTAGTGTTTCTCTGTGGATCTTTGTCTGTGTCGTCATCGTCGTCGCTAATGGACCAATTCGCAAGTTTAGTTAACAATCGAGACAATTAAAAAGTTTGTCTATTTTTATATGTTTGCTTTTATCAAGGAAAGGTAGACATTAGGTGCATTAGAATAATGTAAATCTTTAGTACAGTTTTGCTCCGTTTATGACTCATGTACATGATGACTAATTTAACAAAGGACTCAATGTAATGTGCATTGGTTTGTATGTGTGTGTTGGGACAATAATAGTTTATTGCCACCGACAGCAAAATGCAATATATAATCCATCGGTATACACCTTTGAAGAAACTACGTATGGATACTCAATAATTGACATTTCCATCATAGTTATAAAGTTGAAGTTTCTTATACATCTTGAGCTTGGTCCTAACATTCTTTCCTCTAATATTGAGTTGATTGATCCCATCCTTACAATTCTAACGATCCTAACCAATGATCGAATTTTATTATTGAGTTAACTTTCAATTCCAACTAATCATGTGATCAAGGATCTCAGGACAGAAGAGGCAGTCGCCAAAACATATTACAAAGATCCTAAACCGTTCCATCTTATTGATGTTTAAGTAGCATAGCAATGATCCATTATCTCGAGTGTTATCTAAATCATAAGGCTTCATATATAAGTGCGATTGTACATTTGTACTAAAGCACACATTTGTGTGATGATTGTTCTATTTGTACTTTATGGATTGTGCTATTTTATGAGACACTTACTTGTTGTTGGTGACATTAATAATCCGTTTTTAGTTTAATTAATAATTAAGCACTCAAGGTGAAATTGTAATGTATTCGGTTCAAATAATTACTCAAAAATAACCACAGAATTTTTCCAACAAAAAAAATGTACCACTAAAAGACTAAGACTAGCCTTGCCAACTTTCGTTAAGGGAAAGAAATGCTGGTCGTAAAGTACGTTACACTGCTGCTGTTTTTCAACAACTGCCCACTGGCAAAAAGCTATGACTGGTACAGCGGTTAGTGTGTTTGTCTAATAACACAACCTTCCCATGTTCGAGTCGCCCTTCAGAGTCACTTTTTTTATTTTATTTATTTATTCTTTATTTGTCATTAAAACTACAATTAGAATGTAATTAGAATATAGAAATTCATGAACTTGAATTATACGAATAAAATAATTGCCAAACATTCCCTTAATAAGCGTTTTATTACACATTTCCGTATGGCTGTGCTTGGCTGACAGTAGTAGTAATGATAATATTTATAAACTGATCATATTTATTATTTGCTTCCATTACTTGCGTTCACCCATCGATCATGTCACCATCACCACTCAAACTTTTAATCTTCTCAATGGATGGAGTAGGACACCAGAACGCCTGTGTCGGTATGGCTCAAGCACTGGCAAAACGTGATCACTGTATCCAGTTTCTGCTCAACCATGTTTCAAAGGTCAACTCAGAAAATTTTGTTTATAAGAAACCTATTTCATAGTGTGTTGCAACTCAAGAAATTGTTGATCCACCAACAACCAATAACAAACCAAATCCAATCAAACAGTAAGCAATGAACCTGATCGGTCTTCTTTCGAGTAAATCACATCTCGAATAGTTTGGGGGAATAAATTGCCCGTCCGGTAAAGCAACTTATGCTCAAAATAAGAGATACAATGTTGGAGCTCAATCTACTGATTGAGTAGATCATCAGGAAGGAGACGCCTGATCTGTGGACCACTTGTTGATTCCACCAGCGATTCCAATAAATGGCTTTCCATGGGTCAGTCTGTTTAGTTGACATCCAATGACTCTGTACGATTCGGAGAAGTGGCCACCTTGTGGTGCAGGTTTCGCTAATGGCAGTGGTCCATCAAGTTGGGCAGAGTACAGAGAATTGCGTGTGAAACGTTCCGCTGCTACATATCTTCAGTCATACTACAAATCTAAAGTCCATTTCAGTACGCTCTATTGGAAGTTTGGTAGCATTCGGAAAATGTTGTATCACTGTACCTCAATATTTATGGATATCTGAAAGAGTTGGACAATCACGATATTGTGCCTATTCCAGATGGATTTGCTCGGGTTTATGCATTCCTTCGAGTTGATGAGGATTATAGACAATTACATTGCGTTACAGCTAGAGTTCATCACAAATAATGAGAAGTTGTCTCACTTGGTTGAGTTCAGTTGATGTGATCTTGATGAAACGGATCACTTCTGTTTTGGCTAAATTTACTAACCATTTTATCATCAAAAGGATCACGTGCTGAAAAGTATGAACAGCCATCAAACTGTCGGGTTGAGGCATTCCTACTCCAAACCCGAATCCTGTCTCTTGTGGACCTTGTGATCACTCATGGAAGCAACAACAGCATCACTGAGACATTCTCCTTTGGCAAACCAATGATTTCCCACTATTCGCTGATCACTTAGACAATTCACAAAGAATCCAAAGTAAGGCATTTTGTACTCGACTAGAAATTTATACTTTTACTAAACAGGAACTACTGGACACAATTGAACGACTACTGAAGGTATGATAGGGATACTGCCAGCCAAGCACAGCCATACGAAAATGTCAAACCAAACCCTTATTAAGGGAATGTTTGGCAATTATTTTATTCGTATAATTCAAGTTCATGAATTTCTATATTCTAATTACATTCTAATTGTCATTTTAATGACAAATAAAGAATAAATAAAAAAAATAAAAAAAGTGATTCTGAAGGGCGACTCGAACACAGGAAGGTTGTGTTATTAGACAAACACACTAACCGCTGTACCAGTCATAGCTTTTTGCCAGTGGGCAGTTGTTGAAAAACAGCAGCAGTGTAACGTACTTTACGACCAGCATTTCTTTCCCTTAACGAAAGTTGGCAAGGCTAACTAAGACTAAGACTAAGACTACTCAAAAAAATGCGGAATATAAATTTCAAACATTTGATGGAAAATTACATAGATTCGTGAACGTGTTCTTTTTTTGTTTGATTTTTTTAGACCCAGCCAAACATGTACTGTTCAATGTAAATGTGCAGTTTTCTAGTGGCATAAAGTTGTTTCCTAAATTCAGCATTAATCTGGAAACCTAGGGCAATATTTTTGCATTTTTTCAATTCTTTGAATCATTTCTTTTGGCTCTATGTACATCTTTACTTGGAATTTGGCACTGACCTGCGAAGCCACTGACTATGTAATAGCCGCCAAAGCCACTTGAGTGGAAATAGCCGCCGTTGAGTCTACTGAGTAGTAGTACTCATGGCACCTATCCACATGTGTAATACTAATAAACTAACAAAGTACCAAACATTTTGGCACACAAATTGAACTGTTGAAACGCTTGTTGGTAGTTCCGGTTATTGCAGAAATAGGTCAAACTGGTGCAGTCATCGCCGAATACCGCTGGATCATGAGATACAGCGAGAGGTGAAGCGATGTGAACAGTCTGACAGCTAGCTGCTGACTGAATGCAAGTGTTTGCAGTTGGCCAGCTAACCTCTGTGCCAAACTGTTGACTGTCCATAAAGGTCATAACAATCCTCAATCCAACAGTTTTAGTGCAATCCTCAATCCTTCAGTTTCAGTGCAATCCTCAATCCTTCAGTTTCAGTACAATCCTCAATCCTTCAGTTTCAGTGCAATCCTCAGTCCTTCAGTTTCAGTGCAACAATCCTCAATCATTCAGTTTCAATACAATCCTCAATCCTTCAGTTTCAGTGCAATCCTCAATCCTTCAGTTTCAGTGCAATCCTCAATTATTCAGTTTCAGTACAATCCTCAATCCTTCAGTTTTAGTGCAATCCTCAGTCCTTCAGTTTCAGTGCAACAATCCTCAATCCTTCAGTTTCAATGCAATCCTCAGTCCTTCAGTTTCAGTGCACTCACCCTACATGCCCTACCCCACCCGGACCCGATGCGGCGGTTGCTGCCGCAACCGCTTCGCATCGGACCTAACCGAATTTCGCAAGCTACTGTATGACGGTGCAAGCAGCATTACAATCCTCAATCCTTCAGTTTTAGTGCAATCCTCAGTCCTTCAGTTCTTATGTGTGTCGCTTCGCTTGGCAGGGCTGTGCCGAATTTTGTAATGTATTAGACTACTTATGAACACTTAAATATTCAAATCCGATATGCTGAACAAATTTGTATATTTCAAAAACCTCAAAATATTCGGAATAAAATGGTTAATTAATTAAAAATCCGGAAAAACTTTTAAAAAAAATCTGTCGTTCTATGTTAGGTCTCTTTCAATCACAAATAGGTTAAAAAAACTTGATTATCTGTTTTCTTTTGAGGGGACACAAAATCTCTTTATTCCAGTAGTAAATCACCGAAGTTTAGGTTAGGCTTGTGGTGTATTACTAAAGCGTAAAAGTCTTTGGGCAATTGTTGCGAATTGCAGTTGTCATTCGAAGAAGTACCGCAAGAAAACTAATCAATTAGGTCTGATAACAATGTAAATGTTCTCTGTGTATGAGTCAAATAATATCTTCGGAATAACGACAACTTTGGAGCAGTTCTTGGTCAGTTCGCCTATTTGATGAACAAACACATGCGTGACTATGATATTACGACGACTGCTTGACAATTGGTCACTAGGTACTTTCATAGAATGTTGCTGCTACCCACACTTGTGAGTAGCACCACACAAAGATGACCCAAGATAAAAGCCACAAACTGGTTGTCTTTGCATAAGCCTGCATTACAACCTTGCTTGCTTGTTTTGATTCAAGTTTTTAGTTTACCCGAAAGAGGTGTTCGAATAAGAGCAACTGAGGGCGGACAATATCCACGTGGATATTGTGCACTAGTGCAGGATTGCTGATAGTTGGACTGTTTCTGAGCATTTGCTTGTGTTTGTCAACTATATGTTTAGCGCCGTTCCAAGGACTTATTGGGCCCGCGCACTTTAATTTTGGCGCCCCTATTTTGTAGATAGGGGGCCATTATACAATTTTTTGAAAAAAAATTGAGTTTTAAAATTATCACAAAATGCATTTTCAAGCATTGGTGTACCGAGAACGCTGTTTCCAGCTATGGATTCAATGCGGAATGACGTTTAGGCAATAATAACAGCACTGCGAATCATTTGATCAACATTGGATCGACCTTTTTGGCTGCTCTTTTGATTATAAAAGTGCTCAAAATCTCAGATCTCAACTATGCACTAATTGGCTCGTAGATTGTGCTGATTCAGAATTTACTCAAAGAGCTCAGTACTGCAATTTGGACGTTTTATGCTGCTCTGCTCTTTTACATGTTGAATCCAATTGGTTCAGTTGATATTCAGGCTCACATAACCAAAGTGGCCGAACCGAACGAGGAAGGTCACATCTTCAGTATGATCGGAGGGATGGAGACTCGTTCATTCCACTGATTGGTTTGGTGGTTTTCTCAAACTTTCTCCGTGCCACCATTGATTCGAAGCCTAATTTGGCATTCCTGCCGGTGGTCATTGTCATGGCCATTGGCATTGTGCTGAATGCAGTGGTTGCATGGAACGGTAAAGAAACACTTGCAATGGTGAAGAGTGATCGAACTGGAGAGTCCGAAGAATTGAGAAAAATCAATGAGTCAACCACTTCAGAGGAAGACCTGATGGTGCGTTTGTAGTTTTGTTTTATAATTGAAATTTATTTTAATATTTTTTAATTATATTAAATCATGAAAATTATTAAACTATTAAAATGTGATAATGCATCAGTGACTGGTGATAGTCCTTCAGTGCGGACGAGCGCTATTCTGTAAATATGGACAAGGCTATTCCATAACAATTAGCTTAGTTTACGTAGAGAACACGAATCCAATCAGGAATATGTCAACTCAATTCAACACTCGGGAAACTTCTTGTTGAATTGAGTTGACATATTCCTGATTGGATTCGTGTTCTCTACGTAAACTAATTGTTATGGAATAGCCTTGTCCATATTTGGAGCGAAAATGTTGTGTTGAACCGAGACATTTGAAATGACCATTCACCATAATACCGAATCGAGAGCAGAGTGCCACACACTCTTCCATTAATGGAATATTGAGTGAGATGTTAGTACGATGGAGCAGTTGAAGTTACGCTTGAGGTGACCCAAGGTTGGCCAGATTTTTCGTCTAGCAGCAGGGTCCACTCCTGCACTTGGCTCATCCAGGAACAGAAGTGACGGGTTTCCAAACAATTCAATCACAATTGAGAGTTTTCGCTTATTTCCACCACTGTAAGTGGCCGTTCTCTTATGCGCATGCGACTCAAGACTAACCATTTTGATCAGATTTTTGACATCGCACTGAAGATACTGTGACGGAATTCGACGTAGTCGAGCAAACAGATAGTGAGTCTCTTCGCCAGTCAGCTTACAACAGCAGTGAGCAGCGCATCAAACTGAGGACAGTAGCCAATGTTTCCTTGAAATAGTTGTAAATTTTCAATCAAACCAAACTCTCCCCCGCTGAATGTAGGCATTGCAAGAACTGGCATTAACAGATCACAGAACAGGTCACCGGTCAACCTCGAGAAGGTGGTAGTCTTACCCCGCTCACTGCTACAAACAGAACATTGATCGACAGTGGCAGTGAGTGCAACTGTTCGTAGTTGATCCAAATTGTTGAATGTAGACTCTGCTTCACCATGACTCAACATGACTAACCACTGAGCACATTGCAATGATCCTTTATCTCGAGTGTTATCTAAATCATAAAGCTTCATTTATGTGCGATGGTACATTTGCACTAAAGCACACATTTGTGTGATGTTTGTTCTAGTTGTGCGTATGGTTTGAGCTATTTTATGAGACATGTTGTTGGTGGTGACATTAATCATCCGTTTTTAGTTTAATTATGCACTCAAGGTGAAATTGTGATGTATATTGTTCAAATAATTACTCGCAAAATAACCACCGAATTTCTCCAACAAAAATTGCACCACTAAAGCCAAGACCACTCAACAGAATGTGGAATTTTCAAACGTTTGATTGAAAATCAATACATATTTTTTTGTATTTCGATAACATAACAACGTTTTTCTGACGTGGGATGCACACTAGAGTAATTTAAAGTAAAACCGAGGTCGAAGAATTTACAATTCCTGGGTCTAAATCTCTTCTAGGGGATGTAAATAGAATTACAGAATTTTATTTGGGGCAATTGGGTGACACACAAATCCGGACGGGCCATTCGAAATTTCCCATCAAAATGATGGGAGTTTTTGGCACTTTCGGTAATTAATTTTTAAGGGTATTTTATTGAGCCAAATTTACGCAAAAAAGTTACAATCCAGAATCCTTATACCCCCTAGAATATTCTCAAAAATATTGAAGCCATTCTATTTACATTTGGGTTAGTTTCGTGGGCTTTAAACGGAGTCAAAATGATGAATCGCCAAAATCGTTAGTATATACTCATATGCTTCATGTACTAGTGCAGTAGTATGATTAGTTGATGACTTCTTTACTTCAATGATATATCTGGACTAATTTCTAAATTAAAAATAATATTTATTCAGATTGGTTTATAAAATAACTTGCAATTTAAAGTTAAGTCAAACTTAATCCAATAATATTAATCCGTAATAATAAACTAATTTTCTTTAAAAACAAATTAATCAATTAATTTAAAGTTTATTTTATTTTATAAATATATAGTGCGATTATATTTTTAAAAATACAAATTATTGTTTAAAGGTCTGAAAAATATTTTTTAATTCGTTTTCGATAGTCGATTGGAAGAGAAAACTCTTTTCCTTTAAAGTCTTTGTTGTTTTTCATGTTTTTCGAAAATAATCTTTAATTATGACATTTGCATCACGATATTCTTTTTTCAGTCCTCAAATAGTTCTTTTTTGTTTAACTTTAAGTTTTCTGTTATTTTATAAACCAATATCAATAATATTTTAATTTAGTAATCAGTTCTGGTAAATCATTGAAATAAAAATGTCATAAACCAATCATACTAGTGCACTTGTCAGTGCACTAGTACATGAAGCATAATAGCGATTTTAGCAATTCATCATTTTGACTCCGTTTAAAGCCCACGAAACTAACCTAAATGTACATAGAATGGCTTGTAAATTTTTGAGAATATTCTAGGGGGTATTAGGATTCTGGATTGCAATTTTTTTGCGTGAATTTGGCTTAATAAAATACCCTTAAAAAATATTTTCCTAAAGTGCCAAAAACTCCCATCATTTTGATGGGAAATTTCGAATGGCCCGTTCGGATTTGTGTGTCACCCAATTGCCCCAAATAAAATTCTGTAATTCTATTTACATCCCCTAGAAGAGATTTAGACCCAGGAATTGTAAATTCTTCGACCTCGGTTTTACTTTAAATTACTCTAATGTACACCTCATGACCATGTCAATGCCTAAGCCAGGTATGATGAAACTCGTGATTTGTAAATAATATGTTGGATTTATGCTATAAATTAGATTTGTAGGTCATTTTTATGATAATTTTGATGATTTTGATGATTTTTAATGATCAATTAATTCCAAAGGTAAAATTATGCTTAAAACTTGAGATACTCTTGCATAAATTCAATCACAATTGTAACCACAAACAGAACAATCCTCACCAACTTGTCCAAGTTCTCCGTCACACTTAGCCCAATCGAAGTGACCATCGCCAAATAACTGAATTTACTCGAGCTTTCAGTAGTGATTACTATGACTATTCCCTCAAAAGCAAAATCCCTATCTAAATCTTGATCTACATTTTGTGGCCATATCTCGTCAACCTGGAACTTCTCAGACCCGAGGGGACCAGATTCTGAACCAGCCTTGAAAACTGATTAAGAAAGAATTACTGAGGTCTCTATGACAGAGCGGTCACCTGCAATACTAAATATGAAAAGTAAAATAGTGAATTTTATGCAATAGTGAAAGGAATTTACTTTACTATTACCTAAAATTTAATTTATTTTAGGTTAGTATCCAGTTGGGAGTTTTTATTTAAGATTAGGAACCAATTGAGAATCCTTGTGTTAGTTTAGAAACAACTTAAGAATATTTTTTTTTGTTTAATCCCATCCCATCCCATCCCACTTCTATTAAAATTCTGGTGTCGGTCTGTCTGTCACTCTATTTGTTGCGTACAACAATGTCAATTTGTAAAATTTGTTCAACAATTAAAATTTAGAATTTTGAAGTTTCTACGCAATTTGGCCGGTTATGCGGAGTGTGGTTGTGTTTGTTTATGTTCTTTGGCGAGTGGTTAGTTTTTAGGTTCCGTGTAAGATTGGGTTTAGGTTAGTTGGTTTCGTGGATGTTGAGCGTTGTTTGGTGTAGGTTTATGTTAGGTTTAGGTGGTTAGGTGGGTGTTGGGCGAAGTTAGGTGAATGTTTAGGTTTGGTTAACTGGTTAGGTGGGTGTTGGGCGTAGTTAGGTGAATGTTTAGGTTTGGTTAACTGGTTAGGTGGGTGTTGGGCATAGTTAGGTGAATGTTTAGGTTTGGTTAACTGGTTAGGTGGGTGTTGGGCATAGTTAGGTGAATGTTTAGGTTTGGTTAACTGGTTAGGTGGGTGTTGGGCGTAGTTAGGTGAATGTTTAGGTTTGGTTAACTGGTTAGGTGGGTGTTGGGCATAGTTAGGTGAATGTTTAGGTTTGGTTAACTGGTTAGGTGGGTGTTGGGCATAGTTAGGTGAATGTTTAGGTTTGGTTAACTGGTTAGGTGGGTGTTGGGCGTAGTTAGGTGAATGTTTAGGTTTGGTTAACTGGTTAGGTGGGTGTTGGGCATAGTTAGGTGAATGTTTAGGTTTGGTTAACTGGTTAGGTGGGTGTTGGGCATAGTTAGGTGAATGTTTAGGTTTGGTTAACTGGTTAGGTGGGTGTTGGGCGTAGTTAGGTGAATGTTTAGGTTTGGTTAACTGGTTAGGTGGGTGTTGGGCATAGTTAGGTGAATGTTTAGGTTTGGTTAACTGGTTAGGTGGGTGTTGGGCGTAGTTAGGTGAATGTTTAGGTTTGGTTAACTGGTTAGGTGGGTGTTGGGCATAGTTAGGTGAATGTTTAGGTTTGGTTAACTGGTTAGGTGGGTGTTGGGCATAGTTAGGTGAATGTTTAGGTTTGGTTAACTGGTTAGGTGGGTGTTGGGCATAGTTAGGTGAATGTTTAGGTTTGGTTAACTGGTTAGGTGGGTGTTGGGCGTAGTTAGGTGAATGTTTAGGTTTGGTTAACTGGTTAGGTGGGTGTTGGGCATAGTTAGGTGAATGTTTAGGTTTGGTTAACTGGTTAGGTGGGTGTTGGGCATAGTTAGGTGAATGTTTAGGTTTGGTTAACTGGTTAGGTGGGTGTTGGGCATAGTTAGGTGAATGTTTAGGTTTGGTTAACTGGTTAGGTGGGTGTTGGGCATAGTTAGGTGAATGTTTAGGTTTGGTTAACTGGTTAGGTGGGTGTTGGGCATAGTTAGGTGAATGTTTAGGTTTGGTTAACTGGTTAGGTGGGTGTTGGGCATAGTTAGGTGAATGTTTAGGTTTGGTTAACTGGTTAGGTGGGTGTTGGGCATAGTTAGGTGAATGTTTAGGTTTGGTTAACTGGTTAGGTGGGTGTTGGGCATAGTTAGGTGAATGTTTAGGTTTGGTTAACTGGTTAGGTGGGTGTTGGGCATAGTTAGGTGAATGTTTAGGTTTGGTTAACTGGTTAGGTGGGTGTTGGGCATAGTTAGGTGAATGTTTAGGTTTGGTTAACTGGTTAGGTGGGTGTTGGGCATAGTTAGGTGAATGTTTAGGTTTGGTTAACTGGTTAGGTGGGTGTTGGGCGTAGTTAGGTGAATGTTTAGGTTTGGTTAACTGGTTAGGTGGGTGTTGGGCATAGTTAGGTGAATGTTTAGGTTTGGTTAACTGGTTAGGTGGGTGTTGGGCGTAGTTATGTGAATGTTTAGGTTTTTGTTATTAACATAATGGTTATTGCCACCACGATGAGGTTAAGATAACTCGCCGCCTGATTTTTTATTGAAAGAACATCTTAAACATATTACCTAAGAAATAATTTTCTTGTTTTCAACATTCCCAAGCGCATTTTCTTGTTTCAATCATTTACAAGCGCAAATAAAAAATCTATCATTTGAATCTTGGATTTTATAAACTAGTGTTTTCATTAAAATAATTTTAAAAATTACATTGATATTTTTAAAAAGATTTGTTTCGTTACTGGTCAATATTTAAAACATAATATAAATTGACAATTTATTAACTTTATGCTGCAGTCGAAACAAATTATACGTTAATTCCCACCAAGTAATTCAAAAAGTTTTTGCACACATTCTTAAAAATTGCGGTAGGCGCTGTTTTGGACGGAGGAGTCATCATTGCGACGACAGTTTGATTTGGCCACAATTGAATTTGGACACTGCACTCGGACGGCGTTGTTGAAGTTGGGATTGTTTGCATTCTGGAACCATCCGAAGCGCCAATTGCAGCCTGCTTGAAGTTGAGAAGGCAGTGTGGAGCCCTGAGAGGCATGCCTGCAGACGATACGCCACCATAACGTGCGCCCCAGCCATCACTGCCCGCTCCCCACTGGTCGGAACATCCATTGTAGATGCCAACGCCTCCACCGGGAATCTGAATGTCGAAATGATTAGAGCCAAGATCACCGCCAGTGTTGGTAGTTTGCACAACCATCTTCTTTCCGGAAATAGCAGTCGAACTGAAGGTGATCGCATAGCAGGCACAGCAACTACAAAGAAATTAAATGAATATAAAATCAAATTAATTTGCCCGAAATCAAGTGCACTTACGAATTGGATTCACTTTGACCGTTGATTGCACCGGCAACGAAACCAAACGAGAGTGAACTGTTGATGGCCACAGGTTGGTTGTTGTTGCAGGTGCATGACATAGCAATGGTTGTTCCGAAACATGCCATCTTATCATTGGCTAGAATCGGAAACAGATGTAAAAACAACCATTAAACACCGATTCGAGTCAGATTTGTGCCAATACTCAGGTGTTTATCAACTGGGAATGTCACTTGATTGGGGGAGATTGATGTTGTTTTCCTGTCTGTAAGATACGTCAACAATGGTGTCCCCAATAGACCAAATTAAATTAATTAACACAATGTACATTCAAGCATTGAAATGTGTTACTGAATTAGAATAGTGAATTTAATTAGTGAATGATAACTCAATAAAAGTTCAATTATCGTGCAAAGCTATTTGTCGTCATTATTGCGTCTACACTCAGATTGTTCTATTCGAACGTCATTCGAAAACAGCAAACATACAGTCGTGCATCGAGAGTCCACTTTGATAACAGAATGTTTCGATTTGGGCTCTTGGTGCCGCACAAACAACAAATGTGTTTTATACAATCAACCATCTGGTTAAATCGAATAAATTAAATTGACTTGAAATAACTAACAATTTGGGCACTCCCTTTGTTACACTAATGATGCAATGATGTGCAATGATTTGCATTTGAAATTATCTCAGATTATTTAATTAAATGATGTTTTCTTGTTTGTATGTTTTCCGTTCAAATGTAGTGCTTTTTTGCATAGTATAAAATGGAGTTTCAAATGAGTTAATTGCTAATGTTTCCATATTTTCAATTTACAAATGGACAAAGTATCGCTCTGTTTGGTTGGGCTGGCACTGGCTTGCAGGTAAGTAAAGTATTTATTCTCATAGGGTCCAGTTTGTCTAATTTTTTCATTTCTCTCACATAAGCATTGACTCGAGTGTTGGTCAACTTCGCCAGGCGGCCGAGTCTCGTGGAAAGTACATTGGCTCAGCTGTGAGCACCGCCGACTTGACCACTCATACCGATATTAGTCAAATCGCTGCACGAGAGTTTGATTGCTTCACACCAGAAAATGCCATGAAATGGGACGCGACTGAGCCCAACCGAGGACAATTCAACTTTCAAGATGGTGACATTGTGGTGAGTCATGCCACTGGAAAGAAGATTCGAGGTCATACACTGGTGTGGCATAGTCAACTGCCTGCTTGGGTGACAAATGGCCATTTCAGTGCTTCGGATTTGCGTTCCATAATGCTAAATCACATTCAGGGTGTTGCGGGTCACTATAAAGGCAAATTGTACGCTTGGGATGTGGTCAATGAAGTATTGAACGAGGATGGCACAATGCGTAATTCTGTGTTTTACAGTACTTTGGGCAAAGGCTTTGTGGCAGATGCGTTCAAGGCTGCACAAGCGGCAGATCCTAATGCAAAGCTCTACATCAACGACTACAATGTTGAGGGCATCAATGCCAAAAGTACAGGAATGTACAATCTGGTCAAAGAACTATTGGCCCAGAATGTGCCAATCCATGGTGTGGGCCTTCAATCGCATCTAACCAGTGGACAGATTCCGAAAGACTTGCAACAAAACATGCAACGATTTGTTGCTCTTGGACTGGATGTTGCTCTAACCGAATTAGACATCAAAATTAGCCTGCCTGCCAGCTCAGCAAAATTGCAACAACAGGCCAATGACTATGCCTCAGTGGTGAAGGCCTGCTTGGCAGTGTCCCGATGTGTCGGTATTACTGTTTGGGGTATAAGTGATAAATATTCCTGGATTACTAATGGCGCGCCACTGCTGTATGATGATTCGAAGGCGAGGTTCAAGGCGAAACCTGCGTACAGTGCAGTCAAGAGCGCATTCCAGGGCAATTAATTTGTTCTGTTGTATTTTTCAGATTTAGAATTGAATAAATGTTTCTAATAAACCTATTCTTGTATCTAGAAACTTTTTGTTAATTTAATTAAATTGAAAACGGTAGAAAAATTTAAAAATTATTTAATTAAAGTTCTTACAAAAGAGTAGAAGTTAATAATTTGGTTGTATTAGACTAGGAGAGAAGATAAAAAACAGATTAAGAGTTGAAATTCTGATTATTGGGGCTAATGGTGCATTATTGGTCTTTGATCAGGTTTTAAATTGAAGTTAGGTGAAATGTCCCTTGTGCTTAAAGAGAGCCCAACTATTTAATAAAACAATTTGAGAGCGCCCCATGATCCCAAAGTTAGTTTCCACGCAATTTGGGGGCGCACGGGGCCTTTCAGTTCCAAAGTTAACTTCTAATTATTTCTAATTAGATTCAATGCAATTTGAGGGAGCCTCTATGTCACCAAGTTTGTTGTTGTCGCACTCCAGCGGCAAATTACACACGACAAATATGTGACCAATCAAAGTAAACTGCGAGGTCGGTTTTCTGGCTCTTCCAATTTAGCTGAAATTCGGGCCGTTGACCGGTCCAGGAAAAGCAGAGCAGGTCGTGGCCAGAGCAAAACCACGGTAAAAACCTTCACATCGAATGCAAACCCAAACTTACAAATGCAACTGTTAATTATATAACTCTTTATTGGTACTCAAAACAAGAAAAATATTTCAAGTTAATTCCTTCATTCATTATCAAGACAAGCAACTTTAAAACTATTTTAAGTTTCAATGACTGCTAACAGTCACATTGGTCTGTATCACATTATCCGCATTGGAGATGGTAATAGGCTGACTGGTGACAATGTGAATATTCTTGAGTTGAATGTTGTTGAAGTGCTTCTGCGGCAAGCCCTCGATATCAATGCCCAACTTAGCATCACCAGTCACATCTTGAATGTAGATATCGCTGATAACGGGCACATTACCTACACCAGGACTTGGCTGGTGATTGCCGTCGTAAAGTGCATCAATGGTAATGCCCTCGTGAGTAATGCCCTTCATGGTAACGTTCTGAATGTGAATGTTGTCAATCACACCACCTACTCCTATTGCGGTCTTGATTCGAATGCCCCGATCGGTGCCCTCAAAGTGCATATTGTACACAGTAATGTCATTGATGCCGCCCGCCGTGGTACTGCCAATCACAAATCCACCATGACCACTGTACATTATACAATCGTGCACCGTTATGTTCTCCGAAGGCCTTGCCACCCCAGATGAGATGGAAGACTTGACCGCCAAACAATCATCTCCCACGCTGACAGTGCAATACGAAATGGTCACATGACGACACGAGTTGGGATCGATACCGTCAGTGTTGGGCGCATTACTAGGATTGTTCACCTTGATATTGTTAATGGTGATGTAATCCGTAAAGGTTGGAATGATCGTGATGAAGGGCGAATTGATAAAGCTCACACTGTCCAGGGTGACGTGGTCGGAGTTGAGAGGGGCAAAGAATTTGGGCGGACTAATGTCGTTGATTAGATTACCCGAGGAATCAAACAGATCCTCGACCGTTCTCACATTATCCAAATTGACGGGCTTGTAAGTACCTGGGTGTGTCTGCTTCCACTGTTTACGCAAATTCCACCATTTTGCTCCACTGCCATCCAGTGTACCAGTGCCAGTAATTGCGATATTACTAACTTTTTCAGCGGAAATCAGTGCAACAAAGCCCATCTTCTTAATACCATCACTTGAGACTTGGCTCATGGGCGTGTAGTCGTGAGGATCGTCCGAAAACTTAATCACCGCACCAGCATCCAGTTGCAGGTTGACATTACTTTTGAAAATGATTGGCCCAGTCAGGTAGGTACCCTTGGGAAAGTGAACTGGGCCACCGCCTGCAGAGTTTGCAGCATTGATGGCCGCCGCAATTGCATTGGTATTTTTGAAGATACCGTCCGCCTTGGCACCATAATTTGCCACCTCGAATATGGCACTAGAAAACAAAACAATAAATCAATACGAATCATTATACACACAAAACTTACCACTGAGCCAAGCCAACTAAGTAGCCCTGCCAACTTTGATTTGCCGGCGAGATGGGGAATCAGTATAGTACGTGATGAAAAGCAAAAATAATGAACGCTTTTGCTGTATGACGATGGTCAGTGCATTGACAGTGATACAGCTGGCAGTGATAACGCGTTATCTACATTGAGTGATAAGAACAGAAGAGAAGAAAAAGGGCAAGCAATATATTTCACAATTTTACATTTCACGATTGGTTCTTATAGAAAATAGGATATTGTCCGTTATATCAATTTTCTTACCAACGATTGGTTGATCTAGTGGTTTCCCAGATGAATAAGTGGATCTTAGCAAACTATTTTATGGGCGAAAATATCACCAAATGAGTAAATAAAATTTATCCAACAATTAGTGGTCAGAGTGAATCCCTTTTTCGCCAATTTGACTTTTTATTTGAAATCAACTTTTTTCTCTAATTTGTGGATCGTTGAAGATTCTCGACTAGTGTCATTAGATCTTATGCCAAAAATTGGTTTGTGAATTTGTTTCGAAACTGGTTTCCCGTTCCATTGCAATTTCAGTTGACAAAGTTTTATTATTGGTATACCAAGAATATTTAATAATTGGAACCCTGTTGTTCAAAACAGTCAGTTGAAAACTATAATCCAAACAAATCCTACGGCGAATACCCCGGGATTATTAGTTCATTTCTGTCTCCAATAAGATTAAAGAATTAATTGGATTTTCTTACTTGATTATCGAATTTAAAGATAAAGTTCAAGGGGCCATTTGGCGAATTCTCCCGACTAACATATTTTTGAAAATAAGTTGAACTTAATAATTTGGGAATCTTCTTGAGGCCCCAATTGGAAGATAAAATTTAAACTCTCATTTTGGGATATTACCTGATCGCCAGTTGGGGGTATATCATCCACAAATTCTTTGGAAATTTTTCCTGACCGACAAATTGTGTGATAAGATCCACTTATTCATCTGGGAAACCACCAGATTGTGGAACAAACAAATTGTCTGGAAGTGTTTTATTTGGAACCAATCGTGAATTGTAACATTATAAAATATATTACTTGCCCTTTTCTTTTCTTTTCTCATATCACTCAATGTAGATAACGCGTTATCACTTTCAGCAGTCTCACTGTCATTGCACTGACCATCGTCATACAGCAAAAGCGTTCATTATTTTTGGTTTTTCATCACGTACTATACTGATTCCCCATCTCGCCGGCAAATCAGAGTTGGCAGGGCTACAACTAAGTACAAAACGAATACAACAAATATTTTTAACATGATGCTTTTGTTGTTGACGAATCAAAACCAACAAGTTGATGATGATTTTGTTTGAAATTCGTTGCTCTATTTATACGAATTATAGTCCAACTATAATTAGCACTTTCTCTGTCCTCAAACACGATACATGAACAATATCAAGATCTCTCTAAAACAGACGTCAACCGTCGACGTCTTTCCCAAATTGCACGATAGACAAACTCGTGTGAACAATACAATGAATGATTTGCAGATGGCAGTGCCATGGCACATTGTGCTAATGCTTCAACCGGAACTTGGCCAACACATCTGTGCCAGTGTGCTTGTAACAACAATTAAATTGTGCTAGTAGTGAAAAGATAATAGTATTTTTATAATATTCTAATGTATTTCCTGATTCTGCTTTTTAATCACTCAAATCTGCGTCAATACAATGGCCAATTGCATTCCCAAAACAATATTTTGGAACACTTACAGTTTAATAAAAGTTGAAAATTTAATTCAAATCTTAATTCACAGTAGAGGTTCCAATACGGGGACTCTTCGATTAGCCTAATAATTGTAGGATCATTAGAACACACCTAATGGATTATCTTAAGCGTGTTTAAATGATTCGATGGTTTCGAAACCCCTAGGAAATAGGGGTAAAAGTAAACGGGTCACGTGACTTCATGTAGTACTTCATACAGTACAATCTTCTTTCTACACACGCGCGCTGTACTACACAGTGAAGACACACGTGTAACATACGAGGTAGACCCCAAGGCCGCTGCTGAAATCGAGATGATAAAAATAGATGATAATCAATCGATCATGAATTTTTAATCAAAATAAGCATTCTGTAATGAATAATCAAAAAAGGAAATTATAATATTTTCAAATATAAACGGTTAGGCTTTTGTTTTTCCCTTGTTGTTTTCTATGGAATGTTGAGAGAAGCCACAGTTTTGACTTCTGGACTTTTGTTGATAGTTTCGTGATCTTTGAAAGTTGACAAACTGTCAGCCACCAACTAATTTGTTTGTCCCAAACATCTACCAGAAATGTTTCAGGGACAATTGTTAGGGTTCTTTGCCGACTTTCCCATAAGATGAAGCAACAACTATTTGTTGTCAAAATATAAACATTGCCGAGAACCTTCACAGGATGATTGGCCGATTTGATGTGATTGTTGATTGAACAGAATACGAGTGTGTGGTTGCTTGTCATGGCGATACTTTTACAATCACCCCTTTCTGGCCGATGATGTGAACGTCTTGAGTTGTGAATTTCTAGTTCAATGATAGGTCAGAATTAATCTGAATATTCGGGTGAAAGTCGGGAATCTTGTTGTACAATGTACACTAGTGACACAAAAGTTTGTTCTTTTGGGAAATGCTTTTATCACGTTATACTCGCTGTGTCCTAAAGTGGACGACACAATGCTGCCGAATACGATGACAATTCTTGAAGACACAGACATTAATGGCTTGACAATGTTTGTTTTGAAAGCATATTCGTGATATGAATCCATATCGATGCAAATAAATATCCCGATGATAGCTTATTCCGACAACATTAGGTGTACTTAAACACAAGTAAATTCGTTTGTCTGTGTGTGATTTTGTGATGAAGAAAAAGAAGTTGAAGAAAACATCAAATCACAACAGAGGTAAACAAAAAAAATGTCAGCTGCAGCTGGCATAGCGTCACATACACACACTCGACAGGCACGATCACTCGATGCAGTACAATCACGCGCATGCGCAGATCGTGTTTACCTCATTAGACCCATGAACTTTGACCGCATTTTCCCAGAATTTGGGCAACCATCGAATCTAATGAACACTGCCAAAATGAACCTATACCCATACCTTAGTAACCCTGAAAAAATTAGGGATATCTACGAGTCCCCGTATTGGTACCTCTACTGTCAGATGCTTTAGAAAATGTTAAATAATTAATCAGTTTATCGGAGTGTTATGAGTGACCCAACTGAGTGTAAATAGAATTACTTACCATGTAAATTAGCCCTAGACTGTAAAGCATGTAAATAGACTTTTCCTATGTCCTGTTCCACTCACTTGTTGTCCTGTCTGCCTAGCACACGGTCGCTAGCTCTTACGAATAAATCTGCTCTCATAATCCTGATGAAGACTGTCTTTAAACGATCACTTTTTATCTTCAGATTACACTCATGATGTATCTCAATAAATTCAATCTTTCTGTCTCAACAGTTCCAAAGTATAATGTGCCTAACAGAACTCATCGAAAAGATGTTTCTTCCTTAACCAAGCTTCATAATGCACCTCAACATTCCAAATGAATCATTCTATCGCAACATAAACACTTCACGAATCGTTGAAGCAGAACTTTCAATACGGCAAGAAATATTTACATTCTGATTCACATTGTGAGCACATGTAAGTAACCAAGGATAAACCAATGTTTTAAAAAATCTCAATGGTTGACTATATAGTATATACCACGAATGGAATTTCTGGATACAACAGAACTCTTCCAACCCAAAAACGCATAACCCAATTATATTTTAAATCAATTCCAACACATTAAATTGGGTTCAACAGGCACAATCAACCTTTTTTCTTCATTCTCAGTCAATTAGTCTAATCAAAGAGCCAAACACGAATCAATGCAACCCGTGCAACACAATGGTGTGTGTGTGTGTGTGTGTGTGTGTGTGTGTGTGTGTGTGTGTGTGTGTGTGTGTGTGTGTGTGTGTGTGTGTGTGTGTGTGTGTGTGTGTGTGTGTGTGTGTGTGTGTGTGTGTGTGTGTGTGTGTGTGTGTGTGTGTGTGTGTGTGTGTGTGTGTGTGTGTGTGTGTGTGTGTGTGTGTGTGTGTGTGTGTGTGTGTGTGTGTGTGTGTGTGTGTGTGTGTGTGTGTGTGTGTGTGTGTGTTGTGTTTTTGTTTATTTTGTCGAACCATGTTTACGTTTTGCATTTGAACATGGTGGAATGGACATTTAATATCCTTCATTCATATGAATAGATTAAATTAAATTAAATTCAAATGAATTTCATTATTTGGACAATTAGTCTCTCAATATAATGAAATATGCAAAATGCCCCGGAAGCTATTTCACAATATGAAATCCACTAAACCGAAAATAAAATATTGGTTCAATGGTAAAAATATTATTCAAAATTTTGATTATGTACTATTTTAATTTTAATTTTATTGAACAAAAATAGTCAAAATAATTTAAATAATATTGTGACGATAACAATGGTATTTATCTGGACCGTTGATCAGTGACCAAGAATAGAGTACAAAAAATTCAACGTTTTTTTTAAATTTTTTTGAGTGCCGCGTAGGTACGATTTGTACCTATGGGTTTTTGAGAACTGTACTTTGTTTTATAACATGAAATTTGGAACATATACACCTGTGAACAGTGATCGGAATTGATTTGATGTTCCAGAAGTGCTCCAGCGTGGATTCTTCTTGGGGGGCAGGGTTAAAAATTTGGGATTTTGAGATTGCCAAACGTAATTTTATCGGCCAAAGGTCGTTTGACAAGTGTAGGAAGGACAGGTGTATCCGATTGAAAGATTCTTGGATTTAGCAAAAATGCATATTACCGATTGCAACCGAAATTTAGGAGCGTTCGAAGGAGCGAAGGATATAGCACTGCTTTTGACACTTTTGCTTGAATTATAACTCAAGAACGCTTGAACCGATTTAAATAAAATTTTGGGTGTATTATCAGGACGCCGTGTAGATGTGCACAAAATAAGTGGTTTTGCGAAAAATTCAAAGATCGATTAAGTTTTTAATATAGTGCACATTATCGAACATTAAATCAATCAATTTTAGTTTCAATTTTAATAATAATTTTTTTTAAATTTATTCGGATTTACTAAAAGTGAAAAAAACTGAAAGTAGGCTCTTGATTATAACAAATTGCTTCTTTCTTTCAGTGATCACTTCGTAGTTGATCTTGCTTTGAGTCCTCAATCACCAATCGAGTCGTTTGGTTTTGAATCAATTTGTAGAAAGATGTATTCGTGCTTATCTCTGTCGTTCATCTTGAAAATGCATATTAAATGTTTTAATATCCACTTATATTCAAAATTAAAAACGTCTCATCAAGTTTGGCGCCTGAGACGTCTCATGTGTCTCAATAGTAGGAACGGCCCTGATTATGTCGGCTAATATCCAATTTAAGCTTTTTTACTTAATTAAAAACAACCCTAAAAACATGTTTGCCAAAGACGACATGTTGAAAAATCATGTTACCAACAAACAAAAGAGTCAATTAATAAGTAAATTTAATATAATTATAATTATATAAAAAAAATTTCATTTTTATGCTCTAATTTGAATCTTAATAATTTTAATTTTTTTAAATTTGAATCAGTTTCAAAATGTCATTAATTAAATTTATAATAATAAGAAATATAGTTAAATTAATAATAAATTTATTATGTAGTTCAAAGAATTCTTTTTTGTCCAATTAATGGAAAATTATTTGGAGTTGTTGAAATCAAAAGAACCAAGGACTATTTTTTGAGAGTTCACAGGAGTTGTCTCTCATATGTCTCTGGACAGCAATTGCACATAGGTAAGGTTCATGCATCAATGCTAACGCTAGTCTCTCTTCTGTAAGCGCTGTGAAAAAATATATATACCGTTGATTGTGTTCTGTTTGATTTAGTTAACCAGCCAACCGCGTTGACCCAAGTCCCAATGCAGATTCACTCTGCATTGCACTCTGCATTACACTCTGCATTACGCTCGCAATTTTTATCCAATTCAACATTTCTACGGGCACTTTCTATTTATTTATTGATGACTACAATTGTTTTTTTCCATATATTTTTTTAAATTGTCATATTCCCTATAAAAATATTTATATTTTTGAATCTACAGTGAATATTGAGAATATGTCCAATCGCATCAAAAGATGTCGTGTCTGTGGTGGTACGGCCAGCGGATTCAATTACAGTGCACTTTCGTGTGGGTCGTGTAAAACGTTTTTTCGTAGAAATGTTATCAAGGAAAAGGTTGGCTTTGTGGTTGGGCTTTATGATAATCTTTTTTTCTCATTACACTTTTGTTAAATCTCATAACTTTGAAATATTTTTATTTTTATTTATTTTTATTTTTTTTAGAATTTCGAATGCAAATACGAAAACAACTGCTTGATTGTGAAATCCAACAGGGCCAATTGTTCAAAGTGTCGAATGGTCAAATGTTGTGCAGTTGGAATGAAAAAAAGTTGTATTTTTATTCCAATAAAATTTACCATAAAAAAACACTAATGAAACATTGTATTTAGGAAATGATTAATAAATTGATTGAGAAATCGACCTTTCGAAAGATTCCCAAAACAATTAACGGTAATTTTTTCACATTTGTTTTAGATTTGTTGATAGTATTTTATAAAAATTAATCCACTCACTTTAGATCTCAACATCGATCTTCAACCATACGACCTCTTGCGTATTAGTGAAATTGTGCGAGCAACGGAGAGCTACCCAAATGAGCACCAGCTCCCACTGGTTGGCCACTCGACAAATCGGCTCTATCTGGCCAATCTAACCGATCACTATGTCCGACGATCGATAAAGTTCTGCAAAAGTATCGAATCATTTCGGTCGTTGAACTCGACCGATCGGTTACGACTGATGAAGTCATTCTTTCCAGAAATGACTGCAATTGGAATGGCCTTCGTCTATATTGAAATGAAAGATGGTTTACATTTGATGGTACAGTAAAATGATCTTAGTTTTGCTTAATAAAAATTCTAAATTATTTAAACAAAATATATGTAGAACGAGACTGGAAAAGAAACAATTTTTGCAAAATTAGAATCATCTGAAGATATTGCAGCCAAGAGCTATGCGAGTACATTTCGACCATTTGCATTGCTTCTCCGAGTTGTAATGCAGAATGATGTCATAATAAGAAATTTGGTTTGTCTCAAAAATATTTGCCTGGTACTTTGCTTCTTTTAATATATATTTTTTTATGTATATGCAGATATTTGCACAATTGTTGTTTAAGCCAAGAGATGACACAAGCTGTCCAGAATTTATCAAGTGCGTTTTAATTTTAAAGGTTTTCATTTAAAGTTTTATTAATGCGACCCTCAATATGTTGAACTAGGTACAATTACTACGTCTATTGTCATCTGTTGCAAAAATTTCTCATTTCGAAATTCAAGTGTACGGGTGAGCAAAAATTTGTCTCACTAAGCTCGGCACTTGGAAGTGTGTGCGAGATTAGCAAAATATATAGAAAATTTTATAAAGAATTTTCACCAAACGACCTGAACGAAATTGTTCGTGACATATACAGCTTGTAGATTTGTACAGCACATAAAACATAATGTGTATTGTATATTCTGAGACCACATGCTTTAACCTAACTGTTTGTGATCAGAATTAGATTTTTTTACATCTACAGAAAATATTTGTAATACATTACGTATTTTAGTAAATTTAAATACTAAAAATTAGACCCAAAAATGAAGTACAACTTAAATATAAATTGATTAAAAACAAAACCTTTTCACCTTTGACTATGTTAAATTTGTACCTTTTTACTTGTGAAAGTAATCTTTAAAAATCGAATTAAAATACTAAATATTGACCGATTTGGGCGTTATTAAGCTTAAAATTTTCAGAAAAACTCAGAGAATTTGATTTTAGAATAAAAACGTTATATTTCGTCGTTTTTAAATAGATATAGCTAAAAATATGTTTAAAACGTGTAAAAACCATGAAAAACGAGCCAATTTTGAAATTTTGAGTACAGGTTCGAAATCAGCGTTAAAAAATACATAAGATAGGATATGTGCGCCTTTTGTTCATCTAATATCAATTTGGATGTCCATCTGTGTAATAGAGCAATTCAACGCCTCACTCTTTTATTGCTCCTCTCCCTGCACACATACACGTGCACACACTGCTCGACTCCCAGCAGAATGCTCTACTATATGATAGGGATCTACTAATCCACTACTATAATTAATTACTCATAATTATTTGAAAGTAATTACTGAAAATGAAAGGGAAAATAAGATAATATGATAAGAACTCTTTCTTAAGTTCATACAATCAAACCTTCATTTCAAAAGACGACTTTTCCGCATTTACCATGTAAATTGGTCTATTCAAGTGACCTCTCAGCTAGTGCCAAAAACCAAGCACTGATTTGTGTTAGAAAAAATGACCAAACAAGCGTTTACCCTACGCAACTTTTAATGAGAGATTATGGCTGCTCCGTTCATAGTAAATACATTGAGTGGCTTTTTCCCTATGCCCAACTGATACTATGTTACTATCGACACGATATAGCAACAATACGTGTCGATCCATGACCTGAACTCCCCCTCTTCGTCAGAACAAAGCCGGAAATAAACCTATTCAACTAAACATTGAAATAGGTTACCTTAGCCTAGTCAAGAAAACATGGGGTTCGAACAGAAATCAGTTTAAAACTCTCCATCTAAGTAGCTCTATTAAACTTTCCCACAAAAACATGAATAGATCAAAAGTATAACATTCACATTCACATCAATTTGCCGTTGGTCATTATTTCAAAATTTTTATCATGAATTATCATGAAAGTCATAAATTGGAACCGATCAGTTTTGAGGATTTAGAATAATAAAGTTTATTTGTAATATTAAAATTATTAATAAATATACAATATATGTGTTTGAGTAGATTTCCTTTCATTCATTTACAAATTAACCTCCAATCAATTGTTCGATTTTGACTGCCAATTCTTGATGTTTGTCTGATTGGTGAATTGGCTTCGAAGATCAACTACATACTTCACACTTGAAAATAATGCTCCAAAAGTACTGATCTTATCATGTTGTCAGTGATAACTTATCGCACAGAATCATGTGCTTTCCATGATGGAGATTCGATCGTGTAAAAACATTACACCCGCCCCCTCACAAGTAGATCGGACAAAATGATGACGCAGACGGCAATGCTCTACCGATGTACCATTTTGACCCTCCAATCAGATCCTATCCGTTATCAAGTGCACATTCGTTATATATGTCTTATCTACTAGCGTTACCTGAGTGGTGTAACTGGCATTAACCAGTCACAAAGACTCAATCAGACAGATTGACAAATGTGTTATATGATTAATGCGTCCGAACGTACCATTCATCATCGTTCATCATCATTTAGGTACCAGTGAAAACGAAGAAGTTGTTTAAAATGTTTCGGCTATGTTCAGATTAGATTAACATTGATATAAAAATAACAATGGAACAAACCCCGAGAATTATCGTTGAGATCTTCATACCTAACAAGAGCCTTAAAGATATCCTGCCTTTGACAATACATACGCGCCAACTCGTATCGTCTTCTGTGAACTTGTCTATATTTACTGGAGAAGTCTGCTAGTTTGTTTACATTTTCATGCTGCATGTGTCACGTTTTTCTATGACTCATGTGATTGTCAGTTTGTGTAATTCATAATTTGTGTTGTATTATTGTTTTGTTTTCTGCTTTGTTTATGATTATTTTAAAGAACTTTTTAAAGTTTTATTGCGTAATTCTATTATTTGCTATGTATTTAATGTGTTATTATTGTTATATTGTGTAATGATCTAAGATCACTTTTGATTTTTATATTTTGATTTTGAGAATATTAATAATTGTTTAATAATACTGTGACTGTTAGATTTATTTTAGTTAATGTCACCTTGTTAATTATTTATTTTCTTTTGTTATTTAAAAGGCCAATATCCGTACCACCTGTGAGGCTTATTGTATTTTTTTAAAATGGCATTTATCCACAATTTAATTTGATATTATTCACACAATTGACAATTCAATGAATTTTCGTTAACGTGTTTTCATGCGTTATCTCATTTGAATTGGCAAGTAAACTTACTGTTCAGCATAACAAATGCAAATGCAACATTGTTTTGGTAACAATCCGCCAATTGGCTCTAACCTCAATAAGTCCACGAATACCCCAACATAAATTAGATTTTAAGCTAACACTTCACGACAATTAAATTTTACAATTTTATTTACAAAATATGTTATGAACATTGAAAAATTCGAAAAACTAAAAAATTTGCTTATATAATTTCAAATCAATTGTCAATAGAGGATTGTCAAATTTCCAGGTCTGGCGAACGTTTTTTTTTTATCGAGCTTGAAATGACTCAAGATTAGATGAAAACTCTTTTGTTTTTAAAAAATTAAATATAAATTATACACGTTTCTTCTGTGTCCCTTTCAAATTGGATGCATAATGACTTATATTGGTTTCAAATTTTTTGACTTATCACTTTCATGATTTGTCGTGAATTGTCATCAATTCACGTAAAATGTCTTTTTATTAACTGGAAAAATTATTAATTAATTAGTTAACGTTTGAATTTTGTCATTTTGAAATTTAAAATGTTTTGTTGTTGAAGAAAACAAAGTTTTCATAATATTTAATGTTTGAGGAGGACGCCTGCGTGACGGAGATTGCTCGTTCGCGAGGATTGAGCGTGTTGATTAGGCCGTTGAAGATTAGTGCGGCATTCGGTGTATTCTTTGCTTGGGTCACCAATGATGACGATGGCAGATGGTTGATTGTTCGATTTTCGGGTTCTGGTCACCAGTTGATCGGGAACCATGATGGTCGATGATTTCGGCTGATTTCGGGTCACCAAATGAAGTTGTTCCAAATCGTTGCTTGGCTTCAAAAGGTTTACGGCGTGTTCTGTGTCCGGGGGTCACCAATGAGGAGGACGCTTGACAGTGGTGGAGAATCTCCACTGGAGATGGTCAAGCGTCCATTGATGAGATAGATTGACTGCGGACTCGTAAGACTTGTGGTGTTTCAAGTCTTTATTTGGTTGAGAATGGGACAAATACAAAGGAGCAGACTGATGCGACTGGCCGTGGCGATGACCAGAGTGTGATTGATCGATGTTGTCCATATCAATATATGACAAGTCGATCTGGAATGTAAATGTTTGTGGTGTTACGTGGCGACATGCCAATGGTAGACGGTGGCTCAAAATGTAGAAGAAAAAACGATCCAAATGGAACCAGATTGAGGATGCGGTGAGATGCAGTAGCAGATGGATAGAAAACAACAACAAACATACACATTTGAGAGTCAGTGTCAAAAAGGAGAGAGGGGGCGCGAAAGGCGTTGTTGTGGTGAGGCAGACAGCGGTCGTACGTTCACTCGCTCGCCAGCCTTCGAGGTGTAAGCACCTCTCTGTCTGTCTTGGCTGCCTCGCGAGTGAACGTACGACCGCTGTCTGCCTCACCACAACAACGCCTTTCGCGCCCCCTCTCTCCTTTTGACACTGACTCTCAAATGTGTATGTTTGTTGTTGTTTTCTATCCATCTGCTACTGCATCTCACCGCATCCTCAATCTGGTTCCATTTGGATCGTTTTTCTTCTACATTTTGAGCCACCGTCTATCTGTCTGTCTCCGATTATCCTCAATCCGTGCGATCAGGATTGAGCACTGTCCGCCCAACCGAGCGTTATCGGCCTGCTCGTAAGAGCCTACCGTGGTATGAACTTTAGTTTGTGCGTAGTCTGATATTACTTTTCTTTCGAGCAACCGACGACGATGGAACTCGAGAATAACCTCCAGATTCGAGGATTCTTCAAGGATTTCCCTGATCTCAAGGACTGTTCAACCGCTGTTCAACCAAGTAGACTAAAACTTCTCTTCAGCGAGATAATAAACGCGACGGCAAAGTTTCCGGACAAAGTCGGTAAAGGTTCTCGCTCCGCACAGAAGGCGATAATTTTCAACAACTGCATAAGACTAGCCAACTTTATTGAAGCCTCTAGTGCGCCATCTAACGAGCCAAACCATGAAGACTCCGTTCAGTTCATTCCGCACCAAACGTCAAACTTTTTCTGTGTCGACCTCAAATCGCTTCGACACTCTTGACTCGGTTTTTGACGTAAACGAATCTGATCTCGCTGATCTTAATGTAGACATGAACGAGATTCAAGTGACGCCTCTTCCTACCACAACAATCGACAAAGTCATTCAACCGGAGGACCATTCAAAGGTGACGAATGTACCTGTCCAAACCAACCATGCACCACTCGAGCCATCTGAGGATCTCTCCCAAGGCAATCATTTCTCGCAAATGGTTCCAAGTCAAGCTGCTCTAAAAGGCTTCGAACTTCTTGATCAAAGCGAGGATGAGACAATCTCAGTTCATCGAATGCATCTCCTCCGCTTATGTGGTCTATTACTTGACTTAGATTCACCTCAGGCACATGAAGCTCCAAAACTTATCAAGAGTACAAGTCGTTCCGTGTCTTCCTTGAATGAAAGAGAGCTTCTCCACAACTACCAAGTACTTACAACACTAGCCAACAATCACATGTGCATTCTCGTGAACGTTGAATCAAAAATTTCAAAGCTAGAAGCACAGAACGAGGAATTGATTGTTAAATTGAAGAATCTTGATAAGTCGGACCGCACCTTTAATAACAGCAACGAACCCAATCATCAGAAGAATGTCGAGCCAAAATCTGCTTTGAGTGCCCAACCAAGAATCCAACAGCTATCTATCAGCCCGTTACCGGAACCTATTGTATCATCGAAAATTCCCTCATCTAAACCAATAGCCACTGATCGAGTAATTACCAACTCTAATCTACTTCCAGATGGCAAATCTAAAACGAATACTCATCACACGCTTTCTAAACCGAAGAAGGTCCATCAAGGAATGCAAACAAATTCTGGCAAGTCGTTCACCGTCCAAGGGCAACGACAAGGACCAAGAGTACGAATCCAACTTGACTCCATTTCGAATCAAAATCAACAAGGCCAATCAGTACAAAAGCCACCGACATCCAAGAGCAACCAATTTGGTTCTGTAAAGTCTGCCTCATCGAAGCCAAACGCCCCCACTCTTATCCCTCGTCCCCTTACTAAGCCAACCATGGCTAGCAACAACCCGTCTGCTATTAAAACGCCGTTCCCATCACATACTCTACCAAAGAAGCTTATGCCAACTACTGTCCTAGACTCAAACAGTGTACGATCCACTTGGATTCCGGTGAGAGTCAAGTGCACAAGACCAAATTCAAATACTCTGCTCGAACTGTCAAAATTTGAAAGTCCAGTACTGATTCAAGAGTCATACACAAATCGTATTGGTGAACAGGTCCTGCTTGTCTCTTCAAATAATGATGCTAATTTACTCAGATCAAGCTTAATGAGTCAAAACTTCATAGTCAAAATACCACAGAAACTCAATCCGGTGGTGAGATTATTTGATGTGCCAAATGCATATCATGATGAGGTTATCAAGGGCCGCCTGGGTATCTGCACATTTTTGAAGCAGATCAAGAAAACAAATTCCTCCCGTGATATCGTGGCCATTATCGATCCAGAAAAGTTTCAAGAAATTACAGATAATCAAGGTTGGCTCAAACTCTCCGACTGGAAGTCGTGCAGATGTGTCGAAAACGATGATGTCCAGCTGTGCGGTATCTGTGGGAAACCTGGTCATGGCTCAATTAAGTGTAACCAGGATAGATTTCGTTGTGGCCATTGTGGTGATTGGGGTCACAAAAGTCGTGACTGCCCTGCAGGAAACCTTGAACCGTCGTGTGGAAATTGTGCAGACTCCAAGCGTGACGATATTCACCACTCTTTGTTTGACCGAAAGTGTCCATCCCGTCAAGCGTACCTTCAACTGAGACGATCTAGAACCATCTACAGGCGCGATGGTTAACCCAAATAACCATGTCCAGTACCAGCCAAACAATATCCCTGTACCGAACCTCACTTGCACATTCGTTAACTTTACAGTCGAAGTATTGTGCCTTAACCAGTGCCATGACCTTCTTCAATGCCATCATTATAGCCATGTGACCTTTACCCCCAAGACTTACAGCACTGAAAGACGATACCACCAAATGATGTGTCCAAGGTGCAGAGTAGTCTTCAGCAGCGGAATCAAACTAACTTCACATCTTCTTGACGCGCACCAAATTACTTCAGACTTCGCATGCCTATTCCAATGCGGTGAGCCAAAAGTGCCAAGGTTAGGTTTAATCTCTGCTCACATGCGCCGATGCAATGGTCGCCTTAATTCGATGCTGTCACTTCTTCCTCTCCAATCCTCAACTGACGATAGTATCAACTGTAATCGACGACAACCTGGAATCGCCTCTATTGAAGCCTTCCATAAGAAACTTTACGACGATACCTATGACTTAAGTAGCTCCGACTTCAAATCAAAATGTTTTGACTTTTTGAGGGGAGTGGCAAGCTTGAATGACCTTCTGGCAGCGCTTGAAACACTACTACCGAAGCCAAAGAGAAAGCGTGGCAAGAGGAAGAAGAAGAAGAAAAAGCCTCCTCTACACCAACCGGATAATGACAAGTCACGTGCTTCGGAGTACGCCAAGTGTCAAGACTTGTGGTGTAATAACGTAAAGAAGCTCTGGGAGTATGTCAAGAGTGGTACTACTCGGTCTAATACACTTGGTCATGAGGAACTTTTCTTCGATCACTTTGCCCGCATCTTCAGTAAAACGACAGAATGTAGCCTATCCCTACCAGATGATCTCCCTCCACCGAATATATCCATCATGCAGTACATGGTGAGGGAAGACATCGAGTTATACATTGCCAACAAGTTGAGGACTAGTCCGGGTCCTGACGGAATTCGAATTGACCAGATTAAGGACAGACTTGACGAACTTCTACTTCTATTTAACTGTTGTCTGTTCGTTGGTGACATTCCTGATCAATGGAGAACATCATCCACCATAGTCATTCCGAAGAAGGACAACTCCTCCAACCCTAGTGACTACCGTCCCATCACAATTGGCTCTGTACTCTACCGCTGCTTCAGTTCGGTACTAGCTAATCGAATTAACCAATCGATTACGCTCTCTTTCAACCAGCGTGGTTTCATCCAGGGTGACGGGATACATGAGGCGATCTCAGCCGTTCGTCTCCTCCTGAAGCATAGACCCACCACTCGTCTCGCAGCTCTAGACGTCTCCAAGGCATTCGACAGTTTGAGTCAAGAGGCAATTTTTGTGTCTTGTCGGATGAAAGGCCTCGACGAATGCAGCATCAATTTACTACGCCAACTGTACCATGATTGCATCACTCGAATCAAGCTCAATGGTCTTGAAAGTGAAGAGATTCGTCTGTTATCGGGAGTCAAGCAAGGTGACCCACTGTCCCCTGTGCTATTCAATCTAGTCATCGACCACCTCCTTGAGATCCTAAATCAGTCTGATCTCGGAGTCGATCTTGGTGGCTCAGGATTTGCTGCACTTGGGTATGCTGACGATCTGGCATTGGCTGCATCTACTGATGAAAATCTCCAACACCTTATCAACACCACCTCAGATGTTCTTCAAAAAGTTGGGCTCTACTTGAACCAATCAAAGTCGGTTGTAATGGGCTGCGATAAGCCGATCGTGATTGGTGGCTCGGTCTTGCGTAACGCGATGAGCATCAAGTACTTGGGCGTGGATATCGACCTGAACGGCAAGTCTCGGACAACTTGTGCATCATTCGAGCCGCTACTTGAAAAACTCCGAAAAGCATGCCTGAGTCCAACACAAAAGTTGTTCCTGCTCCGCAATCACCTCATCCCGTCATTTACTCATCGACTTGTTCATGAAGACTTCATTGGTACAGACCTAGAAGAAATTGACAGAACCGTTCGAGCCTATGCCAAGTCTTTCCTGCACCAAGTCAATGGGATTCCTAACTTTTGCCTGCATTTGAAGGTCAGAGATGGTGGTTGTGGCATTCCACAACTTCGCTGGTTTGTCCCTACACTGGCCTTTAAGCGTATGCGCAAATTGATCCATTCGAAGTGTTACTATCTGAAATACTTGACTTCTACTCCGGAGTATACCAAAGAAATGGTTCGGATCTCTATTCTCACACCGGACAAACTCGACTACGACAGAAGACTCAGGAACGAAGTGCTCACTAACCCGTCAAATCGTGGATTCTTGTGCTTTTCTATTGGTGGCAACATAGTTAATCGTCACTTGTCTGGATGGACGAACACTCCGGGCCGTAAGCTAGTAAGTCTGTTGCGCCTTCGTAGTGGAACTCTTGGAGCAATCCATGGAGCACCCGACCAGCCTACTTGTCATCGTTGCCATAATGGTGAACTCGAGACTTTGATGCACATCATCAATGAGTGCAAGGAAACTGAGAAGCTCGTTTCATCTCGACACAACAAGATCAAGGATATGATTGTTGACACGCTAAGGGAGAAGAAATGGTTGGTTGCCACCGAAGTTACTATCCCAATCAGTCGAACCAGCCACATCAGACCTGATATTATCGCCATCAACCCGAGTCACTCAAAAGCCTACGTTTTGGATGTCCAAATTAGCTATGAAGTGAACAAAGACACACTAGCAGACCGGGATATGGACAAGCGAACCAAATACCGTCGCTACAATGACTTCATCATTGATTATGTGAGAGTGATGCTTTCAGCTGAGATCCAGACAGTCGATTACTTCGGTTTGGTCTTTGGATCGCGCGGAAGTATTCACTGTGTGACGTTGAATCTACTTAAGGATTTTAGGTTTAGTGATCTAAGAATTGGTGCTATCATTGACAAAATCATAGACCAATCTCTAATGATTTATAGATTATTCATGTCCAGTATCGAATCACTCACAACTCACACGACTTAACACTATTGTAAATTATTAATTTCATTATTTTGTAATCATAACTCTTTTATAGCTCTTTTGTAACATAACTTTTGTAAGGTTTTTATTCATGTCATTTAATAAAATGATTTCTATATAAGATCACTTTTGATTTTTATATTTTGATTTTGAGAATATTAATAATTGTTTAATAATACTGTGACTGTTAGATTTATTTTAGTTAATGTCACCTTGTTAATTATTTATTTTCTTTTGTTATTTAAAAGGCCAATATCCGTACCACCTGTGAGGCTTATTGTATTTTTTTAAAATGGCATTTATCCACAATTTAATTTGATATTATTCACACAATTGACAATTCAATGAATTTTCGTTAACGTGTTTTCATGCGTTATCTCATTTGAATTGGCAAGTAAACTTACTGTTCAGCATAACAAATGCAAATGCAACATTGTTTTGGTAACAATCCGCCAATTGGCTCTAACCTCAATAAGTCCACGAATACCCCAACATAAATTAGATTTTAAGCTAACACTTCACGACAATTAAATTTTACAATTTTATTTACAAAATATGTTATGAACATTGAAAAATTCGAAAAACTAAAAAATTTGCTTATATAATTTCAAATCAATTGTCAATAGAGGATTGTCAAATTTCCAGGTCTGGCGAACGTTTTTTTTTATCGAGCTTGAAATGACTCAAGATTAGATGAAAACTCTTTTTGTTTTTAAAAAATTAAACATAAATTATACACGTTTCTTCTGTGTCCCTTTCAAATTGGATGCATAATGACTTATATTGGTTTCAAATTTTTTGACTTATCACTTTCATGATTTGTCGTGAATTGTCATCAATTCACGTAAAATGTCTTTTTATTAACTGGAAAAATTATTAATTAATTAGTTAACGTTTGAATTTTGTCATTTTGAAATTTAAAATGTTTTGTTGTTGAAGAAAACAAAATTTTCATAATATTTAATGTTTGAGGAGGACGCCTGCGTGACGGAGATTGCTCGTTCGCGAGGATTGAGCGTGTTGATTAGGCCGTTGAAGATTAGTGCGGCATTCGGTGTATTCTTTGCTTGGGTCACCAATGATGACGATGGCAGATGGTTGATTGTTCGATTTTCGGGTTCTGGTCACCAGTTGATCGGGAACCATGATGGTCGATGATTTCGGCTGATTTCGGGTCACCAAATGAAGTTGTTCCAAATCGTTGCTTGGCTTCAAAAGGTTTACGGCGTGTTCTGTGTCCGGGGGTCACCAATGAGGAGGACGCTTGACAGTGGTGGAGAATCTCCACTGGAGATGGTCAAGCGTCCATTGATGAGATAGATTGACTGCGGACTCGTAAGACTTGTGGTGTTTCAAGTCTTTATTTGGTTGAGAATGGGACAAATACAAAGGAGCAGACTGATGCGACTGGCCGTGGCGATGACCAGAGTGTGATTGATCGATGTTGTCCATATCAATATATGACAAGTCGATCTGGAATGTAAATGTTTGTGGTGTTACGTGGCGACATGCCAATGGCATGCGCCCACCACAGTATATTTTTTAATTCTAAATTTTATATTTGTCAATAATTATTGTTAATTATTGTTAACGACTACTATTTAAAGATAGCAAATTTACTCTTGTGAAAAAGATTTAAATAAATGTTTATTTTGTTTTTGGTGAATTTGATGATTAATTTGAGTTGTAAAATCACTGGTTACTACGATTATTATAATTCTCATCTAATCTCGTTATAATTAAAACAGATTGAGTTCATGTGATCTGTATGTATTACAGATTTTATTAAAATTAAGTAAAGATAAAGCACAAATAGTTCAGTAGATTTAAAGTAACAAGTGATAAAAGTAGTGAGTAATTTCTTTCTACTAATGAGTCATTATAGACTCATTTGTGATGGTTGGCGCCGGTATCACATGGCTCCCTTTGAGTGACATGCTTTCTTGTGTGAGTTGATTGTTTGGTGATTTTGTGCAACACAATTGTGAACAAAATTCTGTTGTTTTTGATTTGAATCTAATTTCTGTGTACAATTTAAATTTGACCATGTTTGCGAATGAAAACGATTCAACTGATTTGGTATTTTTCGGGCAGCCAGCAGATTTACCAACTGACAAACTACCCACCACTGCCGATGTGCTTCGATTCTATGTTTTTGTTGTGAATAAAATTAAGCAAGATCAAGTACAAAACAAACGGCCAAGTTCCAATGATGTACTACAAATTGTTTCTCGTCGGCTTAAATCCATTTGGAAAAGTGCTCGTTTGCCATGTGAAGAATTCAAGTCAATATCAAATAAAGTGAAACGTTATTACAAAGAATATCTCTCCAAAGCAGCTAGTTATCGCCGCAACAACAAACTCAAAACCAAATCTCAAAAAGTTTTGCAAACGCTCCAGGATTATCAAGCCTCTGGTCAGCTACTTTTTGAACTCGTAAAGTGTCAAATTTCAAATTGCGTATGTAAACTGTGCAAATTGATCGATCAGCGAGATCGCATTTTTTTGAATGATCAACGTAGAAATCGAATTCAGTTATTGATTGTGAACGAAAATCGATATGCTGAATGGAAGGCAAAATATGATAAATACAAACGCGAATTGAAGAATTTAAAAAGAAAATGTGAATTTGAAGAAATTGCAGACCAATTTGTACAATTCGAAAGTTCATCCTCAACAGACGAACACGACACATCGGATGAAGACTGTGTAGAATCTCAATTAACCAACCGTCAATCCAACCAGAATCGAACAAAATTGCCAGTGTTTTCTGAACTGTTCACTCGCTATGTAGGGATGAAATTAACGCCCCCCATTGCAGCAGCACTCGGCACTGGTCTACTAGTTGATCAAAAAATCGTAACATCAACTGAAAAGAAAGAAATAATCGATCCATCGAAAGTATGTCGAGCAAGAAAAAAATTGAGGACTGAGACACTTGAAGAAAGAGAAAAAAGCAAAGGACCAATTGGTTGCGTCACTCATGACTCCAAGATTGTCAGGAAAGCCCTCAAGAAAATCGCAAAATTAAAATCGCATGCAATCATTCCAACACCCGAGGACTTGTATGCCATGATGGAACAACCTGGGCCAATTTTTCTCGACTTTCTAATTGCCGATAAGAAGAATTTCAAACTTCCTAAGGTATGAGACTATAACAAAAGTAGGACATTTAGTAGTAGTTGTTACCAGTAAGCTTTGCAAGACTTCAAACAACATTTTCTATTTGAGTTTCACTTTCAATTACAAAACCGAATTGGCCAAGTGGCTTAAAGTAAAAGGTGATTTTAGCAAATTAGCATTCAGTCGTTCTCAAGATTTGTGTGCACAAAATGACTGCAAAGACATTAAGATATTTCCTTGTGTAACTTATCAGTTTGTTCGTTGACCAAAGATCATTCAAGAAAATGCAATCTCGCTGATCCATCAAAATGTTCAAATTGCCATTATAAATTGAAACTTGATAATTGCAATCTAGGAAATTACCTAAGTTTAGATAAACCCAAAGCCAAGTTAATATTTCGTTTTGACTCAAAATTTAAAGTCATTGTTGAGACGATCCTTCAATTTTAGTGAGATAAACTTGAAAATAACGTTTTACTTTATTTGAAATTGATTTTAATTCAACATCAAGCAAACGAGTACTATTCTAAACAAATTTCATTCAAGCACAACAGGGTGATTAGTGATTCCAATAACGTGACAAACTATCAAATCAAATGAAAAATAGATAAATGTCAAATTATTAGTCCTCATATAATTTATAAAAAACTCTCAATGTCAGTAATATGAATATTTTACTTTAAACAAAACTTACTTAAGAGGTCAATCCGAATGAAGAAAAAACTTAAATATTGACGGCGAGTTTATTTATTTACATTTAATTCGAGGTAAAGGGGTAAAAACATTTCTAAATAGATAAGAATTTTCATTTTAGTGATTTGGTTTCACATGCACCAAAGACAAGTTCGAACATATATGTTGATCAATAAAACGAGCCCAAATAAGCCGAGTACAAATAGTTTTATTTAAATTTTGCCTGGATAGATTTCTCCGAGTACTTTTTCCTTTTTAACCATGTCACGCTGGTGCAGAGTTGTGCGCTCACTCTCAAATGGAATATGTACCAATTAGTACACTACAGTGTTAACACCACTGTCAGGTTTGAATTCTTCACCTTGTGAATTGCGTACACAGAAGTTGTTAAAAACTGTTTAATGAAGTTACCCGAAGTGATTTGTGGTTGTTTTCGGAGCTCTATTTTGACCTTTTCATTGCATTCTTTTCAAGGATCAATAAAACTACATTTGCACAGAATTTGCTTAAGAGTTTCAAGTATTCCACAGTGATGTCGACAATTTACAATGGCAAATAAAACAAGTTTGTTTCCCTCATAATGAGATTGATTTATAATTGTTGAATAAAATAAAATTTCTAATTTGGATGAACAGCAGCTAACCAATTTTTGCTTCGCACACAATGAAAATGATTTTGATTGTAGTACAATGTAAATTGTTGAATAAAATAAATTATCATTGTATTAGGATTTCAAGTGCTTTGTGTAATTTGTCTAGAATTCGAGTTATCTAGAACTTGAAATGGCTTTTATTTAATTCATATTTGTAATCGGTTTTGGTAAATAAACGTGAATTTTTAACATGTTTAAAAAAACGTAGTGCAATCATTTACTGTTAACATATTTTTCGTAATTTATAATTGATTTGCTTTAATGTACAAATAAAAATTATTATATAAATGAAATAAAAATCAATAATTCAGCATTTAGGATTGGGATTATGGTTTTATCTTTTACTTAATCCAAATATTTGTTGATTTTGTGTACTTTAATCAATTAGCTCAATGCAATTTAATGTTAATAAAAGTATTATTTTTAGCCTGCAGCAGACATTGCCCAAATGATGGTGGACAAGTTGGGCGCTGAACGATTGACATCACTCAAGGCGGTGGCATGCGACGGGTGTCCGACCAACACTGGATGGAAAGGTGGCATCAACTTCCATTTGGAACGCATACTTGGTTTGCCTTTGCATCAGTTGATTTGCTTACTGCATTTGAATGAATTGCCAATGAAAGGATTGCTATTCAAGCTCGATGGCAAGTCAAGCTCCGAATCCACCTACACTGGCGAAATTGGTCAACATATGTCAGACGATGACTTACACTTGAGACCAATCGTAGACTTCGAACCGATTCTCCTCAAGGACTTTCCACTGTTCCAACCAAAATATTCACGGTTTAATGATTTATTGCTGGAAAGTCCAAATGAACAAATCCCACTGGACACAAGCAATGATCAACATATGCTGTACCATATGTGCCTAGCCGTTTCGAAGGGACGAGAAGGCTTTAATCCTGAGTTGGCAAATGCACGAATAGGCAAAGCATCTCTGTCTCGATTTTTCACAACGTGCACGCGAATATTGCGTCTCTATTCGGCAGTGAATTCTAATTCTACTTTGTTCGTCAAGGCCAAATCATTTACAGTACTGAAACTGCTTTCTGAGTACATAATTTGGGTATATGCTCCAGTCTTGTATGGCATCAAACAATATCCAAATTGCTCAAAAGGAGCGTTTCATTTCCACCAACTGTGCAAACGTGCATCTGCATGTCTCACCGGTGAAGCTTTGAAAATTGTTGACAAAGTTCTCCGAAGCAACAGCTATTTCGCACATTGTGAGAATGCATTTCTCTCAATGCTATGCGATGATCGTTTGCATGTCAAGCAGTTAGCCATAGATTATATTGAGAAAATTCGCAATAGTGGAGGTATTTTAGCTCCTGATAGTCACAGAAAGAAAAAATTAGTTGAACGTAATGTTAGGATCTTTCGAATTCCAAAAGACGAATTAATTCTTAATGCGTCTGATTACTGGAATATGGTTCCTTGGAATAAAGTAGTTTTAACTGAACCTCCACTTACGATAGGTATTCCATTAGATGAATTAGCCGATTATTTTCCGCCAGATTACAAGTGTCATACTCAAGAAATTGAATACTATATTCAATTGATGAGTCGCGTTAGTCAAACTGTCAGTCACCCATTGATGCGTCTTGCAGACATTTTGATTGTTCGTGAGTCTCGTAAAAAGTTGCCCCAAGTTCGTACGAAAAAAGATTTGACTTCATTGTAATTGTGTTCAATCTGTATTAATTGTCTGTATCATTGTTTTCTTATTTCTCTGTTTAATTTTTTAATTTTTCTGTTTCGAATTTACTGGTTATTTAATTTAATATCTCACTCGTGAAAACGCAAGTGTATACGATTTTATTGTTTATTGAGAGATACAATCTCTATTTGGGTTCAACTATATATTTAATGAGTTGAGCGGCTGATTTGTTAATCCAATCGTCAGCAATGCAGAGACAAAGCAAGTCGATCGAAGTGAAAGTAAGTATAGAATAATTAATGCTTATGAGACAAGAACAGTAAATGGAACAATGATATTTTTCGAAGTGGTTAAACAAGGCGTTGATTGGTTGGTGCCTCAAAGTTGATTATAATTGCTTTATCGTGTGGTGCACATTTTGGGCATAACGGAGATTGCTAGCACACTTCTAAATTGACCAACACCATTATGGTTGGTCTCACAGACAATTTGACTCATTCATTTCTTCACTAAGAGCACCAAAAAGGCATCAGTGCATCCTTAACTTCGGTTCAATTCGGTTCATAATCACACAGACATGGAAGTGGTGAAATACGAGATCAAAAGCGAAAGTAAACACAATCTTAAAATGTTGCTTTAGAATTGTACATCAACTTTCAATTTAAAGCAAATAGTTAGAAAAATTTAACAAAAGTCATTTCAATGAATGAACAAACGATTATTGAATTACGTTGTAGAACGAACAAGTAAAATACAAAACAGATTTTGAAGTGTCATTTGAAATTACAAATCCACAAGAGTAAAGTTTAAAAGTCCATTAAATCATTATAAATATGATATTCACAAAATAAAACATTACTGAGATTTGAGTAAAAGTGAAAGTAATTTGAATTGAAGTTATGTTTGAACAAATTAATGACAACTTTAAAATAACAAACAAACATAAACATTTAAACAATCAATGACAAATCGGAGAGTCACACACACAACACACAACAACAGCCAAAAATGTAAACACACTAGCAAACTACACAAGAAGATTTTGGCGTATCCACACAAGACGTAACCACTCAAATGCTGAACATAAAGCGGAATCTTTAAGGCTCTTGTTAGGTATGAAGATCTCAACGATAATTCTCGGGGTTTGTTCCATTGTTATTTTTATATCAATCTTAATCTAATCTGAACATAGCCAAAACATTTTTAAACAACTTCTTCGTTTTCACTGGTACCTAATCATCATCTTCAATCCTGTGTTGTCACTTTTGTGACCCAGAGACATCACTATAGTTACGCCATTCTATTGTGTAAGTATTTTTTAGTTTTTACTTCAAACACTTACATCCTTGGTATATCCATTTATAGGGGTGGAATTATTATGGGCAATCAAAAGTCATTTTCAATGCAACCTGGCAAAATTTAAGGGACAATTAGGGAAGACGTGTAATGAAAATGAACTTTAAATTGTTTCATTTATTGCAATTATTAAATTGGCATTTTTAAAATAATAAAATATATTATAAATAAATTAGTTCAAAAGCAACTTTTCAATCCTCACAGCTAAATCTTCGTGTCTATTTGAGTCTTTAATTCGTTTTGCCGCTTGTTCCAATTTTAATTTCATCTTTTCATCCTCCAACAGTCGGTCGATTGCACTGACAAGATCGTCAGCAGTGAAATTAATCGTATCAATTCGAGCACCGAAACCCGTTTCTTGCAGTCGTTGAGCATTGTCAAATTGGTCCGCAAATGAAGGCAAAATGATCATTGGTTTGCCTTCGACAAATGTCTCTGTCACTGTGTTGTTGCCGCCATGAGTTATGACCAGGTCCACGTGAGGCACAAGTTTGGTTTGAGGCAAATACCGATCGCCATACATGTTTTCAGCCAAATCAAACTCACTGTGACGTGGTCCTTTCGAAACGATATATTTGTGATTGGTCGCGCCAAGAATTTGCACCAATCGTTTCATTAGATCCAAATCGATTGAGCCCATCGAGCCCATTGAAAGATAAATCAATTTGCCACTAAATTTGCCATCCAAAGTATTATCCAAGAATTCTTTCGGTACCAATTGATTCAACTCAATCTGAATTTGTTTTCGATCCACGTTGAACACTTCCAAATTAAACCAACCTTTGTCTCGAATGGCTTGATAGTTCAACTCATCTGGATAAGCGTACACGGTCATGATTTGAGTTTGGGGAAAAAAGTTCATCATTCGGAAATGGCTCGTAACCCATTTCGACGTTCATTTCGTTGAACTTTGGACTGATGTGAAACTGTGCTCGATATTCCGCAAACAAATGCCAATCTGATCGATCATCCGATGGCAAGCCTAATTCATCATTACACAAATCATTAGTTTCAAATTGCCGCAAGATTCATTAAAATTTACCTGATCCACCAGGTGGCAGTTCCGGGTCAACAATGAAGTATATAGGAGTGGCACTGAACTGTTTGATCCAAGTAATGCCCGAATAGTAGACCGCCGGTGTCAGCGGAAATCCATCGTAGTAAAGCAAATCAGGCTTGTACAAATCAATTGCTTCTTTAGTTGCTGCATTCAGTCGGAAGTGCTGATCATAATTACCTTTTTGGTCCATGGACCTGAACATATTTTTCCATCTTCTCTAGTGGACTGTACGGTCCAATGATTTTGTGTTTGATCAACATCTGTGCCATTTCATCGCCAGGATTTGCCTTTTTGGTTGTGGCACTTTTGTCTCCATTTTCTTTGTCTCCATTTAGTTGGTCATTTGCAGAAGTGCTCTTAGAAGCATAGACAAACTCTTCATAACCTTGTGTCTTCAATTTGCCCTCGAATGTGTCCTCAATCACAAAGATCACTCGATGACCACGAGCGAGCACACCAGTCAGTGCACCACTGCACGCATTCACATGACCAACTGCACTTATTGGCGTGACAAGAATTGTTAATTTTCTCATGATTGTTCTTGTAAGAATATTGTTGAAAAGATGATAGAAAGATCGATGATTCCGAATCCCAAAATCTGTTCCGCTTATATTGATCACTAAAAATGCGACTGGAATGTGACCCGTTGAGATAAGATAATAGTACATTGAGTACTATTTTTTGTCACCCATAGATAGCATCAACTTAACAATCTATAATCATATAGTTAGCCACAATTGTGACAAATCGTGTCAGAGTTATGTACGATAGCGCGAGGATGCTTCAAAATGTGCCGACACTTGTAGACACTTGCAGTTGACTTCTTATCTGGATGGTCCAAACTTGCGCTATACTTGACTTGTACGTACATCGATCGGTACCCATCATTGACATTTAATCACATTCATGCTTGATCACGTTTGGACGTGATGCTCACATTAAAGCCCGTTTGATTAACAACTGTAATTTTGTAAATGCACAGAAGTCATTGCCATTACTAACACACCAATACTGTTGACAACTGCATCTCCACCATAAAATATGTCCCTCAAATATCACCTTTATCTCTTTATCACCATTGTCATCTTTTTGTCCATTAGTATCATAATGATTATTTGCACTGAATTTCACTGAGACATGTGTAACGCAACTTTAACGACATTTGTCTCATGTTTTATGTTGAAGTTTACTTTACAATATTTATAGTATTTTTGCAATTAGTGACAGTTGGCAATTATTTATAACATCTTATCATATTGACGTCAATGGGCAATTGATTAATTAGACAACGGCAATTATACCTACTTTGACCTGTCTTGAAAAGCAACCTTTAGTATTCCGTTCATTTTAAATTCCATCGATTGCTCAATCTTAATTGCCATGTTCCTCATGTTTGTTTAATCCTTTCAAACGTTTTGAGACAGATTGCAGTTTGTGTGATCAAATGTTGATCATTGAGAATTCGATCGATTGCGACAGTTAGCTCAATTTCGGCAAAAATTATACGGATCGATCTTTGCACAAAACCCAGTTTCATGTAGCCGTTGAGCACTGTCGAATTGATCCGCAAACAATGGAAACACGATCATTGGTCGCATACCATCGGAGAATGTTTCCGTGACGGTATTGTTACCATTTTAAACTGCTCAAAATTACTATCTTTTTAATAATTATTATACTGCTCATTTATTAAAAATACAGTAGAAATAAATAGTCACGGAGAATGATTATGAGTTATAAGTAATAAAAAAATAAATATTAAATTAAATAATAAAATTCACTGAAACAATGCTTCAATTTTAATGGCCAACATGAATTCGTTGAGAAGCCTTTTGTAATTTTTGCTTCAACTTGTCGTCAGCGAGTATTCGATCGATTGCACCGATCAACTCACTTTCGGCAAAGTTTGTACGGATCGAACCTTGCACCAAAGCCAGTTTCATGCAGCTACAAAAGGCAGTGTACAATGTTATTCCACATTTATTAAAGATGGACGATGGATTATGTTGAGTGTTCCATCAAGATATTCCAAAAAGAAATTTTGGAAAAATGCTCAAATGTAAAAAGTACGAAACGCATTATTGTGGCGAAATTACAGTAATTGAGTATTTTAATAATAAAAATTAATTAAACACTAGTGTCATCATGATTCGTAATTCGTCATTTGGTCCAACTGGATTGCTTTTTTGGTTTTACTTGTTCGATCAAAATCAACTGGTGACTCTAGCTTAGCATACAATAGCTTAATTACTCGCAAGTGTCAATTTCAAATTCTTTTAAGGTATTGTTGTGCAAAGGCATACGTATAGTTTTGTGAATGGAACTCGGCTAGTAGCTTCAAGGCACGCAACTTTACTCATCTAAATGAGCAAGCGTGAGGTCGCTTTATTAAATAATTGAGACTTTGTTTTACATTTTTGTTTTGCAGCTGTGAGCTCTTTAGCATAAAGTTATAAATTTTTAAAAAGTATTTTTCTTCAGTATTCTCTAATGATTGTGAAAAACTGCAAATGAAGGTTATTTCGGACACTTAGGACACTCGTGCAAAACAATATGTTTTCAATTTTTATATTAAATTTTTATTACTTTGTTTGCTCAATTGTACTGAGAGTCCGAAACGACCTTCATTTGCGGTTTTATCGATCATCGGAAAAAACCCTTAATGACAAACATGATAGTGAATTACCAATTTGAAATACTTATCAACGTACCAGTTATGTGATATTGATTCTTCAGCCTAAATAAGATTGTCTGGCAAGCCAGGCAAAGTGCGAGACTCTTAAAAAAATAGAAACTTGAACTATCAACTGAGAAACTTTTAAAACGACTTTATTTGATCCATTTGGATCACTAAAGAGGTGTATTGGGACCAATATTTTTATTTAAAATGTACAACACAAAAAAATCTTCTTAAAAACTTGGCGCTACCAAAATTGGGCGTAATGTTCCATGGCGCCCAGTTTTGGTCTGACTATTCGATTACATATACTCCCTAGTGTATGTATGCCAAATTTGGTAATTTTAGGGTCTACGGTTCTCTCAGAATATGGACAAAGGTTTACAGACTGACGGACGGTCAGACAGACACGATGGCAATAGCATAAGCTTGCGACTCTCAAAGAGTCTCGCTAAAAATGGGATATTCCCAGGATATAAAAAAAATTATTAATGTAAATAGAGAAATCTTCAATTGTACGAAATATAAGACACAAATTAGAAACTGTGAAATTGCTTAGACTTATTTGATTAATCTAAATTTAGTATAAATAATATAAATAAATATTATAAATCTTGTGGGTGAACCTTTATATCAAAATTTCGTTTAAAAATACACTATCATTAGTACAATCAGCATGTACGTTGCAATAAAAATAATTAAAATATATCGCTGAAAATTCAAAGGATTGAAGTATTGAAAATCGTTTACTCTAAACTACTGCATCATACTGCTGTGTTGCGTCCCTATTTTGATCCACTCAAGAACGATATATGAAATTGGAAAATTAAGTTTTCACTCATCCGTCCAAAGTACTGCAAAACGCAAAATTAATTTACTTTTTTATGCTTCCATCACTACTGGGATTATATATTCTGTTGGATTATTTGTTCGTGCTCTACCGACACAAGTTCCATTACCTGTCAGATGGAATGCCAGGTTTGTTCACTCATTTGATATTTCCTCGAGAATTTTGTCGACAAGGCGATGTCATTGCGGGCAACGGTGTCCTGGTGTTAGTAACGATTTCTGTTTGCCTTCTGTTTGAGCCTAAAGTGTTGAATCCAAAGTACAACATGTATTTAATCCGTGATGCAAATAATCGTAAATTGGTTTGCAATGGTCAAATTATTGAGCAAGTAGAATCAGAAGAATTGTTCAAGTTTCGTATAAAATTTCGCAAATTCTTTAACATTCTGATTGTGAGCATATTAGTGAATTCTCAAATGTTTTATCTCGGAAATTATCTTTGGTTCTACTCGACTGGTTCGATTGGCGATTACTTCAAGGCAATCATTGTTTGGCTATTTACCTTCACCAACTTGATCTTTTTGTTACCAAAATCGTATCCTTCTATATCAAGGGCGCTAGTGTCCCCTGTTTCGAAATTTAACGATCTGGGTTAATAATTATTTTCAACGGTTACTTACTCCAATTGGTTAGCATTGAAGTTATTTTTTGGGGGAAACACCAATTATTTTGTAAAAAAAAATTATTGACAAAACCCATTTATTTTGGGAAATATACCATTTTAGAGAATAATTATTTTTTTTGGGAAACTTACTATTTTTATTTAATTATTTAATTAATTGTTAATTTATAATAAGTAAATAATTAATTACATTTTAAATAATAATTATTATAATATTAATTATTTTTTTGAAACTTTTTGAAACTGTCAATTTCAAATTCAAATGAATAGCAAAAAATTAAACCTTTAATAGAATAGGACACAATCTTCCATTTCAGGCACGTGTTTGATTTGTCCTTCTAGACATTAATGTCCCGAGTGTTAGGGACTTGATAATAGTTTTCGGTTGAAAAAAAACGATAACAACCAATTGACTTGATAAGGAAGAACAAAATAAGTACAATTTTTTGCTAAACTTTTTAGCAGTGCTTTATTGCTTTTTACTTTGCTTGTCATGTGAAGTGTTGTTCGAGCCAAAATGGTCACCTTCAATTGACATTTGATTATTGAAAAACAAAATTCAGAAAAGATTGACATTCTTGGCCAATCGTTGGACCCATTGATTGGTCAAAATACAAATTGCATCAATGACAAATTCATCTTAATCAATGACTTGAGTAGCTCACGTTGGATCCTCTGTGTGTGTTGAGCACTGTTCTTCTGCCCAGTCAACTGTGCAATTAAAGTTTTCACTTTAACAGTGTCACTTCGAATCATCTCCGCTTGCTCAGCATAGAACGGCAAGATGCACTTTTGTCCAGCACTGTTGATCATCCGCTCCGATATGTCCACCAGTCTGTTGCCCACATCAGTCAGGTTTGCGCTCAGATCAACATTCACAGCAAGACTGGCTACTGTTCAGGCAAAATTCCATTATTAATACACGAGCATAGTCCCAATGAATATTCAGATACTTACACGCAAATGAAAGTACAATTACAAATATTTTCATATTCATGATTGATTCGGTTGATGTTCAGTTTTGATCAAATACACACACTACTGCGGGGTTGTTCAATCTCACAATGCTTGCCAGCTTCAATCAGCTTTACTTAAATAGTGTAGAACCACACTATCACAGATTAGATAATTTTCGAGGGGAAAAATTTTTCTTCCACGTTTCAGCCATGTAATTATGGGTTCACTATCACGTGTTCGCGACCGTAAGTTCGCGCATCACCAGTTCGCAGTTCCACAAGTTTAGAACTATCAGTTCGCGTAACAAAGCACATTAACTAATCAGTACATGAAACTCATTTATTCATTTTGATTTTAAATTTTTTTTTATATGAAGAACCAAAAACATAAACTATTTTTATCCAATAACTGCGAACTGATTTACCGCAAACTGGTGGTCCCCGCTAACTCGTGAAGCGCAAACTCACGGTCGTGAACAAGTGATAATGAACCGTAATTATGCACTATCATACTCAAATTAATTTGAGTACTAATAAGCTCCTTCATTGGGCTTATTCTGTCCGAGTAACCATGCATATTCTTTAGATCGGCAATCAATTTCATCATTTCCGATGTTTTTTGTGTGAAGATTTGCTCGAAGTTCCTTTGGGCTGTGTGTGATTGCTAATCGATGTGCCATAGCTATAAGCATAATAAGTGGTACGCTAAAGGGCTATTTATTTGCTTTCTGATTGATTGAGTCAAATATATTGGTCAGTCTGAGAATGGATGTGATATTTATGAGGCACCAATCAGTGATTCGATCTTATCAGCAAGTTGTTCGTGTCTCGCCGATTGTGATCGGATTCGTTCGGACGCCTGTCTCAGCTTTTGGTGCAGTTTGCTGTTGTACAGCAGACGATTGACCGCAAAGATTAGTTCATCGCTGGTGAATTGGTATGTGTCTAGTCTGATGCCAAAACCTGTCTCTACCAGTCGCTGTGCGTTGTCGAATTGATCCGCAAATTGGGGCATTATGATAATGGGTTTTCCCTCAGCGAAGGATTCACACACCGTGTTGTTGCCTCCGTGGGTTATGACCAAGTGGACATGGGGGAGGATTTTCACTTGGGAGACATAACGATCGCCATACATATTTCTGGGCAAGTCAAATTCGGCAAAGCGCGGTCCTTTTGATACAATGTACTTGTGGTTTGTTGTTCCTAGGACTTTTACCAATCGTTTCATTAAATCCAAGTCAACCGAACCCATGGTGCCCATTGAAATGTAGATTAACTTTCCACTGAATCGTCCATCGAGTGGATCGTTCAAGAATTTCTTAGGAACAAAGCTCTCCAAGTCTTGGTTTCCAATTGAATTGAGCAGCTCGTTTTTGTTGAAAACTTCCAAGTTGAACCAATCTCGTCGTCGAATGGCTGGGTAGTTCAACTCTTCGGGATAAGCATACACCGTGAGCACTTGAGTGTCCGGTGAGAGAAGATCATAAGGATAGGGCGGATAACCGAGACCTTCAATGAAGTTTTCGTTGTATCGCTTCGATTGGACTACCTCACGACGGGCTTTTTGGAAATCCTCCCATTCTCGAGGATCGCAACTGTTTGGCAAACCTAAAAAATTAAGCAAAATTAAAACTTGATTTTATAAATTTTTAGGTATACCACAAACCTGAGCCCCCAGGTGGTAGCTCCTTATCCAAAATAAAGAAAATCGGAGTCGTACTAATATTTCTCACCCACGGAATTCCCGAGTACTTGATCGCAGGCATCAGTGCCCCACTGTCAAAATAGATCAAATCAGGCTTGTAGTGCTCAATAGCGTCACTAATTGCACTGTTGAATCGCGTGTACTCGGCCCGATTCTCATCCGAATACATAAACTCGACCATATTTTTTGGTCTTCTCCATCGCACTGTATGGTCCAATGATTTTTTTCTCAAATAAAAAGTTTGCCATCCATTCTCCTGGGTTTCTGAATGTAACTGCTGCTTGAGAAAATGATTTCGATTGCACAACTTCTGGTTGGGCATAATAAATGTGTTCGACAAAACCAAGCGGAGCTTTTGAGCCCTTAAAAGCAGATTCGAGCACAAAGATCAACCGATGGCCACGGCGAAGTAGTGGTAGGGTTGCACCGGTGCATGCATTCACATGACCGACTGCATTTGTTGCAGCAACTAGGATCACAAGTTGTTTCATTCTTTTCACTTTTAATTCAGTTTAAAAATTTTTAAAGCGAAAAAAATTAAACAATCAAAATTTGTGAGTACCAAAAGAAAAAATCACCTCATTTAAATATACTTTCGCAAGTCCCAGTGCTTGTGCACAGGACTGACAGAAGAGGGCAATGTCGGGTGGAGACATTTCTGTGGGTTTGAAAGAGGCCATCAAAATTGCGAGCTTTTGCGAACGATGTTGTTGGTGGGCGGTATGCTGCTGTGATACCATCATCCACCATCCATTTACAAGGACACCAACCATGCCAGCCACGTGTGTTAAGAGGCCCTCAATTTTCCTGTCGATGACATCCATCAATCAAATAAAATATAGATAAGCATGATATCGTCATATGAGCAATTGGATTATAGATATGATAAAAATTAATGTAAAAATTCGGACATTCGTGTGCTCATCTAAATAGAATGGAAAATGTATTTGTAAGTTCAACGTTTGCATTTGGATGTTATTGCTTTAGAATTTTTGTGAAGACAAAACGTTTTGCTTTTGACCAGGGATGCGAAAATCGTGAAACGCATTCCACTATTGAATTATGAGGAATCTCCATGAAGTTCCATCAAGTGGACTACCAGACTTTCTGGTCCAGAAAATAAGTTATTTTGTTTAGAAGATACCAACTTGTGATCATTGACCATTATCTATATATATACCAGCCACACTTGACACAATTAGCCATTACCCAAACAAGTCAAATCAAACACTTATCACACAATTGTGTGAAAAAGTCAAGCAGCTCAATCGAATTATCTCGAACCACCATTAGCGGGATTGAATCCATCAAGCCAATGAGTGAATAACTTTACCCACCAATTTTGAATGATAGAAACCACTATCCCAATTTGGAATTTTACCGATCAACAAATTTTTAAAGCACAACAAATGAAGCTTACAGGAATATTTGAACTGAAAATTCTTTTGGATTCCTAGTATTGCACTTCTATTGATAAGTTAAAATGATTGGTCGAAGATCGGCGATAAAAGTTGTCCTAAAATGATGTTTTGAATTAAAATATTTGCCATTGCAAACTAAATGTGCCCTTACTGACAGGGAGCTCTGCAGGGTAGTTTCGATACAATCTATGATAACATAAAACTGATAGAAAAAGTCAAACCTTGTGAGTTCCCATTGTTGGATCTCAAATGTCCAACAATGGGCGCAACAATGGCAATTGGAAATTTAGTCCTCAGCTAGCATTATATTTTGACTAGACTTGAGCACATTCTGTGACCGGTCACAGCTGACGTGTCTTGGTTTGTATTTTAGTTTCGGTTAAAATATGAGAGTGTTGAGGTAAACAAAGTACGATATTTGGAGTCCAATGGAAAAATTCCAATTGAGATTTAGTAATTAATATACTCGAGACGATGGTAAACAGCCGCCAAACGCAGTTCTGCCTCATATTGATAATTGTTAAGCGCTAATGGTGCTGATAATAAATATGGTGACATATCTGCATGTCGCCGCGTAACACCACACTTTGACAATTATTTATAAACAATTCAATAAACAATGCATTAGGACATTTGATAGCACACTACTACTATGATTCAGTGGTACATCACAAGGCCAGTTTCTTATCCTCGATTTAAAGAAACAAAAATAACGCGTATTTAGTTGTTCATTGGACAAAAACAAACGCTTTCGTTACGGTCTATCGGATAGGGGGCATACTTTAATCGCTTGATCAAGAAAATATGCTTTTTGAACCCCCCGTCTCTCCATGTGATCATATCGTAATCAAAAGCCAGACCACCCTAGACCTACACCTTTTGATCAAACCGTATTAACGCCCCTTTCAATACTAATAATAATAATCGAGAATGGCCTGTGCAAACCTTGGTTGACCGGCACATTGCATCAATTGAAAATAACTACAATTTTGAATGAAAATTGCCCTTTAGAATATGTTATGGAACTTATCTGATACCTCCCTAACTTTTTCGTGATCAATGTGTGATCATTTGTCAGTTTGCGACAGCCACCCGTTGAAGCAGCTTGTAAAACTTGTCTTTGCTTGCTTACACAGAAAATATATTTCGTTTTGTTCACAGAAAAGTACTTACTTTGTACTTGTTAGTTTGCACGTTTGAATAGATAACGTTTGAACAAATATGTTCAAACGTGAGATTTGAACGACGACGAAGGGAACGTGAAAAGATTGCTTGATTCAATAAATCATATGAAAATTTTTTATTTACTGCACAAAGTGTTCTGGTGATGGTCGGAGTTAGTTTTTACCTCCGACATGCCAATTATAGCTCGAAGCAAAAAATGTAATGATTTCGATCATCATCATGTCTGCATGTCTGAATCTGTGCATTTAATCAAAAAGTAGCAAACTGTGGAGTTGATACAATCTGTATCGTGTTTGTTCACATCATGTTAACATAGAAATGGTGAATTCGTGCCACAATTTGTGTTAAAGTAAATTAATTGGCTGAGCGTGAGCGAAGACTACTCCTCAGTTTTTTGGCACTTTTTGTATCACATAAGGCTCCGAGGTTTCTTGATCGATTTGGATAATATTTGACAGATATGTATAAAAATTTATATGAATTTGTGCATGACGTGCTCAAACGGCCACAAAATTTTTGTCTTGGGTATAGCTGCCATTCAAATCTAACCTATTTCATTCTTCTGTTTGAGAGTCAAATCATTTTTCAGTGTATCCAACAATGAGTGCAACAATGGGAGAATTAGTTGGTTTTATATAGATTAGGTGATGTGTACGATTTCGTGTTTAGGTTAGGTGTTATGTAGGATTTAAGATTATTTACACTCACGCTCAGACAGAAGCCTAAGGATTATATCCTTGGTCTTACTAATTACATTTAAAAAACCAAAATTTCAAATTCAGAATCCGCAGGGCTCATTAAAGTCATCAGATATTATTTTCTCTTGTTGAGATAATCTTAAAAGAGATTTTTTGTTTTGTGCATTGCACCGAAATGAAACTACTTAAGATATTAACTTAAAAAGTTCAAAACAGGTTTCCTCTGCTCTTCTCACCGTATGGATGGATGCACAAATTCACGTGCTTATGGCATGTATGTGTAACTCACAAAATATGCTTATTTTGGCTCAAATATAATCTAAACATTTCACTGTATTTCATCCTTTAGCATGTAGGACATATGCAATTCGTCATGACGCTAAATAAGTTGAAACAGTGTCGTGTTTGTAGTGACGTGGCCATATGTAAGTTTATAATTTGACAAAAATAATATTGATATTAATAATGTATATTAAAAGCTGTATATTATTCAATTTAAGGTTTCAACTTTGGGGGGACTTTGCTGTGAAGCATGCAAGGTGTTCTTCAGGCGCAGTCTAGTTAATAATTGTGTAATTTTTACAATTAATTTTGATTTATTAATTGATTTATTATAATTTGTTCAATTAAATAGAATTATAAATGTTTGAAAAAATCAAACTGTCTCATTGACAAGTGGAATAGAAATTCGTGTAAAAGTTGTAGACTAGACAAGTGCTTCGAAATTGGCATGAAAAAGGTGAGCTGTTGTTGGAGTTGCTGTAATAGAAATTTTCATTTTAAATTTGCATTTTTTTGTGTGTACAGCAATTGGTTGAACATTTTAAAGAAAAACTAAATTCACAAACACAAATACCACCGTGTGTCAAGGGTAGTGCAATAAAAAATGTGGCTAAAAAATGTTTAACTATTGTTTATATTTTCGAAGAAAACACAAATCAACTGCAAGAGTTTGATCTCAAGTGTATTGCCGATATTCGAAAAGTTACAACGACAGTTTTTCACTGAAAGCATTTCACATGCGCCAACTGGTGAATGCAGCGATTTGGGAATGATTGTCAAGCCGTTGGCAGTTTATCTTGACAAAACTATCAAATACTGTAGACAAATTGAGGATTTCAATGCGATATCTCCAAGAGATCAGCTGATAATGTTGAAATCATTTTTCCCCGAATCATGCATGCTGTATGCTTCGTACATTTTCAGTGTCACGAATGATGGACTGCCGGTAGCGATGGTATATATGTTCTGTTTTTTCTTTATTTGTATTGTAATGTCAAAAATGCAAAATTTTCACTATTCGCCAGTGTGACTCAAGCACTGAGACGGTGTTTGTAAAATTGGAATTAATGTCAAACTTGAAGAAAAAAGATTACTATCCAAAAGTGTTTCGAAAACTGGCCATTCCGATGAACGCTGCAATCGAGAACGATTCGACCATCCGAGATCTGTTGCTCATCCAGTCTCTGTTTAAACCTCGAATTGAAATTGATTGCACAGACTTTGTCAAGTACAAACACTGCTTCTACAGCTATCTACTATGGCGATATCTCAAATTTAAATATCGAAATATGGCTGAGCTCAAATTTGCCACATTGATGTGTGCGGTGGATGAGTTGGACCGCACAAGTGGCGTAATTCGGGAGTTTTTTGTGCATGAAGTGGACAAAAATTATGTAGAACAGATTTTGCTGGAATTGTTTAATTTGTTGTAGCTTTTTAATTAATTTTAAATAAAATATTTTTGATTGTTTGTGTCATTTAGAATCCAACAAAACAAATATATGAAAGGTGCTGGTTCTAATCGGGTGATACCGGAACGAGCCCAAACGCGATGAATAAAAGGAATAGACCAGGATACGGGTGAAACGGTAACTTTATTCCAATAAATGATAATACGAGAATGTACTGGTGAGCAGTTCTATCCCAAGTCGCAATCAGAGGCTTCTTGGTGAGACCGACAACACACAAAGCGACGACCAAAACAAACGGCGGTCTTTGCCAGACGAACAAAAGACAGTGGACCTTTGCGGTCAGAAGTATACTGATGACAACATAGTTATATGACCCTGACGCAAAATTCATAAGGGAGTTCAATCAAACTGTCAGATAAGGCCGAACGTATTCTGGATTAAAGCGGCCAAATGGATTCTAGTTTATTAAATGCTTTATTTTTGTTTGCGATTATTAAAATGATACTTTATTATGAAATTGATTGTTTTGAAACGCTACTTTGCAATTCGCTTTATAGCACTCAAATAAATGGGCTCAGTCTTGAGCACCGGAGAACACATCTTCAACTGCAACTGATCGGGCGTCTGAGGTGTGCGTACAATTTTGAATCGATCCACAATGTTTGCCAGGCCCAACTTTGCTTCTTTGAGCGCAAATCTCATGCCCACACAATTTCTCGGTCCACCACCGAATGGCAAATATGTGTACGGAATGATGTGGTGCTTGTTTTCGGGTAAAAAACGTTCTGGATTGAATCGTTCGGGTTCGGGGAAAAATTCTGCCCAATGATGAATTGCGTAAATGGGAATGAGCACAACATCGCCCTTGTGTAGGGTTACGTTGTGTTCTGGGATTGTGTACTGATCGGTAGTGCAGGCTCGATTTACTGCATTAAAGGCTGGTGGATACTTGCGCAGAGTCTCCGACAGTACAGCGTCCAGGTAAGGCAAACTTTGCAGCGTTTTGTAGCTCAGGCTTGGATCTAGTGCTTTGGCTTTCTCAATTTCTTCATGTAGTTTTTGCTTGCACTTTAGGATTGACAGCCAATTCAAACAGAGTGAATGCCAATGTGGACGCAGTGGTTTCGTAGCCTGCAATGAAGAACACAAGAGTGTTCTCTATGATCTCTTCTTCATTCAAATATTTGGTACCGACAATTTCTTTGAAGTACTCCTTCTCCTGTTCCAGTTGTTCTTTGTCCTGATTGACGTGATGAGCCTCAAGCAGATCCTCTTGCTCTGTCTCATTGGCTTGGCTGGTCATGTGTGCAGCATTGATCATGAACTGCAACAAATCATCGTTTGACTTTATGCCTTTCGCTTTCTCATCTTTACGCTTCATAACCAAATGATATGCGAGTCCAGCGAAAAAGTTACCAGCGGCAGTTTGATCAAATCTCGGTATTTTCTTCAGCAATTTATACGCCCAGAATGGTATGATTTGTGAGATTATGAATGGACTCAACCTGAAGTCCAGCAACTGTTTAGCACTTTGTACAAAGACATTGTCCTCACTGGCATTGGTCTCAGTAGCGAATGCACACTTGGCAATAGTGTCCATTGTGAATTTGCCCATTGCGTCGTGTGCAATGAATGTCTGACCTGTTTGTGCGCATCGATCCATTGAAGTGAGCATCTCGTCAGTGCACAGATTCATTTGGTGTTCCATTCGATTCAACTTGGAAGTGGTGAACATGGGCGTGATCATCGAACGAATCCGCTTCCATAGCTCACCACGGACATCAACCAGATTTGTGTGATTCTCGTTAATTCGTGGCTCCTGACCAAATGTAGTCCGGTTTTTGGAAAAGATGAAAATCCTTTACTAAAATTCGTTTTATTAATTCAGGTTCAGCCAGGACAAGGACCGGGCCTTGACCTTGAAACATTCTGAGAAATTTAAAAATAATATTTGAATAATAAATTAAAATCAAAATCAAAACAATACCCAAAGAATTTTCCATATTTGTTCATATACTCGAGATAGAGTGCAGAGATGGGCGTTGTGAGACTAAAGAAATTTCCAATCACAGGAATGTTCGGCGGTCCGGGCACTCCCTGTTTGAGCCAATAATTGTGATTTCGGGTTGAGTACCAATAGAAAAGAGGCAGTAGTGCCAATGCAATCCACCATGCATTGGTTACAATTAAAGTAACAATCGAAGTCAACATTTTTTTAAATTAAATAAAATTGTTACGCATAAAGGAACGACATGTACACTGGCATTTACATTTTCAATTTATATATTCACTAATCACAAAATGTCTTTTCTTTATGCAAGATAAAATGTACTATAGTACATGCACATGTACATTGGCATGTAGCATTGTAATAAAGCCAAACCAAATCAACAAATTATCATCACAAGCAAGACGGCCTTGACATGTACCATTGTGGCAACCAAGTAATTGTCATGAGATTGCTCACAATTGTCAGGGACTTAATATCTCAAAGTGCATTACTACCTCTACCTCTAATCAGCCTCAACATGTACCAATGTCCGAATGCGCACCTTTGTAAAGGATATTTCTTTGCATTAATAATGAGCAATTGCTAAATCAAACACCAAAAGAAGAGCGTAAATTGTGCAAAATCCAAAGTTAGTCATCAAAATCATAAATCGGTTGCACGTTTGCGATCATCATAAGGATAACTAAATATTTTTACCTTGGCATGTACTACTATTATGATGTTTGATGATAAGATTTATAATAAATTTCTAGGTGTATAAACGCTTAAGCACAATATCAATTGCACACTAATAGAGTTATATTTATATTTTTTATATCGGCGCCTTAAAACGTCTCATCAAATTTGGCGCCTGTGACAAGCGTCTCATGTGTCTCAACCATGACATTCCGCCGGAGAAAAACATTGAGATTGAACTAATCAACATCAAGTATGGACTCGAGAGGTAATTGAAATATTAAATAAAAACGATCACAATTCCAATTACGCCACTGCGCACTCGCATGAATCTCACCACAAGCACCCTAAACACTGTGCTGTCCAAAAAATGAGCCAACAAACAAGGCCCAGAGAAGCATTGGTATAAATTCCAACATAGTTCTAAAACAAAAAGTCAAAATGTAAATCAAACCAAATCAAACCCAACTCACCATACTTCAGCCAACACATCATCTCTCATATGTTGTTCCTATTGATCAATGTGTTCATTTACTGAGCATGTACAACGTGTGCATTATATCAATTGTACAATGCTTTTGATCTAACTTGTAACGTCATACTCGCAACACAACAGTCAGTCAAGTGGTCTGCAAATGCAGGTTTGATGTACGCGGAATGCGGTATAATGTGAGGACATTTGATAATGCGCCACATTGTTTATTCGTTGGTACATCTCAGGGCCATTAAACTTTAATGATTAAAGTATTTAAGTATTTAAAACTTTTTAGCCAAAAAATAGATTATTTTTCTCGATGTGATCTTTGCACATTTTATTTTGAATTTTGAATTTGATGGCTGTTTTGATATATAAAAATTGACTAAAAACATTTGAACACTGTTTTTGTTTAAAAAATGAATATCACCACATCAAACTTCAACAAGATTTGTCGTGTTTGTGGTGATTTAGCAACAGGTATTTTTAATCAACAATTTGTTTAATAAACATATACTTATTTTTAATCATATATTTTAGCATACAATTTTGGCGGGCTTTCGTGTAATAGTTGCAAGATATTTTTTCGCAGAAATGGTCCAAACTTTAGTGTTTGTTTACTACTGATCGTTGAGTGTTTGCAGAATGTAATAAAATATTTATTTTTTTAAAATAGAAATTAGAATGCTATTTCTCTGATGACTGTCGAATCGACTTGTCTAGCAGAAAGGACTGTCGTAAGTGTCGACTGAAAAAGTGTTTTGCCATTGGGATGCAGTTGCGTTGGCAAGAAGTTGATAAAATTGAAACTATTTTTGCAGAGTGTACTACGAGTTCTGCTTCAATGAACTTATCTGCCACAGGTGCAACAACAAAGCCAAATAACCAACACATTCTTTACAGTTTGTTGTTAGAAATGGACAAGTAAATGCTCACGCCGCGAGAGGCGCTTCGCACCGTTACCCCTCCCCAACCCACTCTTGAAAGATGCTACACTTGTATCGATTTATCGATTTTTATCGCAATTTTAAATAATTAAATAAACAAACAATGTAGAAACTGTTGTAAAAATACGTTTATTGATTGATGGAAAAATGAGTAAAAACAGAAGTGTCGACAGACACAAGTCGGGCCAACTGGAAGATAACCGAGGACAGATCAAGATCGGGCCCACCAGTAGTAGTAGTCTTGAAGATGATGTTGATGCTTCTGTGTAGAGCACGAGTCCAGTTGATGCTAGCGATAGAACCAAACAGGATGATGAGGTGCACCTACAAAGAAGAGGGTAAATCACTAAGTACAAGAGAACATCATCTAAGACATACAAAGCAAACGAGTGATGGACTGCTTCAGTCCTTGTCAGACTTATATAGCGAGAGACGCGTAGTATTGCTGACTCATGCCGCGTGGTGATGATCGACTATGTCAACACAACTGATGACTAGTGGTGAGGCAGGCTTGACCATGAGTGGTTGAGTGGTGAGGGAGCAACTATTTTGACAGAAACAGAGAATCACTCCATCCGAACGCCGTTAAAATGACAAATTCTCTCATACTGGCTGCCGATGATGCAATCTGTTTATTCTAGACATTCTTGATATGATGATATTATGATAATTAAGTCATTTGGTGATGACAATATGGAGAAAAATTATTGCAATTGGATTTACCGTAAAATCTCTAACAAGTGCAGCATTCAAACAAGCGCCGCATTCGTTTAAGCGCCGCAGAAAAAAAAACACTGTGGACGTTACGAGAAACCGGTTTTTCGGCCAAAATTTTCTGGCGAAATTCATAAGCGCCGCGGCGCTTGTTTGAGATTTTACGGTATTTAATGTTTTCGACTAGTTTCGTAGTTTTACATCTCATAGTATAAACGATGAGGTTGGTTAACAAATAAAACCAAATTGGGAATTTGGCGCCACGCCCACATTTTACCAACATGTGGGTTACATGATTCGAAAGATCGTATTTTTCCAAGTCGATATGAAAATTCTGGTAGTTCTAGAACATGTTGTTTTTGTACAGTATTGAAAAACTCAAAATTAATTATTTGAGAATAATTGAAAATACCCCCCAATTGGGCGCCACGCCACATTCTACTAACACATGGGTTATACCCAAGTGGGGCCTGCGTTAAAATATTTTTTGGGTTGCTGTTTTTTGTGTATAAGAGGGGCCTTATTCATTTTTCCAAAAATGTTTTATTGGTTTTTTATCCCAAAATCGAATTTTCGGTTTCTATTTCGCGATTGGGTTTTTCGGTTCTTATCACACAATTGATGTTCGCCGTTTCAATACCAAGAGAAAACCACCACTAAGCGAAACTGTTTTTCTATGCATAACACACCTAGATGAGTTGGCGGATCGTATAAATTAATTGTTTATTCTTTATTTTGAGACTTAGTTATTAATAAATCTTTCAAAAAAGACAATTTGTAATAACAGATTCAAGATAAATTAATCCAATTAATTAACAAAGAAATACTAAACAAAACATTGGGATAAAATCTTTCAATTTATTGTGAACTACTTCCTGCACTCTAATTGAATCTTTCAAATTAAATTTTGAGCAAGAATCCATCAAAACATGTTGTTAATCATTCAACTCTCTAATTGTAGAATAAAATTGAACTTTCCAATTAAAACATCTCCCCATTACAAATTAAGCACTTAATCAGATAATGAAACTAATTTTAAACTCTTAAATTGTCACCACTTGCTTTGTAAAAAATTTATTGTGGATTGTGAAATTGTCTGGACTAGCTGTGTATTGAATCAATTATGGATTGTGAAATTGTTTGGAAGATTTCAATAATGTTATCAAAATTTATGTATCTTTGGAATAAATTAAACATTTTAATAAATGTTTTATCATTTATTTTCATAATTCAATTCGTTGATAACACTCCAAGATTAATTATCATGTATGTTTAGGATTTTAAATTTAATTAAAAAATTATAAGAAATAAAAAAGTCCGACTAGCAAGGCAATTAGTGAGAGACTAGTTTTAGTTTATTTAAAATGAGATGCTTATTGCTTTAGATGTGTTTGATGTAATTATTAAGCAACGGTAAACTAAATCAACGGCATATACAAAGGGGTGAAAAGTGTTATGACTCTTGAAACAGCACTTGATAATTTCTCTAAATAGATAAAGTAACACAAATTGGCTATATAATTTTAATATCACGATGGAAAGCAGTTGTATTTTGCCATTGCGAGTCACCCGCAATGCAATTTTTGAATATATTACTTGGTTAATTAGAATATTGTCCGCTCCGATATAACGCCAATGGCGTTATTTTTTTTGAATAAATTATGTGGTTATTATTTTTGAGTTATTATTTGAAAAGAATACTACTACATTGCAATTTCATCCCATCAGTGTCTCATAAAATAGCACATTCCATAAAGCACAACTAGTACAGTCATCACACAAATGTGTGCAATAGTGCGAATGTACTATCGCACTAATATGATGCCTTATAATTAAAATAGAACTCGAGATAATTGGATCATTGCTATGGGTGACAGGCATATTGCATATGGCGACATTGTAGGCTTTCATGTTGGTTAACAGTTTATTAGTTTAGTCCTTTTTTTGAACTTTTTTTAATGCATTAATGCACTAAAAACTAAACTAAACAGAGAGAGTCAGGAGAACGGTTGCTTTGACATTTGGCATTGCAACTTGCATTTAATATACGCATGGTATGTGATCAAATCAATGTTAAACTGCAAGTTTGTCCTTTGCACTTGTAGCAAGCTAATGTCTTATCTCATGATGTGACAATGACAGTGATTTTATTGCTATTACCTTGATGTGCTTGGTTAATATACCGTGATGAGTCACTTCAAGTTTACTACCAGCATGACCAATATATATTGCTGCTCCCTAGCATAGATTGTCAATATTTGTGCACGCCAACATCAAACAGTATGCACCGACTAGTTTGGGAATTTCAATGTTTTTTTATGGTATATAGTGTCTAATAAAATATGCCTAATCTCATATTGCTAGCTCATGATTCATGTCACCCAACTTGCAACAATTGTCAGGGACAACAGAAAACATTACATTGTGCTGTGTTTGCTTTATAAAGAGTGTACAGTGAGCTGGTGATATATTTCTTTGTGCCCTTTATTTCTTTTACCTTGTGACAAACAAAAATTTGGTTCAAACTTGGCCAACACAAACCTTCAAAATGGTCTTTGACCGGTCGACAACTTTGGGCTTGTATTGGAAGCAACTGGCTGCCCTGCTGCGCAAGTCACTTATCATTCGAAAAGTTCATTTCATATCCTCTTTTTTCGAGCTTATCAGTCCATTGTTGATGATTATTGTGTTTGCGTACGTGTATTCGAATAATTTATCTTCTGGCAGTAGTAGTGATGATAATGGTGGAAACCAGAGCGACATCGTCGGACCAGTGATCTATAAGAATCCACAAGATCGTGTTTATTTTGATCCATCGCTAGATTTTATTCAACCTGACAAAAATTTTACAATTGTGTACGCCCCCGACAATGATGTCACACAAAGTTTGCTGGCGGCGTTTCGTTTAGGAAATTTCCCAGGGATGAAACTTGTTGGTTTTGCAACAGAGAGTGAAATGAGTGTCCAGTTGGAGCTCGAATGTAATGCACTGGACTGGAATTTTGTTGGATATGACAGTGTAATTGGGCTATATTTTCGCAATTCCCACGATACGAATGCACTACGAAATGGACAAATATCGTATAAACTTCGTGTGCCAGCTGATGAACAGCTGATGACCTTCACTCAGTCCCTATTTCCAACAAAGAACACCCAAGCTCCAGTGGACAACACAGCTCACATCTCAATGTACAACAAATTCGTGAAAGTTCAATCCTACTTGAATCGTGTGTTTGTGAAGCAGACCTGTGTCACGCATGGTGGAACTAATTGTGATGACATTTTCCTTGATATTACAACTAAACAAGACAAACAGATTCACGTCAATCGAATGCCTTATCCCAAGTACAAGAGATCGAGTGTGAGTGCTTTCTCCATTTTGGACATAGTAGCCATCGGTCTGCCGTTGAGTTTTGTGCTGGTTTGTCCACTGATTGTGAAGCGAATCACCGATGAAAAGTCCTCCAAAGCCAAGGAACTTCTTCGTCTCATTGGAATGTCAGATTTTGTGTTCTATTTCGCACACTTTATCAACTATCTGGGCCTCATCTTGATCCACACACTGTTTGTCACCATAATTGTGTTTGTCTTTAGCACTCCACTGTATAGTGCAAGCTCACCAGTGGTGTTTGCGCTGGGCTTCTTTCTGTGGGGAGCACAGTTGATACTGTTCTCTATGCTTATTACGACAGTTTTCAATAGGTACGCAGTGTTCCATTGTCTGGCTTTTCTTACTAACTTTGATTTTTTCTACCTCAGACCAGTTATTGCCACAATTGTGATGACAATTTTGTGGATTGTGCTGCTGGCCATAATCTTTGCCGCACTTGTGCCCTCGATTAACACAAATTTAAACGTTGCAAACACTAATTCAGCTCGATTATGGACTTCACTGCTGCCTGCCGGGTCAATTGTTTGGTTTTTGGCTATTATGGGAACACTTGAAAACAACGGAGTTGGACTGCACTTTTCAAATTTGAACTCAGCCACTACTGTGTATGGTGGTTTCACTGCTTTGCACGTTCTCCTAATGACCATTCTATCATATTTTCTCTATGGCTTTCTCATTTGGTATCTCGACAACGTTTGGCCATTTCAGCACGGTGTGCCAAAGTCACCGTGGTATCTTTTTTTGCCTTCCTACTGGAGACCAAAGGAGAATTTTAGTTACTCTGAAAGTGAAAGACCCGAAAAAGACCCTAAAAATTTTGAACCCGAACCTTACAACACGAAGGCGGCCATTCGTATTGAGAATGTGTGCAAAGTTTTCAACCGTGCCACCACCGGAAAGAAGGTTGCTGTCAATGAGCTGTGGTTGAACATATTCGAGAACCAGATCACGGTGCTGTTGGGCCACAATGGAGCGGGCAAGAGTACAACCATGAATATGATCACCGGCATGTACGGCTCCACCTCGGGCTCGATATTCGTCAATGGTTACAATGTGTTCACACAGACCAAACAGGCACGAAGAAGTGTCGGTCTGTGTCCTCAGGAGAATATTATTTTCAACGAACTTACCGTGGCACAACATTTACGGCTGTTTGCTGCACTCAAAGATTATCCATCAGATCGGATTGAGGGCGAAGTTCTAAACATTCTCACATTACTAAAATTGATGGATAAAAAAGATGTTCTTGCAACAAAGCTTTCTGGTGGAATGAAACGAAAGTTGTCACTTGGAATTGCCCTTGTTGGTGAGACGGAGACACTGATTTTGGATGAACCTACTTCGGGCATGGATCCTGATGCACGGAGGGTTATCTGGGATTTGCTGTTGAACATTCGAAGGCAGAGAAACATTTTGCTCACTACTCACTATATGGAAGAAGCTGATGTTCTAGGCGATCGAATTGCGATCATGAACGAAGGCAAGCTCTGTTGCTCTGGAACGCCATTCTTCTTGAAAAACACCATTGGCACAGGCTACAAACTTCGAATTGCAAAACACGAGGGCTTCAGTTCGGTAAACTTTGAAAAGGTGCTCCGTCGTTTTGTGCCCTCCGCATCATTGGACATAGAAATTGAAACCGAAGTTGTTTACACTTTGGACTATGCTCAAATGGACAAAAAGACCTTGTTGTCGCTGTTGCCACAAATGTTCGATGATATTGAGCGAAACAAAAGCACATATGGCGTGGACTCTTGTGGACTGTCGTATGCCACACTGGAGGATGTTTTCTTATCAGTTGGATCTGATGTCGATCTGCAGTTGTCGCCAGAGCATGAAGATTTTACTTCCAATCAAAGTGACAACAATGAGAATGGCAAAGTTTTACTCTCAAACCCATTTGAATTGAAACGTGGCACTGAACTGATTTTGAATCAACTCTTAGGCCTATTTTTCAAGCGATTCCACTATGCACGTCGTTACTGGCCAATGATGATATTCCAAGTTTTGATTCCAGCCTTGATAATCATACTAGCAATGTATTTAGAGAAGGCAATTGAAGAAATCACTAAAATCAACACCTCCCACGTTGATCTGAACGTCAAGCAGATCTATGGCACCGGCACACAGACATTTGTGTATGGCATGGATCACTTGAAAGATGCATACACCCGAGTGAATGAGGACAAATACTCGGTCATTGTGAATTCGGTCAGCAATATATCATCCGAGGTGGAAGATTCAAGTGTGAACGAGTGGATTCTGAACAGAATTGGCAACAATTTGGACAATTACATTCAGAAATATTTGTACGGTTTTGGTGAAACAGAGTCTACATTCAACAATTGGATCAACTACGAGCAGTTGCACTCACTGCCACTGTCGATCAATGTTCTGTTTGAATCGGTGCTCCGGTCTGTACTGCCAGAAGCTCTGCAAGCGGAAGCGTCCATTTTGGTTGAGAGCGAACCAATGCTTTTGCCAGGTCGTAAAGCGAGCATGGGTTTTATTAAAATTTTCATGTCTTGGACACTGTCCTGTTTGATTTTCATGCCAATTGCATTCCCATTCCTGGCCGCATCCTACATCATGTATCCCATCACGGAGAATGCGTCCAAGTCCAAGTTGCTTCAACTCATGACGGGCCTGTCACCGGTCACATTTTGGATAGCAAATTTTGTGTTTGATCTGTTCAATCACTTGATTGCAATCACAATTTTGTATTTGGTCATTTATCTGTTCGATTCAGATCACGTATTCACTGGTGAAGGTTCGAATGGATCTGGTGGGGTGCTCTATCTACTTTTGTTCGCTTTTGGTGTGTCAACCATCCCGGTGGTCTACTTCATCTCGTACAAATTCGAAAGCCCCTCAAGTGGATTTGTCTTTTTGATCATACTATTCTTTTTTGTCGGTTTCATTGGAAACCTTCTCTTGGCCATATTGGACACACTGATGCACAACATCTTTCTATCATTGGGTGCGTTGTCCTCGTTTTGGTATCCATTTTTGTTGTTTTTTCTACGCTTTATACCAATTTTTTCGATGCTGTTTGGCTATCAGAAGGTTCAAAAGTTGTCCATGTTCAGCAAAATGTGTGCCCAACTTCCAGATGTTACCGCAGCCTGTGTGGATATCAAACCGGATTCACAAAATTTCCTGCGAGGCTGCTGTCCGGATGTTTGTGGGGAAATGTGCTTCCAAACCGCTAATCCATTTGCCATGACAAAGTATGGAGCCGGTGCTGAGGTGCTCTATATGATTTTGACTGGACTGGTTTGTTTTATTTTTATCATTCTTTATGAAAGTAAGTTTTTGTATAATCTTAAAAATCATAAATTAATTTTTTTAATATTTCAGCATACAAACAGCAATTCGCCAAATATTTGTCCATTAGCCAGTGGATCAAAATGATCAAAAGATTGAAACCAAAAGAGGAAATTTTCGTCATTCCACAACTTGAGTTGAATGTTTCGGAGGATTCCGATGTCGTCAAGGAACGAATTCGTATCGAGAATGAGATCAACCGAAATCGTGCTGAGTTATCAGATCTGCTGGTGGTTGATAAGTTATCGAAAAAGTTTGGAAACTTTACCGCAGTAGAGGGCCTTACATTTGGCGTTCACTACAACGAGTGTTTTGGCCTACTGGGAGTGAACGGAGCCGGCAAGACCACCACATTCTCGATGTTGACCGGTGACCTGTTGCCCAGTTCTGGCAATGCCTACATTCAGCGAGGAGAATTCAGTTTGATTGAGAATTTACAACAATTTCAAGGAAACGTTGGCTACTGTCCACAGTTTGATGCACTGCTCGGTAAACTGACTGGCAAAGAGACTCTCTATCTGTTTGCTCGACTACGTGGCATTCCGTCACACTATCTTGAACGCGATGTCAACAATCTGATCAAAATGGTCGGTCTTGAGTCGCATGCACAAAAGAGAACCGACACTTACAGTGGTGGAAATAAGCGAAAACTCTCAATTGCAATTGCATTGGTTGGAAATCCGCCACTGCTGTTCCTGGATGAGCCAAGTGCCGGAGTGGATCCTGCGGCAAGACGTAAAATCTGGCAAACCTTGGGTTACCTCAAGCGTAACTTCAACTGCTCCATCGTACTCACATCTCACTCAATGGAAGAGTGTGAGGCACTCTGCTCTCGAATCGGCATTTTGGTGAATGGCCATTTCAAATGTCTTGGCTCAACCCAGCATCTTCGCTCAAAATATGGTCAAGGCTATTCGGTGACTATTAGTTTACGTAGGGAGCACGAATTCAATCAAGACTATGTCAACTTGATTCAACAAGAAATGTCCCGAGTTTTGCCCTCATCCGCACTGAAGGACTATCACCAGTCATTGTTGCATTATCACATTGCAGATCATAGTGAACGATGGTCCAACATATTTCGACAGATGTCAAGCCTCAATGATCGATTCGACTTTGAGGACTACTTTGTGTCGGACACTACGCTCGAGCAGATATTCATTATGTTTGCACGACATTCCATCGTGCAAACTTCCACACAACTCTAGATACTACAATTTTACAACACAAACCAATTGCAATTACTACTACTACTTATTAGAACTTTTAATAAAATATTTAGATCTTCATTTCTGGTCACTGCAGCGCAAATTGATGCCGTCATTTTACCGTAATGATATTTTGTCTCTTCCTTCAGGGGATTTTGCTCATTTGCATTATTTCAGCTATTTGGTGCGGTATATTTGATATTTGTCAACAATAAAGTACTGCATTCGATTGTACTAGTTGCAGAATTGAGCAGCATTCTTCTTTTATGGATCAACTACATTCGGCTGAGTCAAATTGAGATTCATCTGAACTCAACATCAAATCGAACAACTCTGGCAATTTGAAGCGATTCTTTCAAATCAACGTTCAAACTTTGAAAGTTCTATCTGACGTGAATCGAATCTACTATGGAACGTCCCCCCTTCTTAGGATTGATCATTGGAATTCCTTCGAATTCATCGCTGGTGATGTTGTCTAGTGGTTTATGACTTTAAACCAATCTTGAAAGCATCTTTCTAACAACAATTCTATTCCAAACCACGTTTATATTTGCATTTCATTTCTGCGCAGCAGCGATCACTATCAAATTGCATAAACCAGGAAAAATTTTAATCCAACTATTGATGAGCGAGAACCAAATGTTGGGCAAACTTGGCATGAAACTCATGTTGGTTTGTTATGTGGAACAATTCCACGCCACTAATCAGTACACCGTGATTTTATTTGAATCGAGTAGATGAGGGAAACACAGATAAGCTCAAGCTAGTTTGTAGCAGTAGACAGAACAAAAGTTTATTTCAATTTTTTGAGTTGATAGCAATTAAATAAACATCACTAATCAAATGTGTTTGTGTGTGTTTTTCCAGCTGTCACATACATTTTCGTGACGAGTACATGATGATAGAAAGTTACTAGATTTTTACGCTAAATCCAATGGTATTTTTTTCAAGTTCAAGAATCGATAAAATCAAAATTTCAGGATCCACTTTTTTTGATCGAATCAAGACTATTTACATTGAATTTGAGATAGCCCAATTAGTCTACTCTAAAATTTTCATGGTTCTACGTTGTCTTATCTCTTACCATCAAACAGCATAATAGTAGTAAATGCCAAGGTCAAAATATTGAGTTAGCCTGATGATAATCGAAATCGTGCAACCGATTTATGATTTTGATGACTAACTTTGGATTTTGCACCATTTACGCTCTTCTTTTGGTGTTTGATTTAGCAATTGCTCATTATTAATGCAAAGAAATATCCTTTACAAAGGTGCGCATTCGGACATTGGTACATGTTGAGGCTGATTAGAGGTAGAGGTAGTAATGCACTTTGAGGTAGTAATGCACATTATTTACCTGACAATTGTGAGCAATCTCATGATAATTACTTTGTTGCCATAATTGTACATGTCAAGGCCGTCTTGCTTGTGATGATAATTTGTTGATTTGGTCTGACTTTATTACAATGCTACATGCCAATGTACATGTGCATGTACTATAGAACATTTTATCTTGCATAAAGAAAAAGACATTTTGTGATTAGTGAATATATAAATTGAAAATGTAAATGCGAGTGTACATGTCGTTCCTTTATGCGCAACAATCTTTATAATATTAAAGTAAAGTCGAAAAGCTTCGTCGTCGTCGTCGTGGTGGGATCGCTCAAAGGCACGGAGGATTTTTGTATTGTAGAAGTAGGCTAAGATGAGTAATCGATGACGTGGCAAAAGAAGACTAACACAGTAGAAGTAAGGACACTGTGGAAGTAGAGATACAAAGTCTTCTGTGTCACACACGAAAGTAATGCTCAAAAGCTAAAATAATAATAAAAGTATTATTATACTATGATACACAAAATATTGGTGAATTTGAATATTAATTTGAATTATGAATTTGATTGAAAAGTTTATAATGCTAAAATCCATTCTAATAATATTTTATACCTTGATTCCAGTGCTGAGCAGGATCCCAATAATATTCGTTTAAGTTTTGGAGATATTGGATTTATTCACATTTTTGGTGCATTTTAGGCTATAATGCCAATTTGCACAAAAAATTTACATATCGAAACAAAGATTTAGACATTTAATTTTTAAAATCATGAACTAAATAGGGAAGTCGTTCAAATTTTAGGGTGATAAATCATATTTTACAAATTTTATAAAATAAAATAAATGCGAATTTCAAAATTCCTCATTCAATATTGATTATTAATATTGTTGCACATAGCAATTACTAAGTTTGCGCTTATCTGTCTTCTTTGTTAGCTCGAATCGAAACAGACGACAATCATAATTTTGATAAGGCGGCCAGGTATGTCATTATCACCACTAATTGCAATTATTGCAATAAATATCTGTTTGTTATGTTGGTTCGAATCGAAACCAAACGGCCACCACTGATTGCACTATCGAAATTCTATCCAATACTGCTGCAGTACATGTACCTGCCGGTTCGGGTAAAACGTACCTGTACACATCCCTGTACAACTATTTAGTTGGAAAGGGTAAGAAAGTGTTGTGCTGTGCGTGGTCAGGTATTGCTGCAGCACTCCTCGGTCCAAACGGCCGAACGGTTCACAATGCGTTCAGGCTACCTGTCCCTCTCAACAGTGCCAACAAGCAATCCTCAATCCGAGCCCAGAGCAAGGAGGCACGCATGCTCAGAGAGGTTGATGTCATCTTCTGGGATGAAATCTCGATGACCTCAAAGTATGCCTTGATGGCTGCCGATGAGCTGTTGCGCGACCTTTGCGACTCGGACTTGCCTTTTGGTGGCAAAATTGTCTTGACCGGTGGTGACTTCAGGCAAATATTGCCAGTCGTGCACAGGGGCAGCGAAGGGGACATTCTCAATGAAACTGTCAAGTTTTGCCCACTTTGGCAACTATTTGAGAAATACTCCTTAGTCACCAACATGAGAGTACAAGACAGCGACCAAGAAGCGTTCCGCGAGTTACTTTTGAGAATTGGAGATGGGGTTGAACCTGTCGACAAAAACTCTAATATTAAACTCCCCGAACGCTTCTCGTCGGAGAGTAAGAGGGCGTTAGTTCGCTTTGTATACCAGAATTTTGCCAATCTAGAGGACAAATGCATCCTCACTGGCATTAACGACAGTTCCCACGTGTTTAATGATGACATCCTCGATGAAATGGATGGTCCATTGAGAGAGTTTGCAAGCGCGGACAGCTTCGTCAGTGAATCTGGTCACGAGTCTGTGGATCAATTCACGGACGAGTACATGCATAGCCTCACCCCCAGCGGTTATCCACGTCACATTCTTCGATTGAAGAAAGGTGCCATTGTAATGCTTCTCCGTAACCTCGATGTGGAAAGAGGCCTCACTAATGGCACTCGTATGATTGTGCTTGACATGAGTCGAAGTCATATTTTGGTGTGTGTCATTGTTACTGGCCTTTTCAAAGGTCAGAAAGTGCTCATTCCCAAGATTCCGATCATCAACAAAGACACAAACTTAGGGTTGCCATGCTCGCTTCGCCGTGTTCAGTTCCCACTTCGCTTAGCATTCGCCATGACCATCAACAAAAGTCAGAGAATCTTATTTCATCATCATCATCATCAACATCAAGAAAACATTTACATCGATCCGTTCTAATTTGGCAAATCTGAAATAAATATACGATTTATCTTAATGTAATGTTCATTATTGTATTATTTTTATTACCAATGTAATTGTCTTTTTTCATTATTCCAACTGGATCCAAGAGGAATGATGCAACAGAGTGTTTTTTAACAAGTCAACAGGAAACGCGAGCGGAGAGCGGAGCGCAGCGCAGCGAAACGCGATGCGTTTCGGTTGACTTGTTAATTTAAATTTATTTGAATAATTTAAAAAAATGTTGACTTCAATTGTTACTTTAATTATAACCAATTCGTGGTTGATTGCATTACTGCATACATTACTGCATCTTTTCTATTGGTACTCGACCCGAAATCACAATTATTGGCTCAAGGAGGGAGTGCCCGGACAGCCGAACTTTCCTTCGATTGGAATTTTCAGACAGACAGACAGACAGACAGACAGAAATACTGATCTTTCTGCTAGAAAAAAATGTTACTAAATCAACTTTACAAACTATGGAAGTACATTCGGTCCTACTTGAAATTTATTAGTATTCTCAAATTCTGGAACATTAAACAGAGTATTCTCGAGTACTGTGATCAAGTACGGTTATTGAGTGCCGACTTTAGAGCATCAATACGATGCGAAAATTATTATAAAAGTCGTACTGAAATTCTTTATAAAATTTATTCTGTGATCATTTTACTATCGATTCGATTCGCTCAATCGGTTTTGCTAATTCTTTTCAAACGATTTGTTCTTGAAACTTTCAACACAACAATTCGTGTTATCAGTAGCGATCAAACCTGGCTACACGATGCGCCTTTTGACTCAATCTTTATCATTCTAGCGTACACACTCATAATCACCTTCCAGTACGGTCGCCTCTATCTGTTCTATGTTGATCGTAAGCTACGGACATCAAATTCTACATGTCCGATTCTGATTGTACGTCAGGTGTTAGATTCTGATCAGAATGTTCAACTTTTCCCGTTCATTAAAAGCGCAGATCAGCCAAAAAATGCTCAATCAATTCAAAAGTTTGCAGATTATTCGATAAAATCATTCAAGATGGCGTCCATAATGCAAATTAACGTTATTTATGAATTGCACATTTTTTTTAATTATTTCATTTCTTAAGTTCGTTACAACTGTGACTCGAACCACGAATTATGTGATTGGTAACACGAATATTCTGATCACATTTCGCCGGTTCAATCAGATGAATCTGTTTATCGGGAAACTTTTTCTTGGGATTTTGTGATTTGAATCGTTTTATGCGTTGTCATACTGATCTGTTGTGTGATTTTGTCACTGATGACAAGTATTTCTCCCTGGCAATGTTGTCCGATTTAGTCTTGAACATACTGATCAACTCGTACTTGCAAGCCTCGATCATGTTGGATAAATTCTCGCCATCAAGTTCGTTTATTCTCTCCAATTACATGATCACACAGTACATCATAATGGTGATGTTGAATGTTATTGGTTCGATGGTGTCGGAGAAGTATCACAAGTATGCTAAACGGCTGCACCAACTGATGGCTGAACCACCGTTTCGGATGGCCTTTTGAACTAAACTTCGATTGTCGTTCTACATTGCAAAAGTGGACACTCCTCGACATTATGGTTTCACCTATTGGCTCTTTGGTGTGATGACCTTCATGACATTTCTGAAGGTTTCGGGCCATTATGCGGAGTTGTTCATGTTCTGGTATCGATTTATTGTGTAGCTTTCTCTGTATTGCCAAATCAAAAGGACACTTAATTTATATATTTGAATTTCAAAATAAAATTTGTGCGTGTTATGTTGCTAATATTTTCATTATTCTTGCTAATTTCTAATTGTTGTAAATAACTATCAATGATATTTACATATTTACAAGGAGACTCAAATTTCAAAGATGTCGCTTCTCGATTTGTCGCGAAGCTAAAGTCTCCTTGTAAAAAAGCACCTTCGCGGAATTGATTTGATGGCTGAATTGAACACACGAACGTTTCATTTTATTGGCTAAACTAATGAACGACGATTAGTAAAAGACGATAAATGTAGAAATACATGCACGAGCTAAACAGTATTTATGCGGCCGACCACCCACTTCCCTCAATATTCAATTGAGTTTCCTGGACCTCCTGGAACTTTGGGGACAAAAATTTTTTACTTTAATGTGTCTTTAATATCAACAAGATTAACTGGTTTCAAGGATTTTCCACATCGCTTGTCCCTTGTTAGACAGATTTAACAAACGGAAACTTGAAAAAAATCTTAATAAAATCATTAATTATTCCAATTTCACATAATGGTAGTCATATTTTGATATCATATAATTCGCGAACAATTTCGTTCAACTCGCATGGTGAAAATTCTTGTCGATAAAAATTTTTTATACATTTGACTAGTCTCTTCAATTTGCCCTAGAATCGTCATAAGGGAGACAAATTTTTGATCTCCTTTTCCGCTGAATTTATATCTAAGATATTTTCTCAACAGATGAGTGTAAACAGAGTAATTGTAACTATTGAATTAAATAAAGTATTTGATATTCCTACAATTGGCACTTCAAAAAACTTACTTGATAAATTCAGAACAGGCAGGGTCATTTCTTGGTTTAAATAACAGCTGTGCCAATATCTGTAATTAAAACCCATAAGGGTGTCAGAAAACGTCATACATGTATGCGTGACAAATCCTACCAAATTGCGTATTGTGGAATCATTGTCCATTACAAATCTGAGTGCAAAAGCAAATCTGCGAAACGTTTTTGCGTAGTCATTTGTTCTTTTGAGGCTGTCTGAGGCTTCCACTTTGGCAAAAATTACTTCCTGCTCCGTTTCGTTCTAAATTATTTTGGTCAATTAGTAAATGGCAAATATTACACTTACCACCAGCAAAATGCCATCTTTCTCCTCAACATAAATGAAAGACATTTGTATGGCCGTCAATTCGGGATAGAACGATTTAAACATCTGCAGTTGGTCCTCTGACTGTAACGATCGAAATGATTTAATACTTTTTGCAGAATTTTATTGCTCGTCTTCCATAGTGTTCAGTGAGATTAGCCAGGTAGAGCACATCGTCCGAGTGGCCTACCAGTGGGAGTGTGTGTTCACACGGAAAGTGACGCACAGCTTTCTCGATCTCAACTATACGAAACAGATCATATGGCCTTAGTCCCTGATTGTAATCTAAAAGATAGTAGTACATTTTTTAGTAACAAACAAAAATGACAATTAACGAATCAATTTATTACCGTTAATAATTTTCGGTATCTTGGGTAAGGAAGTTTTTTCTTTAAATATCATAATTAACTCCTTAAAATATTCGATTAGATTAAGTTTTTCAACATTTTATAAAACAATACCTTTTTCATTCCAATTGCATAACATTTGTCAATGCGGCATCGTTTGCATAATTTGCGAGTTGACTTTTGGATCACACAGTTGTTTTCTTTTTGACACACAACCTTCTGGAAAGATTGAAAAAACATATCAACAAATTTTTATTAACATATTAAAATTGCGAATTTTGTTTTAATAATTGAAATTAATTTAGAGATTATATTAAAATTTTCTAAGGACTTTAACGATTACTCAACACCCGCTGTTAGCACAAGGTGAATAATTTTAGCAAGTCAATTACCTTTTTCTCAATTGCATTTCGACGAAAAAAAGGCTTTGCAAGATTCACACGAGAGGCCATTAAAATTGAAACCTTGTATTTATAAAAGTATATATTTTAATAATAAATATAAGATGAAAAATTAAATTGAGAGAACATACCCAGTGCTTTGTCTCCACAAACACGACACACTTTGACAGAACTAGCTTCACAGTGCATCATCATATCAGTATCTCTTTTAACCGCAATGATACTTAAGACAATTTTTGTGTTAATTTGTGTGAACAAATACACTCATTGCTAATACATTCAAAAAAATTGTTGCCAATTTGTTGATAAAGTAACGAAGAGACTGGAGAGAGCAAGCGGACTGATTTAGATAGACAGACTTTGTCAAATGCCGAACGCACAATCTCGATAGGCTGCAGCTGCAACCGAAACACAAAAAGTGCCATACACTTGCGCAATAATTTGTAATAATCATGACATGTGATGGTAGTGATCTGAGAAGAGAAGGAAGATATATACTGTAGTTTAAAAAGCATATCAATATATAGCCAATCAAACAAGTCACAACTGGAGAGAACCAAACACATGCATTAATTTTGAAAAACTTGTTTTCGAAATGACAAGAACACTGCAGATGTTTTCTAAAATAAAATGTCATTTATAATAATAATAATTATTATGCCCACAATATTACACTTTGGATCGACAATTACTAAATTTTCGACCTCTTCAGACATCGGACATCTGAAATTTTCATATCTTCTCGGTTTCAGTATAAATTGAATCTATTTTTAGCAACTGTATGTGAAACGAAACACGAGTTGTGTGTTATTTTCACATAGTATTTATCGTAATTATCAATTTGTATGTATGTATTCACCCTCTTTTTTCATTTGCTTCATTTGGTGTAAATGTACTAATTGAAATGTCAATGTTGTTTGCAGCTCAGATAAACATGTTTGAACAGGACATATCTAGTACAGATTTATGAAAATTGACACCAGGGTCATTGGGTACAATTTAGACCAGGAGCGCAGAGACCGTGGACCTCGGTCCACTGGTGGACTTACGAAATTTTCTAAAGTCTACTGAGTGGACTATGTAGTATATGTTTTGAATAAAAAAATGTGTCATGTTATAACAATGGATAATAAAGCTCAATTATTTAGAATCCTTTTTTATTGCAGAAATTTTGCAAACATAATCAAAACATTCTAGGGGAAGCATTCATCGAGCAAACAAATTTCTATTTGAAAAGATAGCAAAAATGTCTAAAAATTCAAACTTTTGAATCTATTTGTATTTCTCAAAGCTGTACACATGTTCTACATATCGTTTAAACAAAATTTAGCTCCACCGACTTGCGCACAACATTTCGATGCAAACTATTCACTGTTTCCGAGGTCTTCGTTCAACTTTTTTTCGCTGGGATGTCCCTACTGTTGATGTATGTACTACAATTGGTTACTGTTCTGTGATTATTAACTCATAAATGGCCTGGTTGCAAATTTAGTGCCTACGAAATATAAAGTTTTTATTCTAAAATCAAATTCTCTGAGTTTTTCTGAAAATTTTAAGCTCAATAACGCCCAAATCGGTCAATATTTAGTATTTTAATTCGATTTTTAAAGATTACTTTCACAAGTAAAGAGGTACAAATTTTAACATAGTCAAAGGTGAAAAGGTTTTGTTTTTAATCAATTTATATTTGAGATGTAATCTTTAAAAATCGAATTAAAATACTAAATATTGACCGATTTGGGCGTTATTGAGCTTAAAATTTTCAGAAAAACTCAGAGAATTTGATTTTAGAATAAAAACTTTATATTTCGTAGGTTTTGAAATAGATATGGCTAAAAATATGTTTAAAACGTCTAAAAACCTTGAAAAATGAGCCAATTTTGAAATTTTGAGTACAGATTCGAAATCAGCGTTAAAAAATACATAAGATAGGATATGTGCGCCTTTTGTTCATCTAATATCAATTTGGATGTCCATCTGTGTTATTTTATTGAAATTGATATAATAATTTTTTTTAAATAATAATATAATAATAAATAATAGATATTCTCATAGTATATTCACTGGTAAAGTTTTTGAAAAGAATTTACCATAAATAAGACATATTTCCAAGTGCAATCCTACTTTGTTTTGGTTTGTCTTGTTATCGGTTGTTTTGCGTATGCGGTTGACTATCCTATCATTGATGTACAACTTTAATTTTGCTTTTTTCCGTCATCTATGCCACTTTGTCAGCATTGTTGGCAAAATTGTAAATGACGCCAAACTGAAGATTCACCAGCGAACTCATCGGGGAATGGTGCCATACCGTTGCACATGGCCCAGCTGTGTCTATATAGACTCCTCTCGGCCTAAAACTATACTTCACATTCGGAAAGTTCATCTCAAGCCAAACATGCATCTCAATCTTAGTGAGTCAGTTTTCAACGATCCAAAGGAATATTACGAGGTGGCACAAGATTTGATGTGACAAACTGGCCATTGGGACAGTGATCAATGTTGTCGATCTTATCACCAGTGAATGGAGGACCCTTATCACAGCCGATTGCCCCCTACCCCCGGAAAGCTCACTTATCCACCGTCAGCCACCTGCCCCGGTTTTCGGCTTTTTGCCGACGTTCGTCGCTCCTTCATAGTGTGACCTGTACAGCAAGAAGAATCAATTGTGCTCCTGTGTCACCAGTATAAAATGTGGTTGTATGGAAATTTTGAATTCAATTTAAATTCAATTTAAAAACTTAAAGTTTCTAAACGAACCAATTTACTTATTCATTAGGTTATTTGATTGCTTGAAGTTGATTTACGATTTAAAAGTACGCACATGAAGTTGTAGTAGGTGATTAAGTTTTATGCCTCTGTTGTATGTTCTTGAGATGATTGACGATTCTTGAAGTGATTCTCATTGTTGTTAGATGTAGAAATTAAATAGATGATACGTGGGGCTTGCCTTCAAATAACACTTGTGGTGTAAATAACTGAGTTAAATTGGTGATGATGAGTGGGTGGGGAGAGGGAAAAATACTTTTGGAACATGGCAGTTATGACTAAGATCACAAACCAATAAAATCAAGTACAAACCACTACCGTAATTCCCGAATATAGCCTCGCACCCGTGTATAGCCCGCATGAGGCCACGAAAAAAGAAATTGTTCCTACTAAAGCCCGCGAGCTATATTCTAAAGTCACAAATGACTCAAATGTGCTCAAAACATCATCAAATAAAAAAAATTTAAAAAAATAAGATCGATCAATCAAGTCCAAACGTCTAATTAACTAATACCGTATTTTTCCCGAATATACCCCGCGGGTTATACACGAAAAATTTTTTTATTTCATGGTGTGCTGCGGGTTATATTCGGATGCGGACTATATCTCCGCCTCTATCATCGGTTCAAGATTCCTCATCGATGCATGTGTAGTAGGTCACGTCATGCGAAAGTCAAGTCTTTATTTTTCTTAGGTCTGGGTCTAAATCTCTTCTATACCATGCCAAATAAGATTCCCGCGCAACGGGAAGGTCATAGGTTGCAACAAAACTTTGCACCGATTCGATGAATTTTAAAGGGGAAAAAGATAGGGATTTGGAGTACATTGTGAAAATGTACATTTTCGAACGATTTGGAGTAGTAAACTCGCTGCAAAAATACCACAGGCTTGTTCAGCACAAAATTCTGAACAAAATAGGGCTATTCCTAATCCTCTCAGGTGGTTCCTGGTGGGCTCAGGGCGTCATGAAAAGTGACCAAAGTGTGAATATACTGATTTGTAATAAACGTAATTTGGTATATTCTAATAGAAGCCTAATTATGTACCCGAACCAGGCATATATGGTATCAAAATTTTCAGAATTGAAAGAAGAATCCGATGACGCAATCTTCATTTGAATCCAAAGTACAAGAATAAATCCAGAATTGGGCGTCATTTTGAATTTGGCCATGTTTGGTGTCCAAATGCTCGTAATAACTTGGACATCAAGAAAAACGTATAGATATGCTGTCTCGTGATATCTGGAATTATCCAAGGCACCAGAATCAACCCAGAATTAGGCGTCATATTGAATTTAACCATATTGTGTGTTTGAACTCTCACAATAACTTGCATATCAAGAAAAACATTTAAAACACTGTATTGTGATATCTAAAATTAGCCAGAGCACTAGAATACATTAAAACGATTCAACGGGCGCCGGATCTATGTAGAAAATTATCCATTTGAATCAACTAAAAGTTGTCATTTGTTCACTTTAATTACAGGTTTATTATTTTTGGGGCAAGTATATTAATTAAATTTTATAAATTTTATTTGCATTTATTATGCTTATATTGCTTGGCATTAAAGTTTAAAATTGGTTGATTTTCATTGGCTACAATAAAAATTAAAAAATCAAATTAATATACTAAAGTTTAGTTTAAACATACCTTTTTAACTTCGTTTTCATCTTCTACAACAGAAATAGATGTACAAAAAATGCTGTTTCATGCGCAATTTTTAATGTAAACAACCATTTCTTTGTTTGAGAAAGACAAATGGTAGATAAATGGCATCAACTTATTGGCTTAAATTCATTTAGTTAATTCCACTGTATGTCATGTAATATATTTAAGACTATGCAATATTGATTATAACTCATCAGTTTTAGCTTTGATTTTAAAATTTATGGTGCTCTGGACAATTACAAATATACAGGAACAGAATATTTAGGCCTTTTCCATGATATTCAACCCATTACGAGCGTTTAGACACCCAACATGGCCCAATTCAAAATGACGCCCATTTCTGGATTTTTTCTGGTAACCTGGATAATTCCAGATATCACGAGACACTGTATCTAAACGTTTTCCTTGATATACAAGTTATTACGAGCATTTAGACACCCAACATAGACCAATTCAAAATGACGCCCAATCCGGGATTTATTCTGGTACTTTGGATTCAAATGAAGATTGCGTCATCGGATTCTCCTTGACATTATGAGAATTTTGATACCGAATATGTATGGGTTTGGGTAAATAATTAGTAGATAGCAAATGGCGTATAATGAAAAACAGTAGATTCACATTATGGTCACTTTTCATGACGCCCAGAGCCTACCAGGAACCACCTGAGGGAATTGGGTATAGCCCTATTTTGTTCAGAATTTTGTGCTGAACAAGCCTGTGGTATTTTTGCAGCGAGTTTATTACTCCAAATCGTTCGAAAATGAACATTTACACAATGTACTCCAAATCCCTATCTTTTTCCCCTTTAAAATTCATCGAATCAGTGCAAAGTTTTGTTGCAACCTATGACCTTCCTGTTGCGCGGGATTCTCTTTTGGCATGGTATAGAAGAGATTTAGACCCAGACCTAAGCAAAATAAAGACTTGACTTTCGCATGACGTGACCTAATGTGTAGCCTTTTTCGGTCAACAAACGGTTCAGTTCATGCTTCACGATATGGTGTCTAGCGTTTCGCAGTTTCTCTCCAAATTTGCAGTAGCCAATTACATGGGGAAGTTTTTCTATCTATTTGGGTTTTCTATCTCTCACACAAACACAAATCGAGTGGGCACCGAGTGGCTAGTGAGTGAGATCGGACTGGGACGCGCAACATTGCCCTTTCAACTATAAAGTTGACAATAAATCAGTCCGATCATACAAGCACAGAACTACCGATGGAGAATTCAACTTTGCCGGCTGTCTCCTTCTCCAAGGGCACTGCGAAAACGCTCATCACCATTAGTACGGCATATAGGCCTCGGGTCCAAATTGGACCCGTTTTTTTAAGCTCTTTAGTTTTAATTAACCTTGAGCATGTGTTGGTATGCGCACATTTCCAACACCCGCAGCGCAAAAAGAATCTACACATATTGAATATGTCGAATAATTTTATTTTCGAAATTCAAGTGATTATGAACTGTGAACATCAGTAATAAATATCCTAATAAATTTGTATTTAAACTGTGGAATATCAGCATTTTAATATATACAAAAAATAATTCTTTTATTAAATCAAGAATTGAAAATTAATTAAGAAAATTGTTTAATTTGATTAATTTGACTATTAGAAATGCTATCGCTCGTTTTTGATCGCATTTCATGTTCTTCCTTTTCTTCTTCAGCATGTTCATTTGACCGCAAATCAGCGAGTGACTTGACCGGACAGTAGTAAATCTCGAAAACCATCGCAACAATCGCTACCGCCATGAGCACTGCACCAAAGTGATAGATTGCGCCCGGGTATGGGCCAATGGTCACTGCGAATAGATTCGTGTACACAGTTGAGGCAACAAAGGGCATTATTGCGTCCACTGTCGAACTGAAGCTAAACACTTTGCCTATTTCATTTTCGGGTATGATTTTCGACATTTTCGAACGGATTGCAGTCATGCCGAGCCATGCCAAGGAGCCTAGTTTGGATTTGAAAAATTTAAAAAATTATATAATTTCTAATTCAAGACGAACTCACCAACAGGCAGCGAAATGTAATATGCAGCTGGAAAGAGAAATGTGCCCACAATGACATCGTTGGCCAGTGATGACACTTGCGAGAGTATGATCATAGCCGAATCAGACACCTTGAGCCATTTGATCAGAATTGTGGATACCGCGCCCAACAGTACCATTGAGACAATTTGCTTCAGTGCGGTAAATGTGGCCGATGTGGTCGGACTCCAATGGTACACTTTCTGCACAAAGCCCATCATCACACCGGAGGCACCGGTGGTGACCATCATTGAGACAAACAGTGCAATGTACAGAATGAACACTTGCAGGCGCACATTTTGGGCGCGGCGCTTGAAGAAACACTTCATCGTCTGGCGAACATTGTCCACATTGAACATCAACGCGAGAATGCTCCTCTGGCTGTTCTGGCCTGACTCCTCATTTGATGCTTTCTCTTTCAGCTGAGGTCTGTCACGAAAATAGATAAACACAATCAGCAGCACCGCCACCGAGTCGAGTGCGAGTGAAACAAAAAAGTTATATTGATATGTTCGCAGTCTCTCTGAAGTAGGATCGGTGTTCCTTGTAAGCTGTCCACCCAACAGTATAGCGCCAGCCAGGCCAATCACAATCACAGCTTCAAGAATCAAAAATTTGAACGCTCGTTCTGCTTCAGCCGTTCGAATGGTCAAATAGCGGTAAGCGGTCGAGATGAAACTGACCATTCCACCGGAAAAAACATTGAAACTGAACTGAGCAACATCAAGTATGGGTTCGAGTGGTAATTGAAGTATAGCACCAGACTGATGCCAATTCCAATTACGCTACTCAGCACTTGCATCACCACAAACAGGCCAAACACTGTGCTGTCCAGAAATGAGCCTACAAACAAGGCTCACTGTAGCATTGGAATGAACTCAAGCATGGATCTGCATACAAAAAATTAAGTTAAATTACATAAATTAAATTTTCCAAACCAAACCAATGCCAAAAACTCACCTGTAATTACCAAATCTCGTTGCTGCGGCCAGCACATCATCTCGCATGTGTTGCTGCTCGGTAGTGTTCCAGTTGAATTGAAGGTTCTGATAGAAGTAGCCACTGTCAAAAATCCCTGTGCATGAGCGCCAATCGTATTAGAGGCCAACCGAAACAGACAAAACAACTCGAAAGCGTAGAAATTGGATTTCTTGATTGTGTCCCACATTTTTGAAATGATAACTTTTAGGATGAAGGCTTCAATTAGAGTGTACACAAATCTTGAACACAGTCGATATATATATACAAAAAAGATTCTTACAAATTTCAAAACACAAATGAGAATGTCTTAATTTGACTAATGCGAGTGCAATTAATTGAGATCACAATTGTACTTAAACGTAAGCTTAGCACAGCTTAGAATTTATTACAACTTTTTATCACGCAATAATTAAGCTATCATGTGATTGATGTGATCATGCAACCGATTTATTGTTTAGATGACTAAATTGGAATTTGCTCAATCTGCTCTTTTTTTGGTGTTTCATTTAGCAATTGCCACAATGCATAGTCATATTTCTCACAAACGTGTACATTCGGACATTGGTACATATTGATGTTGATTAGAGGTATTAATGCACTTTGGGACACTGTCTCCCTGAGCAATCTCGATAATTGCTTGGTTGCCATAATGGTACATGCCAAGGCCGTCTGCTTGTGGTGATATATTTTTTCGTTGATTAGGTTTGGATTTAATCCATGGTTACATGCCAATTAATATACTGTAGAACATTTTATACTTAGTTAATAAAGTAAAGCTATTTTTGGTTTGTGATTATAAAAGGAGTAAACTAAAGTGTATTTGTCGTTCCATTGATTGCACAATAATTTAAATTAATTTAACTGGCTCGAATCACACCAATCTGGTTAATGCTCGTGTTCGCGTCAAGCGAGTTATTTTTGACCAGCCAATTCGAACCTTTGAGCCAGGCACTATTTAAGCAGATGGATCGCTATAGAACTGCTTCAGGCTTCAGCAAGCAAGTTCTTCTAGTGGTCTCGTTAACCTTTAACCTGGTGCTCAATAAACTCGTGTCGAGCTCGTCCGTTTCGCTTTCCTGTCCTAGAGCCGAGTCGTGACATTTGTCGTGTAACGACGTTTGTGAAAAGGCACAGGCACGTGAGAACTGAACGAGACATGTGCTGTAAAGAGGAACTTTATTTTTTACAATGAACTTGGGATGTTTCTTTTATCAATGACTAATACATGACCATTTTCTCTTGAATTAGCGTGAAGGAAGGTATAAGAGGCGAGGTGGAAAAGCACAGCAATTTCATGTCGTTCTGTCTGAAGAAAGTTGATATTTTTTAACTTTATGTACTTCAGTGTATTTCAGTGAATTGATACTTTAAATCTTGAACTTTGAGGCTAAATAATGTGTTTATTAATTGAACAAGTGAGTACACTCTTTCGCGATCCATTTGGTTGCGTGACAACATTTGTCGATCTGTCCTTAAAATACCGAAAAGTCCTCCATTGAAATTAGCAAAAACTACATTTGATTCCAAAATAATCTTTAAATACATTGATTTCTTAACAACAAGAAAAGTCACAAATCAAAAAGAAATTGTGTAAGTTTTTGGGATATTGTTTCTAAATATTGCCTTTAGCGATTGATCACAACTCATATGAAGGACATTCCGGACTCTTAGGGCACCCTGCACTGCAATAAACAAAGCTTAAATAAACACTTAGCACACTGAGTCACCCTTGCTCGGAGAGTAATGTAAAAACACACAAATCGAGATAATTTGAAACCCATTAGGTATTGAGCAATGTGATGCACTATTGTGGCACAAACATACCAAACACACCAATAACATTGCAAAGTAGAGAGGCGTTCATCAAAGAGGTAAACAGATTTGATGAATTAAACTCGTTCGTGTTGAATTGGTTGACACATGCATGCAGATAGAAACAAAAGAAAACGCTGGAAAAAGTGAAATTTCAAAACAATTCTCTATTAACACCAGGGTATACCTGTGTCCTAGCTTTTTCAAATACCCATTACCCGGATATCTGTCCGCCTACCCTTTTTCATTTTCTGCTCCGTTCATCGCTCCTTCAATTCAAATAGATATAGATTGTAATTTTGTAATAAGACTTACTTTAAAAATAATTGAAATTGAATTAAAGTTATGTTTGAGTTGGCAAATTTTGATATTCTATTTGAGAATTATTGTGATTGCAGTTAATTTCATATTTGTACGCATACATAAACCGGAAACGCTTATTTTCAACCAATTGCACAGCCCAATGTCAATTCGAACATACGAATCCGAACCCGGCTCATCATAGAGATGGATACTTCACACACAAAACCGGCATAGCTTTACCGGCATGGCAATTTCGGTTTGGTATCATCATTGACCACATTTATAAAAGTGTAAAAGACGCGCTTTAATAAATTAAAGATAAATTTTTTATTTTCTAATGCTATATTGGAAGAATTGAATCAACTCGCGAAGAAAAATTATTTACACAAATTGTGAACTATCTATCCCTCCATTCTTCAATAAATTGTTATGTTTTATAATTTTTGTTGCTGTTTTTGCTTCTTCTTCCTCTTCGTGTGATTTGACTGGACAATAAATATGCTCAATTGTCAAAATGGCCACAGTAAATATCATGAGAAGACAACTAAAGTGATAGATCAATCCTGGATAGGTAGACACACTGAGTGCGAACAAATTGGAATAAATGAGCGATGCAGCCAGTGGGACAATCGATTCCACAACCGCATTGAGACTCAATATCTTGCCAACATCTTCCTTGGGAATGATTCGAGAGAATTTGGTTTTGCCCGAGATGATACCAAACCAGGATAGTCCACCTACAAGGGAAAAAATCAATTATTGATTTATAAAATACTCGCTGCGGCTTACCAATTGGAATCGAAATAAAGAACGCGAATGGACTAAGAAAAGTTCCCCCTCACAAGATCGGCGAAAAAGTTAGAAATTTGAGCCAAACAAATGAGCGTAGAATCTTGCAGTCGGAATTTCACAACTAAAATTGTCGAACAAACAGAAATCATCACCACGTCAGCAATCTGTTTGATTACAGTGTAGAGCGAGTACTCGTTCGGTGACCAGTGATACAACTTTTGAGCAAATTGGACCATCAAGCCTGACAGGCCATTTGTGATCAACAATTGGCCATACTGAATGAAACATAAAAGAAATATTTGCATTCGAACGTTGCTAGGACGGCGTTTGAAGAAACAGTGTATTGTTTGTCGAACATTGTCCAGGTTGAACAGGATTCTCACGATGTTTTGTTTTGGCTCAATGTCGGTTGATTGATCCAATCTCCTGTTCTTTGAATTCTCTGTATGCTTTGGAATGTTTTTCATTTTGTTCTTATCAACAATGAACAGAAAAAGTAGGAAAACCAAACAAACCGCATTCAATAGAATTGCAAACAAGTAGCAGTAATGATAGGTTCGTAAAGGCGGAATTGCGTCATCTTTGACCCACATCAATTGTCCACCAGCAAAAGTGGCCACTGCTATTGCTAATAGAGAGATTGAAAAAATGAATTGAATCTGAAGCAAATCAAAACACAAATACCAGAAAAACTTGCAATTTCTATAAAAGCAAATTTCACAGCACGAGACTCTTCTTTGGTTGTAGAGGTGATGTACAGCCCGACGGTTGTGGTGAACGAATTGAGACCACCAGTGAGCCAAATGGTTAGTGATGGTAACAATTGATAGTATGGATCTGAGATCAAATATAGAACATCATAATCAGTTACAAAATATATAATATTTTACAAAGCACAAACTTGTCTCATAGAAGTAGATCAGCGCTAGATTGATCAAATCGAAGCAAATGTCGCCAATGATGCTCACTAAAATGATGATATACGACGCCGATTTGTAGTTATCCAGAAAGGGTCCCAGAAATAGACACCACCCAACCAATGGGACGGTCTCTACGAAATATCTTACACAAATTGTCAATTCAATTATCAAGAACAGATATAAACTCACTTGTAATTGCCAAATTGGGCACTTTCAGCAAGAATTTGTTCTTTCATATGTTGCTGTTGGGCAGAATCGGTTGGCTTCTCAATATTTTGACAGAAGGTGGCACTTTGCTGGTGTGTGATGTAACATATTTTGTCTTGTACCAAAATGCCACCAAACATGGCTGGCGTGATGATCGCCACCAGCCGAAAAGCCATCAACAGTTCAATGAGGAAATAATTTTGCTGCTTCAGTTTTTCAATCATTTTCTTGTAAGTTCAAAACTAGTCAAATTGCTTTTAGAACTCTTTCTATTTATATTTAAAAAACTTTTTAACGATAAATCATGAAATTTCAAAACCAGTTGCTCATAAAGATTTGTTAATTGGGATTATTAATTGGTGCGTTTTTTATCTCGATAACCTGGATTATTTGGACTTATTAATTTAAAGATTAATTTAAACTTTTATTTCATTTTGGTGGATTAAGAAATACAATTGCACCACACATTGGCATCCGTATAACAATGGCATTGCTTGTAAAATCGATTATTTAGGACATATTAGCCATCCGGAAATATGAATGGCTAATTTGGCGTAGTAATTTTGCTAATTCAAGATTAAAGATGGCGTCTGTGTGTCTTAAATTGATTTGTACGATTAGTTTGTTTCACTGTCGTACAAACTCAGTACTACTGATGTACTATTGTATCTATGTGAATTTTTAAGTGGTAATGATAAAGGATTAAATGTCAAAAACAAAAATCATATTAAGTACCGTAAAATCTCTGACAAGCGCCGCATTCGTTTAAGCGCCGCAGAAAAAAAACCCTGTGGAAGTTACGAGAAACCGGTTTTTCGTTCAAAATTTTCTGACGAAAATAACAAGCGCCGCGACGATAGTTTGAGATTTTACGGTAACTTCTTTTTCAGATTTTTAAGCTCGTTTAAAATTTTGACAGTAGTAAAGGTGTAGAATATTGTTTGAATGGTATAGCTTTTCAGTATATCCAGTGAATTGTGGGATAAGACCCTGGGGACCTACTCTGGGATAAGATTCAACCTATATCAATATTTTACCTTGGTACCCCCTTAGCTTTTTTAAAACATGATTTTTATTTTTTTGTAAAAAGTAGTACAGGGGGGACCAAGGTAAACTTTTTTTGGAAATCGTCATGAGTGCCCCCCCACCCTGGGAAAATTTTCTGTGCTACCCCTGTAACCGAACCGATCCCTGTACGACTGGACGCGACTGTGGCTCCCATGGCGCTCTACTATTCACGCCCTAACCGGTGACTAACTCGCCGTTGATGGACCTATGACGGGAAGACACCTCATCTCAAGCCAGCTCACCGTCACGAGCACACTCACTACACCGCTCTGTACACTGTACAGTGTACAGTGTACACTCACACCATCGCCTGTACTGTTGCCACACTCACACCGTAAGGGTTACCTAGATATAAAGGGCCAGCTCTGTCTCACATCAGTAAGCCAGCTCTCAGCTCTCACACTGGTCACATTGACCACCTCACACCACAGGACCTCGTCCTGCATTGTACCATAATCTCTAGCCCAGTAAACCCGGTCCTTTGACTCTTATTCCTGTGTCTCTTTCCTCTGCTACGGATTCATCGGCCTGGATCAGTAACATTCTGTATACGCCACTGCTTGAAAGTGGCTGTCCGTAAACTTTTGGAGTGACACATAAGTCACGATGTGGAAGGTTATTAGTGACAGCCCTTGGATTAACACTGCAAAACTAATCAAGATGCCTAGAAAAATCATTTTTTCTGATTCAAACTTTTAAATAAAAAATTAATTAAACTGTGTTTTAAGTCTTGCTTATTGGTCTAAATGGAATGGAGTACAATTAAAAGTACTACAGTGCCAAGCAGTTGCATTTGTAAATGCAATTTAAATATATGTAAGGTTGGTCGACTTTTGCGAACAGACACAACTAGCGAACACGATAAAGTACAACAATTTATTGACAGACAAAGGTGGATTGATGTGACAGAAGACTTCCTGTGGTGATAGGTCTTGCTGCCGTTCTTGGTTGGTCCACTGGTGGGTCGAGACAGAGAGATAGAGGAGTTCCTTGACTTGTTTGCGAACTTGGGATATGCACAATGGCTCCTGGTTTTCGACTGGTTTTGTCGTTTCGTGGTTTCGTGGTGGTGGTGGCAATGTTGTTTCGTCTCGAGCACCTCCTTTAATAGCGAATAAAATTCGAAACACATGTCATCAGCATGACTTGCCAAATTGGCCTCCTTACATATATTTATGCATAACATTACATTCTTAATTAAAACATTGCTATCCGTTTCGTAACCAGTCATGAACTGCCATACTGGTTTCTTTTTTTGCATCGATCAGCAGCACAATTACAATCGTTTGATTATTGTTGTACTTTGACAATTCACTGTATTGCACCTCTAAGAAGTATATACTACCCTCCTTTTAGTTGCTTATTAATTTAGGTAAATAAAATAGAAAGCTTAATTTTGTATCTAATCGCACTTCTAACAGCGTGTAAACTAAACAAATAAAAGCAATCGCAATCATTTGTATCAAATTGAGCAATTTCTAGCCAAAATTGGAACACAAAGTTTTAAATCCTAAACTGTCAAACTCATGGAATCGAATCAAATCAAATCAAATCTATGACCAAGCAACCACAAAAGTGATCATACTAATTTCGGTTTTGTTGAAAGAATTTCTTAAGATTGTAAAATCTGTTTGTAAGCATGCCATTTGGCTTTGATTATAACGTACAAGATGGGCTACCCGGGCATCGCACCCGAATTTAAAAATTCAATGCAAACACAAATCAAGTTTTAAAAAAATATTTTTTAAATGATTTCAATTACATTTTTGTAATCAATTTTTTTGTTTTAATTTTAACGATTTAAGTTCAAGTTTAAGTTAACCTAATTAGGAACAAACTTTCACTTTTATGTATATAGATATATAATGTAGCCAACAAGAATTATTTCATTCAGATTTGTCTCATCACACTGAACAAACAATATTGAGAATGTCTCGACAATTGCTTTCAATCGCCGTTTTGGCATTGATGCAAATCCCAGTCTGAATCACTGTTGGCAAATATTTTTTTTATCAATGTGGTTATTGTACATGGATTCACTAAGTCTTTCGCTTTGTCCAGTATCAGTATTTTAATATTCTAAAATTAATTTGTTGAATTGATCCCAGTTAACAATACCTTCTGTGCTACTATCTACTAAAAACGCTATCTATGTCACAAATATGGAAACTCAACAAAAGCGGACAAGAATAATCACTTGTTGATGTGCTATACTGTACAATATTATCAACACACGCAAAATTATTTTACCAGAATGTTTGCTCAAATGATTTATTTTGATCAAGTTGGCGAAGTGATTGACCGAATTGTTTGGTTCAAAGTTTTCGTTGATATAGCTTGGAGGTATTTTCCAATAAAACTCCACAATATTGCATTTGCTAATTAAAAAGAAAATGAAAACACTGATATTCCAAAATTATTGAAATAAATTGTCATTGAAATGCTGATTGTTGAATATATTGTTCAAAAATACATTTCAACACACACATTGTCAATGTGTTTTTTGTTCGTTTGTAAGATGTATTCAAATATATTATAATACACACATAGACTTTGATACATATAAGTTATATCTAATTGCTAATCTACTACTCGCTAATAAACGGATTTTCTTTGATTAAGTTGAGCTCGTCTTGAGTATGGCGTGCACTAAAGAACATTTACAGATAATAGCAACATTGTAAAGGATATATTGCTGATGTGTTGTTTGGTTTTGCTTGTTCTTATCGCTAATTACAATATCAGTGATGCATCAAATATTTACGTGTAGAATTGTTTTGCATTTAAAACCCAACAAATGAATAAAGAATTCTCAATACCAAAGCATCACATTAGGCCAATAAACTCAATTCAGTTGTGTTCAAGAATAAACATAAAGAATGCACTAATGTAGGAAATTATCTATAAAAGCATGTAATTAGTAATGATAAAATTGAATCATATCAAAAGTCATACCGCATTGTATGTCTTGTTTGAAATTCGATAATTTCCGAGCACTTTGAAGCCATAGCATCGAAATCGACGAGCAATTTGATGAGTTTCAGTCTAAATTGTACTTGTTAAATTTAGACAAAAGTATGTTTTCTTATTAACCTTTAGAATGTCAATATGACTGTTCATCTGGGAGAATCCATTAGCTTTTGCAAAGTTCACATAGAATCGGGCAAGTTGTTTCTCAATCATGCGATTGACCGCATCCACGTTTGCGCACTCTCGGATGATGGAAAATTGAAGCAGATAAAAGTCGATTATAAACAAGATGAAATAGAGACGCAAGCTAAACGACATGGGAGCATACAGGTAGATGAACAGAAAGTAACATTGGACCGAAATGTAGTCGGGCAATATGATCGATAGCCGTGGAGTGAGCACTCGACTGTACGCGGCTATATGTTTGCTTAGATCCAGTAGAGTCACATTCAGACGCTTGAAACGGAGCCATTGAAACAGAAGATTACTTATGGATTTTTGATTTCGCGACGACAATTCCTGATTCATTAGAATCAACTCTTGCACTATTGCCATTTGCCTAATACGAATAATTCGGCATGCGACAATGATGTACAGAACCGATGCAAATAGAGCTACAATATGAATTTTAAATTAAAATATTATATTTTAACATCTGAAGCAAAAACTCACAATAAATCAGATAGAATATAAACATTGCAAACGAGCCAAACCAATACAGAATGCAGGTCACATTGAAGCTGTACACATCGTGATACCAAACGTTGAAATACAGGAAAGCGTACAGCATAAGCAAGTAACCGAACATGATTGGATTGAACCATCGGTTGGTTGTATGACAGAATTTGCGCATTTTCTCCGATTCTGCCAGGCTCAACGATTTAGTACCAATGAAAAACTTATTTGACCGCAAAGTATCCTGATAGATAACATAACGTACATCCAATGGCTCAACCCAGATCAATGCGCCAAAGTAAATAATTGAAGCGACAACAGTGATTATGGTCGCGATATCGTACTGGGCCCAGGCAATCTGCGGAATGCACTGATGCAAGTACAGGTAGGGACTGGTGGCAAATTCACCAAGCACAATCTCACCACGGTCTTCATATTGAAAGGCCAAGGTACCGTACACATTTGTGAAAACAATCACAAAGATGGCAAACAGGAAATGAACAATTTCGTGTTTTGATTCGATTTTCGCTGGAATGCTTCTCACCGGATAGAATTGTCGATATAGCACTGTAAGGTGCAGCTGAATGAGATAAGACAAAGAAGTACTCACATCGGTTACAAGTAGCACTGATAAACGAAACAACTCGCATAGCGATGAAACGAATTTCAAGAATAATCTTTTGATGTTCATTTTTAAATAATTTTATCAAAATTTTCACATAGAATCTATTGATCTTGTAAAGTTTAAGACTTCAACCAAGACCCACAAGCAAGCCAAAACTATATCAATTTTAAAATTCAATTTTAAAATGCTCTTTAATTCATACCATGAATTAATTATTTTAATTATTGTATTAAAAGTTTAAAAGAATTGTTTAATTAATTTAAAGTTATATTCAAAATTAAATTTTAAAAAAGTTTGATTCACTCTTTGAATTAAATATTTTAATTGTTGTCTTAGAAGTTTCAAATTAATTTGCCTGTTCTATCCTTAACTTTAAAATAATAAAACTTAAGCTCTCTTTTTGACACTTAGGAAGGAGGAATTGGCTCAGTCTTGAGCACTGGAGAGCACAGAGTCAATTGCAGTTGTTTAAGAGTTTTTGGGACTTGGCAAGTTTTTAAACTGTTCCACAATGTTGACCATTCCCAGCTTGGCTTTCTTTGGTGAAAATTGCATTTTTATTTTAATATTTAAAAAAATTAATATTCTTACCGAAAAAATGAGAATTTAAAAAAACATATATTCGGATCAATTCAAATGAACAGCAGTGCAGTGAAGGGTTTAAAGGCAACATTAACATTGGTCTTGCTGATCGTCCAATCGTTCTCACTGCATGATTGCTAGCTTTTGGTTCACCGTTGCCATACCCGCGGTTGTGGTTTTTTTTGAAAATGATATTTTATTGACCTATTAAGCAAATTAATTCTAAATGTGAGCTAGTAAATGCACATACATAACGTAGAGGTATAGTTAGATACATTAAAGAAATACTTACAAGTAATATAATACAAAATGAATTTACAATTATGCATAATAAACGAAATTGAGAAAGCGAGTATAAAAACTTAGAACAGATATTTACAAATGAATGTATATTTTACATACAAATTTACGAAAATGTCTATAGAACTTGTCAGTGATATAGATGCTTGTTGATATTTCTTTGGAGTTGGTGATCCCTCAGATGTGGCTGTAAAGGTCGTTCCTCATTGCTGCCCATCTCCGACAATCTTTGATGAGGTGAAGAGAAGTTTGTTCTGTCGCACCACATTCACACCTGGCTTCATGTTCAATGGTGAATCGTTTCAGATAATAATGGAACTTGCCGTGTCCAGACATGAACTGAGTCGTGATGAAATCGGAGATGCTCGAGCACTTCTTCCTGTGCATGACAGTCTGAATGAAAGGAATCGTTTCTCTTCCGTCAGTGGACGTTCTGTACCGTTCGTCCCACTCTATGATCTCTTGTTGCTTCGAGATTCAGGATGGTTCATTAGAGAGTATCGAAAAGACGTTTTTTAACATTTTCATTAGGCCTGAAGTTAAAAACCAAGTCTCCTGATGTGGATGTTGTGTTCTAATGTTTAGAACACTAAAAATATTTTAGGTTTACAAATTAAACTAGTCTTAAGTGACGCCGATGGCGTAAAGTCGGAGCGGAAGTATCCCGAGCACTCGTCCTTATCAGTTCAGTCATCGATGAGTCATCAGAGTGCGACAAACACACACTTTGACTCATATCTCAATACATATCAATGTAAAATATCACTAATTATTTTTTATCTTCGGTGACCTTTGACCTTATGGGCCCAAAATCTAATCAGTTCGTCTACACCCAGACCAGAATTTTTGGTAAAATTTCTAGGGTCATCCATTGAGTGGTGTAGGCTCTATCCTGCTGACAAGCCTTTTCCTATCAAGCGGCGCCAGAGGAGTCGATCACTCACAAACTCAAACCCTCGCTTCGCTCGGGCTTGAGTTTGTTCGTTCGCTCCTCCAATTAATTAAATTATTGAAATTCCTAGAATTCCCTCAAATTTCCTTGTAAGTTAGTAGTAATTTGGGTACAATAGTACCTATTGTTTTCGAGAATGTGCTTTCCCCTTTAAGTTAGCGCATTTTCCTCTTCAGTTGTTTGTTAGGCCAAGTTCTTTTAGTGAATTATTCAATATTCGTGCGTCAATTTTACCAACTATCCTATGATTGCATGGATAAATTTATCGAGTACAATCATAATGCAATCCTTTCTACATTTTTCTGTATTTCTTAACATCAGTCACCCACTTCACTCTTACACTTTATTGTATTACTTCACAAGTTTTCCTCTTTCAACGCATATTTAAGCACTCACCACAATGTCAATCAGACACTTCACTTCATAACTTTTATAACACATTCATCCTTTAAAATGTAACAGTTATTTCTCTTCTTGACATTAGTCAAATATTGTCAAGATCAACTTTAATATTTTCATCAGTTATTCATCAAAGTTTGTTCATTCCCTTATGTTTACCCCCTGTCTCTTTTCACCATTCATATTATTTTTTGTACCGAACTCTCGTCATTAAACCTCAAAAACCAATAAAAATCGTAAAACGAGAGTTTGGTCTTCTCTTGATCTTCTTCTTCCTACCGTTTTGGGTCACCCTTTCTTCTTCCTGTTGTTTATTTTGGTCACTACGTATTCGTACTCGTTTTCTTTTTTAAAAAATAACAAGACGGTATCGAAAGTAACCTACTCACCTTTGACCCTTGGGACCTTCATCTTTACACTCTGAACAATTTCTCTCGTGAATTTACTTTGCCTATTCATGCACTTCTTTCATCATCACCACCTCACCTTACGAACCTTGCTACATATGGCAATATCAAGTACTACACTCACATATTGACCTCTTACCTTTCATCATTTTTAACCCTGCCTAACACTCTTAAGTCCGGGGAAGCTGTTATAAGTTGTTCAACAATTTTTCAAAAATCATTTGTGAAATGAAGTCCCCCAATTGGATTCTTCATAACAGTTAGTTACCCATAATTTGAGTAGAGGCATTAAAAACTGGACCCGGAGGGTCCTAGGACCGGAAATAGAGGATACAAAGTGTCAAATATAGCAAAATAAAGCTCAAATCGTTTTTGTCGCTTTCGAGCGTGAGTGACTCTAACGTTTTTTCGCACCAATTTGCGTTCTTTCAGCATTGATGTGGCAAGTTCTTGGGCTTGCCCTGTTGGACCACCATTCATGATTCGACGAAGAAAATCATTCAATTCGCCCTGAGAGAACAATTCTGGAATGCCATCCTCCGGCGGGTCCTCAAAGTCCGAGCTCGAGTCGTAATCATCTTCATCGGTTTCACCGTCACTTTCACCATCAGAAGCATCATCGCTCATCATCTTATGGACAATGAGAGGAAATTCTCTATTCGGTTCACCAGGCAAATGTCGGACTGGCATCGAAGCAGACGATTCTCTAATTACCTTCTTGCCATCGTCAGATACCATTCGGAAGAAGTACTTGTCGAGTCTCGAGTTGCTGCTGTCAGTCCAAATGTGTTTGAGTTACAGACGAAGCATTCTTCTTCGTGATTGATTGGATTTCTCTAGATGAGAGGAGTTTTGTACCATCGAACAGGTTGAAAGCGATGATACCAATTCTTGAGTGCAGAATGACAAGGCCGGCATATCGAGTCAGGTGCCCTACTGGTTCGCTCGTCAAACTTAGAACCGAAATACGAGACATAAGCTAACTTTACCCACGGGTGCTGGAAGCGATCGATTCGTTTAGTTTTGAGTTTGTCTTTTGATGCAACAGCCACTACGCCACAAACATAGCAATGGTGATTTATTGTTTTGCACATCGTGAAAGTTTGGCGACAAAGACAAAAAAGTCAAGTTAAAGTGCACAATGCGGAAACACGTGAGACTGTGTACCCGATGCGCGTGCAGAGAGACAATACGCGCTCAAAACGTAAACACGAACGTGCGTATATGAATGACCCTTGCGTGGCGGGCAATATAGTGGGCTCTGGCGCCCACTCAAAATCGCAGTTTTTTCATTTTGTATTTTGGATACTGTTCTTTAACGGTTTGGAATATTTCAAATCTGCCTTTTATAGGTTATAGTAGAATATTGAAGCTACCGAAAGACAATAAAAAACCAAAAAAAAGTCTATGTATATCATCTTTAATAGTTGACTGAAAGTTGACATATTGGGGAAAAATCGACAATTCAAATTCGATTTCCCGGAAAAAATGACCTGTCTGTGAGATAATTTTTAGCCAGGTGATCAATAATGATGTATAGAATCACTGGTTAAAATATCTAGGCTGGCCTATTTTGGCTGTTAACTTGTGACTGCTTTTTTCCGAATACAGTAAAGTCTCGATAATTGGTGCCTTGCTAAATTCGAAAGTCTCTTTAATTGGTAATTCGAAGGCAAATTTTGAAAATATGGTATAATTCGCTAACTGTCACTGTTCAAATGTTCTTTATAATTCAAAAATAACTAGTTAATTGGTAATTGGAAATAAAAATTTATGCTAATTCGAACAGTTTTCATCGCTTTTTGGAGAAACCCCTGATCCAAATTTCGAAATTGACCAGACAATTTCAAAGGACAGTAAACAAAATTTTTAACAAAGTTCAGTTTATTGTTTAAGTCAGACAAATAGTTTTCAATTGAGTAACGCTATACACTAATAGCTTATTTTACCAAATTTTTGGAGCCTCAAATACCTAAAATCTGTATTCTGAGTACGCAGGTTTTTGTCGGTTATCATAATTAACGCTAGATTTTCACATTTTTCACATTTTAGCACGTTAAAACATTCAAATTGTTTAAATTATTTAGCAATTAGCGATTTGCAGATTTTATTTTGATCCAAATCAATCAAATATATTAATTTTCAAATAGTCTCGATAATTGGTAATTCGAAATTTTTTTAGGATTTGGTGTCTCAAAAATTTCGAATTAACGAAACTTTACTGTATATCAAAACTACTCATATGGAGTCGGCCACTGCTCGAATGTGATGCTTTGGTTGTGATACTAGGCCAATGGCCTCATATGATGAGTCTGGCGATTTCAGCACGAATGCGACACATGCCCCCCATAGGTGTTCGGTGCGATCAATTCACTCAACTCCTTTAAGCGACTTCATCTAACCAATTTGTTTCAAAGTAAAATTCCAACTCAATTGTCAGTTTTATCAAAACTCACTTCACTTTCATTTCACTGGCTCATTACATGCCAGTGGTGGCTTTGCTACGAATCATGAAAAATCACTGAAAACTTTCTATTTCAATTACAAACTTTACATTTTGCATTTATTGAATAATTTGTTTCTGCATCATTTTATACGAAATAAGACAATACTTTCCATATAGCAAAAGAAACTGATTAAAATAAATAAAAAAAGTTAAATAATATTAAGAAATTCACTTCCGTTAAACTAATAGATTACCTTTACGAAAGTATTCAGCGATACCAGTCCAAACACACCATAGGTAAAGCCGTATTGATTTTGAGTGTTGAGTGCAGCGATAAAATTCGCAATGTGAACTCGAGTTCTTATTGCGATCATTCGAGGTAAACTGTTGTGGACAATCAAGCGAAACAGTAGTTTACATGGCTCGTGAATGTGTGCGGTGCACTGTGCAAAGATGCAATGAAACACAAGCAGAAAGACGTGAATGTATACGATCCAACAGTAAACGATCAGCTTTGCTGCTAAATTCAATTTTCCCTGTATGAGCCACATGGTAAAAAGAATATTTGTGGGAACAAATGAAATAAGAAATGCACAAAACAGTTTTCCATAGAATCGATTGACACAAATTATAAACAGCAAAGTGTGCACAAACATTTTCCTATACTTGAGATATCGGCTGAGAGGGACGTATGTTTCGACACAATTCGCAACAAAAGTGCATTCACTTGAGCCATTTTCATGTAGAACATCATCAGCAGGGTAACAGTCAAAGAGAAATAGATTGCAACAGAGTGAGTTGAGTTGATAACGCTTACAACAAAAACCACCCCATTGAGATGGCACAGTGTTAACCAAAGTAGATTTGTTATTGCATTATCATATAACCCGCCCCAATATGTGACAAAGATGAAAATGCAATAAATATACGAAACAATAGAATGCATTTCTAAAAAGGAAAAATGTTTTGAAAACTTTACCGACAATTGCAAAATTACCAAACGTCAATATGACACCGTTGAAAAAGTTCAAAACAGCCAAATAACATTGTCGTGTACGAGCACAGACATGTTTGTTCTTGAATTTCGGCCTAACAAAGAAGGGCCGCCAATGGTTTTGAACAATCACTCGCCTGAGCGTGCGCAAAAGTGAATAGTTGCTAGCGTTACAGCAAAGCTGATAATTGAAGTAGATTGTCATGCACGTTATAGTGAAGGTCACCAAATTTGCCTGTGATTTGGCCAACAAAATGTAGAATGCATCAAAGTGAATCACACTCTCAAGTGGACTGCAGTGAGAGAAGAATGCCAAATAGAGAAAATGAATTGACTTGAAGGCGAGAATTGCGTTGAGCACTTTGAGCAGTGATGCATGTTGGCCATACTCGCTTAGTTGTTTGACTAAATTGAAGTAGTGAATAAAGTAGATGATACTTTGGATGGGCTTTAATTGAAGCCATATGAACTGTTTGAGTTTCATGACGCGTTCGATGAATTTTGTGTTTTGCGTATAAATGTCAACAGCAAGTACTAAACTAAAAACTAAAGAAACTTACTTCAAGTGACTTCACGAAATGAAACTATATTCATTTGGACTGTTACTGAATTATACATGATCATCAAAAACTTTATCAAAAGTTTTTATTGTGAATTATTAAACAAAACAGAGGGGAAATTTCCAATAAGCGAATTCAAGTTTGAAAAAGGCAGCAAAATTGTCGTTAGCAGAGTCGTTCTAATAAAAACTCAGTAAAATTCAATTTAAAATGAAAACTTTATTATCTTCAAGTATTGATTCTCCAAAAACTGAACTTTTAATTGTGAGTTGAGTTTAGTTTCGCCAGCCTCCTTCCGGAAACTGATCAATAATCAGTTAGAAAAGGTAGAAAAGTTTGACAGTTTGACAGAAGTTTTATTTTTGAAAATCTATAGAAAAACAACAATTGAAAAGTATTTATTTACAAAGATAATTGAACTTGAACCACATGATTTTAAAGCTAATTTCGTACAAGTCCCGCAAAACTGACGTTTTGCATTTGGGACTTGTACGAAACCGTTGGCAGCAAGCTGCCAACGGCACCCAAACCCCCTTTTCTCACTCAAATCACCATCTCATCACCTTAGGAACAACGCTAACCACCCACCAATACATCTAACCTAACATAAACCTACACCTAACGACACCCAACACCCTCCACACCACCTAACCTAACCTAACCTAAACCTATACTTAACCCCACCCAACACCCACCACACCACCTAACCTAACCTAAACCTACTCCTAACGACGCCCAACACACACCACACCACCTAACCTAACCTAAACCTAAACCCAACGACGCCCAACACCCACCACACCACCTAACCTAACCTAAACCTAAACCCAAAACCCATCCTAATACGGCACCTAACCTAACCTAAACCTACTCCTAACGACGCCCAACACACACCACACCACCTAACCTAACCTAAACCTAAACCCAAAACCCATCCTAATACGGCACCTAACCTAACCTAAACCTAAACCCAACGACGCCCAACACCCACCACACCACCTAACCTAACCTAAACCTAAACCCAACGACGCCCAACACCCACCACACCACCTAACCTAACCTAAACCCAAAACCCATCCTAATACGGCACCTAACCTAACCTAAACCTACTCCTAACGACGCCCAACACCCACCACACCACCTAACCTAACCTAAACCTAAACCCAACGACGCCCAACACCCACCACACCACCTAACCTAAACCCAACCACGCCCAACTCCCACAAAACCACTTGATAGCCCATAGAAGTCTACATCTATGGCTTTAATTTCTCGAAATTCGAATTTTCAATTGTTGACGAAATTTTTCTATAAAATGAAATTATGACATTATTTGACACAACAATCAGCGTTACACACACACGCACAACAGAATTTTAATAGAAGTGGGATAATAATCGGTGACAAAGATTATCAGAACGTATATATCTCACTCACACCCTCGCTCAGCAATCTCAGAAATTGTAGCAATTTGTTTTCTTTGTGAAGTTAAACTATGATACAAAATCTCATCCGAAGTCATTTTAACAGAAATTCGTAGAAGTTGAGGAAAGTTTTGCATTCAGTGGATGTCAAAAGAGTGACAGGGTTCTAGAGGGAAAATGTGGCAATATTTTTATTATGCAATTATAAAATCAAAATTTGCAATAGTAATAAATTGATTATTTACAATAACAAATAATTAAATATGCAATAGCATTATTTGATGATGGCTTAATTTATTAATTTATTTTAATATTAAAGTCAAAAAATAATCACAATGGAAATAAAATACAATTTATTCAAATCAATCTACAATCAATGCTTTGGTAGCTTTTTTTGGTCTACCTTTTTCTCGTTTTCTTTGGAGAATAGGCGAACTTGACTTTGCTTCATCTTTGACACTGAAATCCTTGTTTATTATTGCAATTGCCATAATATGTTTGAAGACATATTCTTTGGTAAAAGGAGGACATGTACACGAGCTTTGCAGACAAGAGTGAGAATTATAATGAACGATCCACATTCTTGATTTGAACAAAACTAATGAATCAAAACTTCTGCATTTTGGTTTCTTTAGATAGGAATTCACTTCGGATTCGGTAATTGGTTTGAAGTTGCTGAGACCAGTTGACTACTAAATCTATAAATACGAAGTTGAGTACATCGCATTGGAACTGAAAAGTGTCCAATCAAGAGACCAAACAAACCGCAGTGGTAGAATCGCTCGCTCACTGAGTTTTTATCTATAACAATAAAACAATGGTTTAATCCAAGTTTTATTCCTTTCGGAGCGCATTCAAGTTTCTATCATTTAAGAGAGCTAATTAAAAACTCAATTTCTGTAAAATCTATGATTTTACCCAACAAGTTAATCTTACTCCCATTTGCATTAATTTTTTAGAATGATTTGCGCCGCTTCTGATTTGGAACCTGTGTGGACGTTTCAGGCAGCGTTCCTCCGGCCCTTCATAAAATCCTGTGGTATTTCTGGGTAACAAGACACATATAAAATTATATTATTCAATGCTCACGTGAGATTTATGTAGGATGGTAGGGGGTAAGCTCAATGCTCACCAAAGGTTGGTAGGGTTAAAAATTTCAATTTTCATGCTCACGTGATTAAAGAATGATCCCTAATTGTTAAAAAACTTCAAATGAAGGCCTTTTCTGACTCTTAGGACATTCGAGCAAAACAATGTGTTTCAATCTTTGTTTTAAATTTTATTACTTTGTTTGTTAGAGTGTCCTAAGAGTCCGATATGACCTTCGTTTGTGGTTTTATCGATCATCGGAAAACCCCTAATGATAACCATAGAGCAACCACAAAGAAAAAAAATTCTGTTTTTCATTCGCAATCATTTATATTTAATTAACTGTCTTATTGTTTTTATGCATTTAAATTTAAAAAATGTTTAAAAAATTACATTAAATTTTAATTTAATTCGTTCATTCAAAATATAATTCTGTATTTTCAAAAAGATTTTAAAAATGTTGAGCTAAAATTGCATCATCACTAGTTTCCTTCCGTAACACTAATGTACGATTAAAATAATAGATTTGAGAGAATTCTTCCCCATAACTGTGTACCGGCTTATGAGCAGAAATTTGTCCAACACCAATATAACAACCATCCAAATAAGGGGTAACTGAAACATTAGCGGAAAATTTTTGAACAATTAACACTATGTTTGTAATAATTTATTTATGCCTCATCTCACTTGTATTGTAAATAAGTGGGACAACTAAAAAGGGTTTCTTTGTTTTTATTTACTTTGTCGTGCCATTAAATTTCTGTTGAGCTACAAGTTCAAGTTTCTAATAATCGATAAAATAAAAATACAATCAATAAAAACAACTGTCCAATGTTCTATGTAATTTTGTGAATCCCCCGATGGCAGATTGAAGTAATGATAAGGGAGAAGAGATATATGGCTAAATGTATGCATGATGAGATGAGAAACTAGGGTTGTTCGATGGAGAAAATGACTTCATTGGTGGATTCAAACAACATTTTTGCTAATCCAACCCTCTCCGCAAGAACGGTTTACTGGTTACGTAGTGGGTGGAAATAAACATTAGCAATTCTCCATAAAGTAAAATGTACTGTAAACACTAAAAATATTAGAATTAGTTTCAACAAATGCCTTATTACCTTAGCAAATGTGCTCATCGATATCAGCCCAAAAGTGTGATAAGTGAAGCCATAAGGACGCTTTGTGTGGTATGTGTGAATATAACCATCGTTGGAGACTCTATATTTTCGATTTGTAAATTTGTTTCGCATGTTGAGATAGGTAAATTTTTGAATGGGTCCTTTAATGGCACGATTCACACTGGCCAAGACCAGATGCACAATGAATATGGCGATAAATTGTTCCATTGAAACCATTGCCACAAAGAATTGCACCAATGGTGTTAGTTGACGAACAAGCAACGAACAAACCAGCAGTGCATTGGACGGACAATTCAATACAAACAGGGCTACAGCTAATTTGCCAACAAATGAGTTCATTCTCAATATGAACTGCAGTGTTTTGTTATATTCGCGCTTGAATTTATTTAAACGATAATTTAAGCATTTGCCCCTTTTGTGTGCAACAAAGTCACCCAGTTGAGATAACTGAATTTGAAACAATCTAGCTGTGGTGAAGAAGTAAGTGGCCAACAATATGTGAGGATAGGCAAAGATGAACAGTGCCACATAAAATAAGAGTAAATTGATTTGCATTGCCAAAATGGAAAGAGCCGAATAGTTGAGTGAAAACAAAGTGGTGATGTAGTAGAATTGGCTAATGATTATGAACAAATCTATTGTGACAATAAATACTTGCAGACAATTCATCACTACAAAGCAATACTTTCGGGCATAATCACCGATTGGTTTATGGCGAAACATTGAGTGCATAAAGAAATTGCAATTCTTACGTTCGAACATTAGGTCATACAACAGCCGGTTAGTTTGTTCATTGTTTTCGCCGAAGAATGCACAGTGTAGAAAGTAGACAGACATTGCCAATGTGCCGGCTACAATTAAATATATTTGTGTCGGCAAATTGAACAATCTCGCTAGATCATTATGGCATATTTGCGTGCCAGTGGGTGACATATTCAGGTTTGGATACAAATAGAGATACAAAAAATGCAATATCTGCACAAATGTGATCACATTTAGTTGGGCAAATTTTCGGAATTTGCATACTTTCAACCGCTTCAAGGTAAAATAAATTTCAAAATATTTTCGCATAAATGATAAGTCCTTGTATGGAATAGGCTGAGATAGAAGAATGTCCATTGTTGCTTTAAGACAATTCAGTAATGAAATAAAATTTTAAAACACTATTTTCTAAGAAATGAGAGAAAGAAAATTTCATTTTAAATAATTAATTATTATTGATTGTAAATATCACAATTCAATTTGAGACACTATTTTTGAGCAGGAAGTCGATTGATTAAATAATGCAGTTTAAAATATTAATGACAAATTGCATTAAATGTGATCATGCGGAAGTATTGAGTAATCAAATTGATATGTTATAAATAAATTAACGACAGCACCTACAGGTAGCTCTAATAAAATGGTAGACTGGCGTGTAAGCCTACAATCAGTAAGCGAATGATTGTCAACAACATGAACAGTGTTCATCTGCAAATATGAAATGTTGATTCTGTTTATTCAACTAATTTTAATAATTTTCCCATTTACAAAAATACATATTTGAAGTGCCCTGCCACTTAGTGCTTTATTATTAGCCAAGCCAAAGTCAATTAAGCCAAAAATTTAGCGAATGTTAGTTCCAGCAATTTGTACCACTCGTATCCCTTAGCATTCAAATGGATTTTATCATCTAAATAGAGTTCAGTCTTGAGTTGAGTCGAATTCGCCCCACCATAATGAGTGTTCATATCGAAATAGTAAAAGGTCTTACTGTCAACGAAAGCAGTGATAAACTTGTTGAGCTCAACAATCTCCTTGTCAAAGTCACCATAATGATTACGAGGCAAAATTGAGAGCATCAAAATGGGAGTACCGGCCATCTTTTTGGTGTAAAAGGTCAAGGACAGTTTTGTATCCTTGGGCGTTATTTCAGTCGGTGTGTTGAGGACATCTAAATTGTTAGTGCCTAGAGAAATTTAAAATTTAATTTAATTATTTAGTTGAAAACAAAAAATAATAATGCTTACCAATCATGAGGACCACAAATTTTGGTTTGATATGAGCAAACTCTCCATTCTCTACACGCTACAGCACCTGTTCAATTCGATCTCCAGCGATACCATAGTACGATGCCCTTGCTCTGACAGGTTTTGCGGACGACCATGCTGTCACGTCGGGCTCTGAGGAAGGGGCCAAGCGCATTGTGGAACTGACACCGGAACTGTTCCAGACAGTCGGATTGGAGGTAAACCCGAAGAAAAGTATGGCCATCAACATCGAAAAAAAACAAACTGGTCCCGGGAGACCTGATCATCAACGACATGATCATCAAGTGCATCGGTGGAGACACTATGCTTATAAAGTACCTGGGCCACACATTTAACAACGAACTGGTCTTTGACCAGAGTACCCTGGCCAAGTTCACCGATAACGCAAACACCGTGGTTCTTTCGCAACTTCTCAAGAAGAACCAGAAGTTGAACATCTTCAACCAGTGCGCACTAACAAGGTTGACCTATCCATTGCAAGCAACACCACTACGAAAGATCCCGAAGGAGATTTTATTTATTTATTTATATAAATTAATGATAGATTATAGATTGTTAGTGGGTTCGAACGACTCTTTGTTGTACTTAATTTGTAATAAACAATTTTATTTGTATTATTACAAGTTAATCTTGTTGATTTGCTTATATCAAAATGGAGCTAATTAAAGAAGAACAATACATCACCGTGTTGTGTAAATGTAATGTGATCTCGTGTAAAATTAACTGTTTTTATAAATGCTATTTATGAATTGAACTGCTGCTGTGACTCAGCGGCTTAGGCTGTTGCCGCTGTTCTAGGTGGGTCGTAGGTCCGAATCCCAGTGTGGTCACTTCTACTTTCGATTTCTTTTAAATTTAGATTGACTGCTACACTGGTCTTGACGATGATTGAGTACATCATTGGTGTTTCGGAATGCTCCCGAATCGCCGATCACCTCGGGACTGTAGTGTTGTTAACTTGTCCAACCCACTACTCACCACTGCTTGTTCGACATGTTACTAACATTTGTTAGTTTGACGCAAGTGAGTTTCTACCAGTCGGAGCCCGAGTTGTGGTGGTTTCCTCCGGGTACTCCAGTTTCCCGACCAGCCATGTCTGGCATACATACACAGGGAAAGTGACTTCGGTCCTCTGCTTTGAGCAGGCAACTTGCCCGTTACCTAATGGCTCTTTGAGTGCCTTACACCCACGTGGCAAAAACCTGGCCTGTAACTGGGCACGGCTTGGTCCACCTTCCTTCTGGTGGGAGGTTGTGTAGTAGCTAATGTATGTAATGCTATTTATAATACAATTCTGTGAATGATGAATGTCTCTATTTTGATGATACACATTGTGCATCTACTGTCTACTTAAAACATTGGAACAGAAAACACCGCCAATGTCGGCGTTCGATGTGCTTGGATAAACTTTGATGTTTTAGATAAGATAAGAATAAAAGCAAAGTTTCGTTCATTGACAAAAAAAATTGTATTCGATAATAGGAGTGACTTTTGAACAGCAACTGAAATTTCACTTAGCAAAGATCTTCTCTCGTTGTTTGACTTGTGAGTGAAATTATGCCTCATAAAATATCACGTTGATTGTCAATCGGTCATTATTGTCATTATCGGTCATTATTGTCATTATCTGTCGGTTTATTATTTTCGATAGGATAATTTCGAAATGTCCATTTTGTCATGGTTGGTGCTCTCGATTGCATTCAATTGCTCACTCGACCAGTTTATGGCATCCTGTTTTAGATTAAACACAAATTTTGGTTTCGGTGTGGGTCCGTGTAAATCCGTAGGCGTCTTTGAATTTTTCATAATCTTTTGCTTCTTTTCTTTTCTGTTGTGCTTCCACTGCACAAAATTGCAACAGATTTTTGTCTTATTTTTGTTGAGGATAAGTCTGAAGGTTTTTCGAGTTTTATGAATTTTAGTGAAATTCATCTCTTTTCCCCATAGTGTGAGAAATGATTCTTTATCCATTCAAAAAATATGTTGCGAACCCAAACCTAAACCTAAATATTTTTTATTTGAAATCAATATTCACCACAAATTGTTTTCAGGAAACAAAAACAAAATTTTCATCATCCCATTGTGATACCATAATCGCTATACTAATAGTGTAGTGCTCTCATAAAGCAAAAGTAACCTTTCAAAAACAACAGTTTGATTTGAATTGTCAAAGTAAAGAAAGTGTAGAGATAAGATCTCGAGTTGAACTGTTAAGCTTTGCTAATACTAAAAAAATCGACACTTTTGAAAGGTTACTTTTTGCTTTATGACTCATAAATTATGAGAACACTACATTGTGATAATGATGTCAACGATCATCTCAATGTGTCTTATTGGCCTAATAAAAAAAAGTTCACACCCATTCCATGCATTTGGTTGTTTCTTTCCACCAATTTGCGTTTGCTCCATTCTAATATGAAAATATAATTAACCGTACATTCATTGCTTCGTTCATTTCGATTTCTCCCACTTCTAGTTTTCCTGCAATCCTGTTATGTACAAAATCAACTGTCAAATCAAGTAACGAAACAGATATTTAACTTCTTTAACTGGTATTTCCATTATATGTAATTTAAATATGCAATTTATCCTGTTCACTACTCATCACCTGAACAGTGTCAAACAGACAAAATCGACTCCAAATGTTGTGCCTCTGCATCTGTGACCTTTTAACATGCTCATTTTAGCGTGACTAATTTTCAGTTCATACGCTATTAACGACAGAACCTCCAACCCAGCCAACCAGAATCAAGAAGAATTCAAAATCAAATTGCTTGTTTCGTTTCACTAAGTTAATTTCATAATAATGAATAAGTACAATGTTTCGCCTTTTGTGCATCGCTTTTGGGCTGTGTTTTCACCACCTCTTCTGACTGCAAGTTGATTAATCAAATTTTTGAAAGTTGGTTACATTCGAGACACATCACAAGAACCACTGTGATTCGCATGAATTACGTATACATTAAGCAATAAGCAAAAACGATCTCTATTATTGTGTCGAGTGAAATAAGTTTCACCGAAACTTGCACTGAGAACAAACTTTTGTGCAGCTAAACGTGAAATTCGATTTTTCCTGTAATGCCTGGCACACAAATACTAATTTAACATGAAAAAAGCTTTTGTGTTAAGTCGTATTTTGTTTGCTAAGATCAACTTTAAATAATAAATATACATTCTCGACTATGGTATGTGCACATAATTTTGTAAAAATGTTTTTTTAATATTAGAACAACTTAATCTTTAATGCATACAGTTTTCTTTTGTCAACAAAGTAAACGTTTTTTTTAAACTCACTCAGGGGTAAATTTATTATTACCTGAAGATCAAAAGAGAGAAAAAAGTGATTCACTAACCAAGAAAAACTCGGGTTGATCTGTTAATGATGCGACATTCGTTCGCTTTCAATTAACTGTGTTTCACTTTGCCATGAATTTATAACGAATTTAAATGGTGACAACTATGACATATTTGTACTGGAAACAAACTTTTCAAGGCTGAAGGTCATATGCATTTATGCAGTCAGTTAAGTTTCTCCCACTGACCAAATTTCTCAATATTAATTTGACTCAACATAGGGCCTCCCACATGAGGTGTTCTTACCAGTTTTAATTTCTCTATTCTTAATAATTGCTAAGATTTTTTCGTGAAGATTTGCATAATAATAATAAGCAGTTTTTTGTTAGCATATATTTATAAAAATAATTTATACATTGACTTAGTAAATGATGAAATCACTAGGATTGTTCATAATAGACTTTTTTGGATATTAAAAGGCCAAAAATACCAGGCCAGGAAAATACAAACTTGCTTGTGGAAAATATTGTTAGCCATTCACAGATATTGAGTTTGACGTTGACGTCAAAGAACATTAATGGACAAGCAAATTTGCTCAAAATTTGTTAAGATTCTGTTATCGTCAGTTCTCAAACCCCCCTAAAATGATAATAACTTACTTGTTATCCCTCTTTATTCAACAAAACATATTTCAACATGTCTATAGACATTATATACTCTTCATTCGACTGAATTCGAGTGAATTTGTCGGTCCACATATGTAAAAGAACTGCAACTGGAAATATACTTAATTGATTCAAAAAAAATAATTGCACGTCTGTGACCTCCTCACATTCAACGTGTCATATCTCTCTTTTTACTTATTCATCTGTGTCAAATAAGAGGGAGGTAGTAGGGAGGGAGGTAGGTTGCCCAGGGAAAATGTACTACACCATCAAGTTGTCTATACTCGGCCTCATCTGTGCACAAGATCTTCTTGAAAGTGTTTCACACACACACACACACACACACACACACACACACACACACACACACACACACACACACACACACACACACACACATTCATTCCAACCAGAGTGCTTATTATCCATAAGAGAATATTTTCTCTTGCGAAAAGAGAAAAAAGTAATTTAGTTGCTCGATTCAACAATACCATTTAAGTGAAAAGTTTCGAGTGTGATCAGAGATGAACAATATCAAACATTGTCGCATTTGTGGCGATGAAGCTTTATGTAAGTTATAGACAACTTTATGTTTTATTATTATTTATTATTTATTTTAAAATAATAATTATTATTAAAAATAATAAGAATAAGAAATAATATAAAGTCACTAAGAATGAAGAGTGCTATAGTACCACAAAGTTTATTTTGATTAGTTTCTATTTTGCAAAGCATCCAATTAATATGCACAACAGGCTTTCAACACTAAAAACGACCACACTTTTCCTTACTCAAATAATATTATTAAGATTATTCTCAAATCCCTGAATGCTTGGTCATATATACGAGTTGACATCTGAGTGCAATTAAACAACTCAAATTAGTGCCAAATAAAGGTGCACAAGCAATGGAGGGTATAATTGTTCTTATCACAGTCCTATTTAATCACAAATTCATATCGTTTCCACATATATAATTTAATCCAACATTTTATTTTGCTTTTATTAATTAACTTTATGCTAAAACAAATTCATTTTTAATTAATAACTTCAGGATCTTAAATGTAAAAATAAAAACAACTGCCTGATTGTAAAGTCTACTCGCAAATTTTGTAAGAGATGTCGCATGGACAAGTGCTTTGCGATTGGCATGAAAAAGGTATTGTGCACACATGTTTTGGCATGTTTTATCGTGCAAAATGAGCGTAATAATAATAATCGTAATCATTTAAAGGAATTTATAGCCTTATTTAAAGAAAAGTCTCCGATGTACACAATACAAGAAAATATTAACGGCACTCGTATTATTATATGAATATATTTTTTTAAATATATTTTTTTAAATCTATAGAATACAACCATGATCTTCATTCATACGATCTGCTACGAATAGCCGAAATTGAGAAAGCTGTGCGTCACTTTCCCAATGAACACAAACTGCCACTGGTGGGCCACTCATACGACTCGCTCTATCTGGCGAATCTATCCGAACACTACGCACGACGAGCCATAAAGTTCTGTAAAAGTATTGAATCATTTCGATCGGTGAAATCGACTGATCAATTACGACTACTGAAATCGTTCTATCCCGAATTGTCTGCCATACAAATGTCCTTCGTATATGTGGAGGATAAAGACGGTCTACGACTAATGGTATGAAAGATCAGTAAAATTATATGGTTAATTAATTTACAATTGTTTGTTCAAAACATACTATACTTCTAGAACGAAACAGGCCAAGAGGCAATTTTTACGCCAATGGAATTGTCCAATGACCTCACAGCAAAAGGCTACGCAAGGACATTCCGAAAATTTGCTTTTCCTCTAAGGGCTGTAATGGAGAATGATGCCACAATACGCAATTTGGTTAGAATAGAAACACATCCCTCGGTTTCTAACATTTATTTTTTATTAGATAATAGCCAAATTACTTTTTAAACCCAGGGACAACACTTCCTGTCCAGAATTTATAAAGTGAGTTGTATAAAAAAATATACTCGTCTATATATTTTGTATTATTTTGCTTCAATTTTGGTGATAGATACAACTACTCTATTTACTGCCATCTGTTGAGAAAATATTTAAAATTCAAATTCAAATCTACTGGAGACCAAAAATTTGTCTCACTAATGGCGGTTCTTGGACAAGTCAGTGAGACTAGTCAATTATACAAAAAATTATCTCCAACAAGAATTCTCTCCAAATGAATTACATCAACTTTTACGCGAAATTTACGACATATAAGTATTTTTATTATGTCATACTGATCTGGTCAATAAACTTTGCTTTTGTTTGCTTAACCCGTTCCCTGTGCCAACTTGGCCACACTGTGGAGGGAGCTACATAAGGTCTAGAAGGCTGAAACTTTACCAGGGCATCCCTTAGGTCCGTCGGACCGCCGCTAGGTACCCAAAGTTCCACTAGGATTCTATTCGCCGGATTTGCTCAGATCGACCCGATCTTGGTCTAGATCGATTCTGCTCGTCTTCCTGAGCATTTTGATGTATAACTTGCAATAGTATCCATTTTGGAACCCAAGAATCCTGGATCCAAGTACCAGAAAATGATATTTTGGAACAAATTTGACAGCAAAAACGGATTCTACGGAAAAAATCATGCCGAATTGACCCCTCAACCACAAAAATCCATACACACTCTCAAAAAATGTCTATTTCGGACCCGGGATGTCTGTCCGTCCGTTCTAGGGCCAGACTAAATTTTGATTTTGAATATGTTCCCGTGCATGGATTTTAATGAAACCGGTACCATTTTCTTCAGGAGAGTTAGTAGAATGCAATAGTCTAATCATTTTGTTTGAAAAATGGATTTCCTGGAACCGGACCCTAGGCCCTGGACCCAAGTCAAACAAATGGCACAAATAGTACAATAAAATGTCAGAAATGGAATCTACTCATAATTCTGAGCATTTTGATATATAACTTGACTATTTTTTTTTTGGAGAGAATCTTTATTAACCCCTAGGATGTAAGCATATATGGAGGTGTAAATTGGTACATGATGATGAGTTAGTTACATTTACATACAAAAACTTGACTATATCTTATACTTAAATATCGTAGTGGTTTTTGGCTCCACCTATGCTCCTCCCGTCAAACCACAGTAGAAGTACAAAGAGGTAAAAGGGGCGATCTTACGTCAAAGCGCTATAGAAGTAGAGCGAAGGGTGGAAACTTTGTTATTGATACACTGTGGAAGGCAGAGGCGCTCTTTTAGCAAGTTCAATAAGTAAGTGAACACCAATTTGTGCGTTGTCTTGTGTTACGACTGTGAGCAGGCAAACTTCATGAACACACAACACAGCCAGCACACTCACTTTCTGTGCTGTCCTGTCCGTGTCGTCGGTTGGGGGAGCCACCACTCACGCGCTCACACAACAAATCGGTCGTGCATTTGTGTTTACTTTACTAATATCTCAGCTGTTGCTGTTCACGTTGATTTGATGTAAATGTTTGATTGGTTTTATGGTTAATTGAGGTTTACTAAATTGATTTGTCTTAATTAAGGGTAATCTCTGCTTCTGTGTCCTTTGTGTGTTTTGTTGATTTGCTCATCGTCAATGTTTTGTTTTGACACCGAAACTAAGTATCTACGAAACAACCAAAAATGTGTTACTTGAAGAACCCGAATCGTTTCTTTAGTCATCACTATTATCGAAATAAACCAATTTTCACTTTGTTATGCAAAAGTGAGTATCTGTTTACTAAATTTGAATAGACCTTTTTAATCTTTGTTATTATTTTTCTAGATATTTCTATTATATCTAACGAAAGCGAACTGGCTGGTGACATGTTGTCTATTTTACATCTATTCTGAATTTCTCCACGTTTGGTGCCTATTTTTTCAATTTTTCACAGCGTTCACGGGCAAACAAGCTGTGGTTGGTCATAACTGGAAACTTTATTCAGCGCATAGTTCACACCTCTATGGAAATACCGAAAGTCTAAAGCTAAGTGGCATAAAATCACCGTCGCAGATGTGTTTCTCCGTCGAATGACAACAATAATACTCAACAATTGTATTCGGTCTTTTGGACTTTTGCCATCTACCACCAACCCTGCCCTACCTCAACTTCCACAAATTCTGTTTGAATGAAGTAGTTTTGTATCAGTTCCAGAAAAATGAATCACGAGGATTATCAAATTGAGAAATGTCTTTTTACATATTGTTATTGAACATGCCGACATAAACATATTTCATTGAGTGAATAAAGTGTTACCAATTGTGAACAAATGTACAAAGAAAGTTTAAGCAAAGTTTAAAAAGAAAATGTTTGCATTCTCTGTCTTCCAAATGAAAAGTATCCCGTTGCTGACAGGCGCAAAATTCATATTTGCGAATCATCACTATATAATGAAATGATATAATAATTTTTGTTTGCAAACCATGTTACCATGTTAATAAAATGTTTAAATTAATATTTGTTAGTCTCAACATCTGATCAATAGTAACGAACGAGTTTTGCCAGTGTGCATCAAACAAGCTATATTTAACGAAGTTTAGGAAGAAGAAACTCAACCTCTACACAGAATTAGTGCCATCAGCACTCAGCCAAAATGGGTCTGATTTGATGTGCATCGAACAAGACATTTGAATGATAATTATTAATTTGTGCAACTGTTTGTGCAGACACCAAATGAAACAATTGTATGCCTTTCTGTCAAATGATGTCAATTTGCAGAAGAATCTAATTGAGGATAAGTTGACCAGTTGTTTGGTCAAATGAAACTGATTTATTTTTCACATTGTGCAGTCAAAAATCCGCAAAGTTGGGAAGTGAAGTTAACTGATGTTTAATTTGTAGATTAAAATTTTACCTAGAAGGAATTTTACTTATTCTTTGTGAAAGAAATCGATTTTGGTGTTTATTGCCTTGGTTTTCGAGCGGAATCACTGATTGAGTGTACTGCTTGGTGGACAATTGGTGGACTGGAAAAACCTATTCCAATGCCTTGACCAATGCCCAAACCGCTAAATCATTTTTGCAAATCTGCAGCCTTGCAAACTTGAACAGTATTTGGAGTTGACAAACGGTACTACATGTCACCAACTGTATCGAAAGTTAGCAGACATTTTAATGGTAAATACAACCATGGTTAATGATTTTATTGATATTGTACTATTCGTACGCTCAAATTATAATTTGACTTCCAGCAAAATACAATTAAAATTTCACAATTTTTTGACAAGATTAAGTTTAAGAATTCTGTATTTACTTGAGTACTCCAAGAAAAGTTTGCCAGTTTTGTCTATTAGAGCCTAACAGTTACACATTTTATCTAAACGGGACATATGTACATACGAGACATACATCGTATATTACTTAGGGTTCGAATTAACAAATTCAGTAACCAAACAACAACATTCTTTAACTGCAATTTTTTAAATTCTTTGTTAACGTTTACTGAATTTGATTATCTATTTAAAAAAACTATGAAACTATTTAAATGCAATTATCTTACGAGAACAAACCCGAAGGGTTTTTTTACAAGAAAAACAAACCGAAGCGGAGCGTAGGTTTCGCAAGAGCGTGAAGCTAGGCTTTAGCCGCTTCACGCCTTGCGGTTTTTCTTGTAAAATTAATCATTAATTTAAGAAAAAATTATTGGGGCCTAGAATGGACAGACAGACATCCCGGGTCCCAAATAGACATTTTTCAGAGTACGTGTCTTTGCTTTGCTTGTATGGATTTTTATGGTTGAGGTGTCAATTCCGCATGATTTTTTCCGTAGAATCCGTTTTTGATGCTAAATCTGTTCCAAAATGGCATTATCTGGTACCTGGTTCCAGGATTCTGGGGTTCCAAAATGGATACTATGGCAAGTTATACATCAAAATGCTCAGGAAAGCGAGCAGAATTGATCTAGGCCAAGATCGGGTCGATCGGAGCAAATCCGGCGAATAGAATCATAGCACAGATATACACGCCAAAATAAGTTTTTGGTACAAGAAATGTTAAGATCCATTTTTACAGTATTTTTAACGCTCTTTCCAGTGGTATACTCAGAATCTTCAGATTGATTCAAGTTTTCGAGATATTTAATATTTTCGAATTATTTTTCACATTTTTTAACATAACTCAGTTTTTCGTACAACAAACTTTAATTTAATGTTCAGAATCAGAATCTACGCGTTTTTCTGAAAATTTTAAGCTTAACACGGTCAAAAACGGTTAAGATTTAGTATTTTTACTCGAATTTTAAAGATGGCGCTTTTCATGTAAACTGATAAATGTGAAGCATACTTTGCTCTGGTTAATCAATTATTGTCTGAATCATATTCAAATTTACCTGTAAAGTGTCATCTTTAAAAATCGAGTAAAAATATTAAATCTTAACCGTTTCTGACCGTGTTTAGCTTAAAATTTTCAGAAAAAACGAGCAGATTTCGAATTTGAGCATTAAATTGATACTTTTTGTGTATAAAATAGTTTTATTGTCGAAAATGTGTCAAAAATCTCGAAAATATGAAATATCTCAAAAACTTGAATCAATCTGAGAATTCTGAGTATACAGATGGAAAGAGCGTTAAAAATACTATAAGAATGGATCTTAACATTTCTTGTACCAAAAACTTATTTTGGCGTGTATATCTGTGTAGTGGAACTTTGGGTACCTAGCGGCGGTCCGACGGACCTAAGGGATGCCCTGGTAAAGTTTCAGACATCTAGGCCTTATGTACCTCCCTCCACGGTGTGGCCAAGTTGGCACAGGGAACGGGTTAATGATTCCTAGTCACATTTTTTTAATTTATAATATGTTGAAGTGTATTTTATATGTTTGTTTTTCATTTGTTTGATGATATTTTTCTAGGTAACCAGGTAAACATCCTCAAAAGATCAAACGAATTATCGTTGAAAAAGAATTGTAAACTCGTCATTGCTATCGTTTACCAGGGTATACAAGTATATTTAAAGCTATGTTTAATGAGCGAGATATTATTTTTAAATCTATAATCTAGGTAATTGCAATTTAAACGTAAATGTGTAAATTAGCGGATTGTGGTGGGCGCATGCCACAGGCATGTAGCCACGTAACACCACAGCCATTTGCATTCCAGATCGAGGCATGTATTTTATCTTACAATTAAAATATCGATATTTGCAATAGTAAAAATTAAATTTTTGCAATATTGACTTTTGAAATAGTGATGGATTTTACTTGCAATAGTAAATATTGAAATTTGCAATATAAAAATTAACTAGATTTGCAATAATAAATATTGTTTTCTGCAATAGTATAAATTATTTCCAACAGTTACTGCCCCAATTGAATACTTCAACAAAGCTATTTCATTAAGAAAATGGATACAACCCAATACAGTCGTACCTCATCCCAGTACTTTTGGTTTTGCGTACTAACTCGTGGTACTGTACAGTGTACAAGGTATGAGGTGGTTGGAGTTGAGTTATACTTTGGCTTTACCTCGACTTAGTACGTATTAACTCGAGTTAGTACGAACTCATGCATCTTCATGATCTCAACTTTTGTTGCTGATCCCGATGGGCCATAATTGGTTTCAGATAAAAAATTTTGAATAAAAAATTTATTAGGCAAGTTGGGGTAGTGTACTAAGTCGGGGGTGTAAATTTATTTATTGCCCCAGATCGACTTGTCATTCGACTCGTACAACTATCGATCTGTGACACAACTTCAATCAGTCAGACTCTGGCCACTGAACTGGCCATACGCACAGTCGACTCCTTTGTACTTGTCCATCACCAACCAATAAAAAAGACTGAAACACCTAACAAGCCCGCGGTCCAATCAACTCCATCTAACGGTGGGACGCCTGATCTCACCGGTCAGGCGTCCTCCACAGGATGTTGTTTCGAGATATACATAGATCATCAGAATACATAAGGATTTGGTTAACCAATTCCAATTGGATGTTTGTTAGGTGCATGCACCATGATGGTTGGTGTGGCCGTGGGGGGTGTAAGAAGTGCGAAGATTTTCTGCGCGGTAGCGCTCAGCGAGCAATTTCGTGTATGTTACTAACATCGATACGAAATTGTTTCTACAATGTCTACATTATAATAATACTCGCCTTTGTGTATCGAGCCCACTCGAAAGATGTGACTATGAAGCTTTAAAAAAAACTTCAGTACTCTAATATGTTCAAGTGGTGCAAAATTTAATATTTATTTGAAAATGATGATAGTAATATACAAATCCAATTTAATTTATTGATGCTTAAGGACAAACATGAAAAATGCACTAAAGTAGGAAATTATCTAAAAAATTTAAAAGAAATAAAAAGATATTCAAAATTTTACGCAAAGCCCATACCACGTTGTATGTCTTGGACGATATTCGATAGTTGCCAAATAAAAAGAAAGCATAACTTTTCAATCGACGGGCCATTTGTAATGTTTCGACCTAAATTTTTTGCGTGTGTTAATTGTAAAAAATATAAGCCAAAATTGTTTGTTACCTTTAAAATGACAGCATTATTGTTCGCTTTGACTATCGCACTAGCCTTGGAAAAACGAACATAGAATCTCATCATTTGATGTTCAATTTTACGATTAACCGTGTCCACATTTGCGCACTCTCGAATGATTAGAAATTGAAATAAATAAATACCCAACAGAGGCAAAATGAAATATTGTCGCAAATATTCTGGCAACCGACCGTACAGGTAGATAAAGAGGAAGTAGCCCTGGACATAAATTAATTCTGGAATTATCATCGAGAGCAGTGGGGTCAAGATTCGACTGCACGCAGAAATGTGTTTGCTAAACTGTACAAGTTCTAAGTTGAGACAATTAAAACGGAGCAATCGTTCAAGTACCCAACTTCTTGTTGGTTTGGCAATTAAGGACAATTTTTGGTTGATTTGAATCAAATTGTTCAATATTTCCATTTGCCGTATATGAATGATGCGACTTGCCACAATGATGTAGACCATAGATGCAAACATGGCTTTTTAAGCACATTAAAATCATAATTAAATATTTTGAAAAATTCAACTTACAGTAGAGAGTGTAGAATACAAACAGAGGAAACGCGCAGAACCAAAACAGAAGCGCACCAAGATCCACTCGATAAACATTGTGATACCAAACGTTGAAATACAGGAAAACGTACAGAATCAGCGAATCGACAATAATGATGGAATTGAAAAGCCGATTAGCTTTGTGACAGAATTTCTTAATTTTTGCCGATTCATTTTTGCTCAAAGTTTGCTCACCAAACAGAAAACTATTTGAGTTGTCTATATAGATCACATAGCGGTCATCTGTTTGAGTGAAAATGAGAGCAGTAAAATATGAAACCGAAGCAACAATTGTAATCATGATAACAGTATCGTACTGAGCCCAAATTAACTGTGGAATGCATTGATGCGAGTAGGGATAGGGACTGGTGGCAAGTTCGGTTAAATCAAGAGTTCCTTGAGCTTCATAATACAAACCAAATGTTCCGTACACATTGGTGAACAAAATCATAAAAATTGCAAACAAGAAATGAACTTTTCGATATTTTAGTTCCACTTTTGGGATGCTTTGAACTGGGAAGAATTGTTCATAGAAGACGGCAATGTGTTCTCGGACCAGATTGGTTAGTGTTCCTCTCACATGGAATACATTGAACAGTATCAAGATTAGTATTAGCCGGAAAAGTAGAGCCAACAAATTTAATTTTTAAATAAACAATCTCTAAGTCCATTTTTTTTGTCAAAATCAAGCTAAAACTTGATTTTGAATGCAAATTTTTTATTTCTTACACAAACTCATCCAATGGCACGAACAAGCCACCCATACGTGAATCACTTTAACAAATAAATAAAAATCAATAATACATTAAAAGTTTTGCATTTAAATATTCATCAGTAGTATATATTTGATTGTTTTCGTCAGACTTTGACGTACACAAAGAGTGAATATTTAATTTTAAAGTTGTCGTTCAATTTAGAATTCAAATTTAGAAATGAAAGTTATTAAACTTTTAACTTGAAACTGGTAACAGTGTGCTGTAGAGTGTTGCAAAACTTTATTTTTGCTTAAATGATTAATGATATTCTGGTTTGATGGCAAATGTTCATGAATTTTCCGGTTTGCCAATGTAATATTTATTCTTGTTGTTGTCGGATTGATTGATTGAATTGATAGTGTTTCACAAGCGGATGTTGTTGTTTTTCGATTAATTAATTTCCGATTCGAAAGCTCGGATGATCTTAATTAAGAACATTTTAGGGATAGCCCTGGCTTGCGACGTAAGAGCCGAAAATTTTTCGCGCCTGGTGGTCGACCTTTCATAGACTACGTACAGTAAAGAGTCATGCCCAAATGCGTTAAAAATCTGCCCTACACAGAGGCCATATTTTATGCAGGTCCCTTATGGACATGTGAGGTACCAAATTAAAGGTTATGACCTCTAGAATCATTTTACGAAATTTCCAGGATGATCCGAGGTCGCAATTTTTAGTATTGCAATGTGTTAGATGTGCATAATATGGCCCATCCACATAGGACGTTACTCTACTGAAATGTATTAAACTTCTTTTGCGGATATTTCCCGTAAATTAGCTCGGATCAGTCTGGAATTTTTACCAAATGATTCTAGATGTCATAACCTTTAATTTGGTACCTCACTTGTCCATGTGGGACCTGCATAAAATATGGCCTCTGTGTAGGGCAGAGTTGGGCATGACTCTTTATATGCCCGATCGTGTGCAGTGGCGTTCGGCGGCAAAAAAGTGCCTGCGGTGGTGGGGGTCGACTGGCCGATCGGTAATCGCCGACGGCTAGGTAGACTAATGAGTTTCATGCCGCTGTGCCGCACCGCCGGTGCAACATGAGAGTGATGAGACAGACACAGTTTAATCAATCATTCCAACACGCACTTGACGAATAGCAGTCAACACTTGTCTGTTTGTTTGTTTTTATTTTTGTGTATTGAAATATTCTTGTGCTTTGACAATTTCACTTTCATTGTAATTCATATATTTGACAAGTTATCTTTAATTTATGTGTTACAATGGCTAGTTCAAAAATTTTTGATAATGGCCTTTCACTTGAAGAATGGTTAAGGTCTGTGGATAGTGGTAAAAAGTGGCAGTGTATGTTGTGTAACAAAGAATTTAAAACTAAAGATCCAAGACATTGCAATATTTGCCAACAACGAGATAATTCGTATTTTATTGAGAGAATCAAAAATCGAAGGACTACCAACAACAATAATCAGTCAACAAGTTTGACTTTGCCATTAGCCCAGCCATCAGATGTAAGTATTTAAAGCAATTTCTCAATTACCACCGAATAACTTTTATTTCATCGGTCTATCGTTTATTTATTAACTCATAATCATGTATTTATTTCAGTTTCCCGAGGAAATTGTTACTCTACAATTTGATCAGCCTGTTAACGTTTGGGTCGAATATAAATCGAACGAAAACAATTCTCCCCCTATTCAACTACGACAACAGCGCATCACTTCTGTTTTGTTCAGTGTCTTCGAGGCCTAAATTTGTCCAAGCAAAGAACAAACACAACAATTCTAAATTGATTGATACACCTCTTTTTTTTTTTTTTTTTTTTTTAATAATAATTTTATTAGTTTCATCACTTCTACAAAATTAATTGCTCCGCAATGAGACTAAATATGAGAGAATGTACACTATTTACACTTATAAATATATATAAAAATAATACTATTAATCACTATCTAAACAATAACAAAGAATAATCTATAACTAAATGTTTCGTAGTTGGTCAATTCGGGTCGCTGGTAGACGAGTGGACGGAGACGTTGAGATATAGCCCTAAATCAACATACTCCTCATCGCCGAATGTTGTTGCCAGGATGGTCGTGTCCGATGACTTGTGCTCCTCGGCCAATTCAGCATGTATCCTGGTGACCAACTTCTGGAATGCTCGGTATCTTATGCGAGTTGATACAAAATCGTTTAAGGTTTTTACTTGAGGAAGTCGTTTCTCTTCTTTTCTCAAGCGTTCAAATCGAGGACATTCAATGAGAATGTGCTGTATCGTTTGCTTGGACTCGCCATTACAATTACAAGTGTCCTGTTTGATTAGCTTAAAACGATGCAAGTACACTGCATTTGCACCGTGTCGGGAGAAGAACTGAGTTTCGATAAAACCTGGTTCGATGTACTTTGGTATTGAGGTCCAGCATTTGAAGAACTCCTTAATCACCGGGTTAGCTAATGCCTTAAATCGATTTTCCATTCTGCGGTTGGTCTCTTGGCGGGCGATTCGCTTTGCGGTGTGTCTATCGAACTTGTTCAGAGCAATTGAGATGTCGTTGTCTTTAGATTTTGCAATCCGTGATGCCCTTTCCATGATGGTTTTCATTGTCTGGGTCATTGGGACAAATCTGACAATCACGTCAATTTCCATCTCCTCAAGAATTTTCAGTATCTCTAACTCCACCTCGTTTAGTTTTCCAGGACTATGTAGCTTGTTCAATACATTGATTTGTCTGGTATAAATCACCACAGTGTCGAAGTTGTATCGTTCCGTGTAGATGATTTGTAGTGCAGTCAGAATAGAGTACTGTTCGGCTAGATTTCGTGATACATATCCTTCGAACTTGATGTCGTTATGACACATTTGAGAGGTCATTGCCGTTGCAATGGCATTTGACGATCCTGTTTCTTCTCCATTCCAGAAGGTATAGAGAAAGATGCAGGCTTGTTGTTTCTCCACTCTGATATGATGAGGTGTTACGGTGTCAAGGTATTCGTCAACTGCCATTTTGTCTTCGTTGGTTTTGTCGTAGTGCATCCTTTTAGGTGGCTTTTCAACGGTGAAGTTATTTCCACTGACTTTAAAAGGTGTTTTATAGGTTGTTGTATATTTGATGGGTTCTGCTCTAGCTATTTTCGACATGGCACCATCTTTTCGGATAGATCCCTTCATTGCGAGAAAAACGTTTTGCTTCTCGAGGCAGTGATGGCCTATGTATTCAGTTCTATTCAGGACCTCACAGGATATACGAGAAATGGTTCGGTAACCGGATACTGCTGTTTTTAAGCAAGCATGTTGAAGTTGAGTTAGTTGGTACAGGGGGGCTATTCTGCTCTTTCGAAGATTCTTCCGTTTTCAGGTGTTTTAGGGGGTCAAACCACACTTCACCCGCAAATGTTGTGACGTTACGTATGGCAGTGTTGGAGATGATTCGTCGTTTACGGTTATTGATCCCGAAATTGTTTCGACAATACTTCATCAGTTGACCTTTGAGAGGACGCACTTTTGCGGCCACTTTAGCTATATGTAAGTTCCACTTAAGGTTAGACTGAAATGTCAATCCCAGAATCTTCAAGTTCTGCACAACTTCGATGCGTTTACGATCACCGTTGATCATGATAGTGATAGGTGTTTCAATCTTAAGTTGCCTGATAGGTAGTATTTTGGTCTTCCTGAAACTGATCTCCATTTTGTTTGCATCACACCAACTTGTTACCACATCAACTACCTCCTGCACTATCTCATTGAGAACCACAGGCGATTTATGGAAACAGATCCCAGTCAGATCATCAGCGAATGCCAGCATCTTGATGTATTCCTTGAAACGTACTTTGTCGGGATCATCAAATATTCTTAACAGACTTGCAATGAGAATATTCCACAATAGCGGTGACATTGGTGAACCCTGAGGAGTGCCTCTGGTCAGTTTCTTGCTGACTGTAATTCCGTTGAATGTAGTGGTGGCATATCTATCTTGAAAGTAGTTTTCAACTAGTTTGATTTGATAGGCTGGGAAGTTTTGTTCGTCCATTATGCGGGCAATTGCCGGCCACCATGCGCGATCAAATGCTGCCATTATGTCAAAGCTGATTATGGCCACTTTTAGTTTTGATTTGGCTTCTATGGTAGTCTTTATTTCGTGTAGAGCATCAATTGCCGATCTTCCCTTTCGAAAACCGAATTGATTTGGGTGGAGAATTTTGGGGTCAGCTTCGGCAAACTCTTCTATTCTCCGTATTATCACTCTTTCCACGACTTTGCCGACATTTGAGGTCATACTTAGGCCTCTGTACAAAGAAATCAGGCTTGGGTCACAATCTGACTTAGGAATTGGGATTGTTTCACCAATCTTCCATTGAGTTGGTATTTCGGAATGTTTCAAAACAGCGTTACTTAGGTTTGCGATTATATTGGCGGCAAATGGTGTTCTCTTGGTAATATTGGTACTTATATTATCAGGTCCTGGTGATTTTCTTAAGCTCAGGTTGTTGATGATTAGCTGTACTTCTTGTTCATCAACATACTCCGGTACGCTATTATTTGTTAATTTGAAAGTGTAGGCTCTAGTTTCCCTTGCTGCCTCTGAGTCTTCTTCAGGTTTGTCATCAGGGAAGAAACTTTCCAACATATCCTGCAGGGCTTCTTTCAACCGGTGTGAGGACTTTTCCAGGAAGATAATTCTAGTTGGGCTTCTCGTTAGCTTTTTAATTAGTTTGTATGTGTTTCCAAAAGGATTCATAATGCCAGCTTCGGTCAGATAGTCGCGAAAATAATCTTCAGCTTTTTTCCTGAGGAGTTTTTGGAATTCCCTGGTTGCATATCTCCATTCTTTCTTCATCTCTTCATTTGGTGTACCTTGATGATTTGAGCGCCGATATGGTCTTTCTGCTTTTTTCGCATTCCTCAACGCACTTGTCAACTCCTCGTCCCAAAAGTGCAGTGGGATGCCCTGTTTGTTTTTCTTAACGAAATAAGGCCCTTTTCCGCGAGGAAAAGCACTATTGGCAGCTTTCATGATCGTTTTCTCAAAGAGTCCTGCTTGCTCAGCAATTGAAGTTGACAGTTCGGTTGAGTTCTTTTCACAAAGACGTATCAGTTGGTTGGTATCAAGGTATTTGTTGAGGTATTCTTCCCAATCTTTTGGGTCTGTTTCATCTAAGGTGAAGGTACATCGATGTGACACTATTTTAGGAATTCGATTTGGTCCAATTTTGAGATTATATTTGATCAGCTTATGGTCGGTTTGTAGATAGGCATTGGAAACTTTCCAGTTTAACAGTCTATCAGCTGCTTCTTGGTTCACCATGGTCAAATCAATTAGACTTTCACCTCCGCAGTTGTGTTTATGTGTCATCGTTCCATCATTTTTGATCGTGAGGTCACACAGTACCAGCAGCTCCTGTACTTCCCTATAGTGTCCATCCTCCCTGATGTCCTTCCATTCCTTGCTTCTGGCATTGAAATCACCTGATATTATCAGGGGGCTATTTGACTTTTCTGCCATTTCGGAAATTTTATATACTAGATCAAAAAGGTGTTCAAAGAAATATTCACTTCGTTCAGTTTTATTCTTAGGAGGGATGTAGACACTTGTTAATATAAAGTTTGTTTCACTGGCAATTATTTTCATACAGACAATATATTCATTGCTAAATTCGGTCAAGTGTTCAGTTTTCACTTTAGTGTTGTTGGATATAACGATAGCACACTTCGGAACATTTTCGTTTGTGTTTGAGTAGTAGATGTTTTCCTCAGGGAAAGGAGGCATTGATCCATCTTCTTTACGATAATATGGATCTTGAATCAATGAGATGTCTATTTCATTTTCATTTATATATTTAGCAAGAAGTATGTTTGCAGCTTTGCAGTTGTTTAAGTTTATACTTGCAATTTTAAGTTGATTTTTAGGTGTATTGCTGCATATAGTTGTTTGGGTTATCTGAGTATTAGCTGTACTGTGAGTATTTGAGGAATTATGAGTATTTACAGGATTACTATGATGAATGGCAGTGTTGTTTGGTTTTGAAGATTGATCCATGTCCGTTGGTTGATCGTTAAGTGTAGCTTTATTTACTGTCGGTGTTGGTGATTCTATGAATGTTGCAATGTTTTCTCTGATTGGTGAATTGACAGTAGAGCCCGATCTTGGTAGTTGGACGTGGTCGTTGTCGAGTCAAAACCAAGGGTGGAATTGAGTTCCAATTGGTCCTGCGGAGTTTTGCGCAGGAGCTTGGTTGTTTAAATAAGTCAATCCATTTGGCTGTTGGAGGATTGGCTGGTTTGGCTGGATTGGCTGGATTGGCTGGATTGGCTGAATTGGCTGGTTAATTGTTGACTGAGGTAAAAATTGTTGACTGACAAATGGGCGAACTGGGATTGGCTGTTGGATGTATTGCTGATTATTTATTGGCTGTTGAACATATTGTTGAGTATTTAGTGGCAGTTGTTGGAACTGTTGGTTAGCCAATGGTTGTTGAGCGAATTGGCGATTGATTGTTGGCTGATTAACTAATGTATTGACCACGCGGTCACAATCGCCAAAATAATTACGAATGAATGGCTGATGCATTTGTTGCATTTCGTATTGATTTAATTGTTGTTGTTGAAAAATTGGCTGGGGTTGAAATTGACTCCATTGATTTTGGTCAGGAAGTTGGTTTCGATTGATGATTTCTTGTTGTAGAAGAGGCAAAGAGTGCTGCTGATGAAGTTGGTTTCAATAGTTTCGGTTGAAGTCGTTTTGACTTAAAGGTTGTTGTTGTGGGTAATGATGTCGAGACCACACTTGATCTGATCGTTGCCATTTGTTTTGATAATTGGGTTGATGTCTGGGATGCTGTTGGCCGTAACGATTCCAATTGTATGGATTAGTTAAATGTTGCTGTCGGAGGCGTTGTAATTGAGGAGGTTGGTTCATGTTATTTCCATTTGTTTGTTGGTTTCTGATAACTGGGTGCTGTTGGTTAAATGTTCCAGGTCCCCGCTGGAAGGGTCTGCGCCCTTGATTTCTTTCAAAACGTACATTCCGATTAATAGGTCGTTCCGGTCGATGTTGTTGACCTCCATTAGTCGGTCCATTTCGGTTGGGTGGCCGACGTTGATTTGGTGGACGCAGGTAATTCGGTCTATTTTGTTGTTGTTCGGTTCGACGATGATGACCACGATTACTCGGTCCATTTCGGTTGGGTGGCCGATGTTGATTTGGTGGACGTAGATCATTCTGTCCATTTTGTTGTTGTTCAGTTCGAACCTGTTGGCCTCCATTAGTCGGTCCATTTCGGTTGGGTGGTCGATGATGATTTGATGGCTGTAAATCATTCTGTCCATTTTGTTGTTGTTGATCAGGGGGGGTGATTTCCTCCATGTTGTTGATTAGACCCAATCTCAAGATTTTCAACAACATTCTGTTTTCTTTGCTCGATTACTTGTCGAACGTCTCCCACGACCTGTTCGTGTTCTTCTGGTTTTTCGTGACGTTTCTTTTTGTTGGGTCGTTTATGTTGATTATTGTTCAAGTTAGGATTCAATTGAGCTCCTCCATGTTCTGTGTCTTCGTACCGGGCCGAGTCGTCAGATAGAATGGGGCTAAGTAGATCGAGTAGAGGTTGTACGACAACCTTCGGGCAGGTCTGGCCTGCATGGTTGGGTGTCGATTGAAGAACGCTTTTCACTTCAGTATTTTGCGGAACGGGCACTTCGTCGTAAGGGTTGTTGTTTAGTGGCTGGCTTTTTAGAACTCTCAAAATTTTCTTTATCATCATCAATCGATGGATCAATTATGTATTCGATGTGTTGGTATATACCAATGTTGGACTTTTTTAATCTTTGTTGAACTATTTCATTCAGTTCAATTTGGTCCAAATTCACAGTATGATTCAATATGAAGTAAGTTGGGCCTTCCACAAGTAGGGCATGCAGTTCGTCATATTCGATCACAACACCCCTCGAGATGTGGTCATACATGTAGTTGCTCATACGATCAAGTATATACACCTCTTAGTTCATCAAATTACAATTCAACTTTAAATGAACTTGAAAATCAAAACCCCCGACATTTCATTCATCTGTGTATTTCCCGCCTTTGAACAGTGCATTCGCCAACAGTAGCAAAAATAGCTAATACAGTGAAAGTTAAAAGTGGGTGCAGTGCTCCTTAAAAAGCCCATCATGCTCTATTCACAAATTCGTTTCGTCAAATCCAGTCAAAGTGAGATAAGAACTTAGGAATTTGATTTCTTGAATAAGCCAAACTGTAAGTTCAAGGAACAAATTTGCTCTCAAACCAGAAGAAAAAAGCATTATTCATTCATTTTGATTGAGTCTTCAGTTATTGTTTAGTCAATGATTTGCAGTCAAGTCAAGACCATTAGCAATAGCATTAATTGACCAATATAATGTTTTTTTTGGTGACGTCTCTCATGGCAGAAATAAAATGTCACCAAAGAAATGAACCAAAGAGATATAACAAGAATCATTGATTATAAATAGTTGCACTTAGGATTATAGATAGTAACAAATCTGATGAATTCACGCAGGCACAAGAATGAAAATAATGGTAAACAGGAGTTAAATAGTTTAATGCTCACAGGCACAAGGTTAGCGTGATGTGAGAGACTGCAAATGCACAGCCATGAAGTGCCAGATGGCAAGGATTAAATATGCCAGAAACAGGCTAGAGTTCGATCGAACCTAACTCAGATTTTCGTTGCATTTGCAGATACAAATATGCCACAATTCTTGCAGTTACACCTGGGGCACGATTTTTTATTATTTATTGGCAAATGAATTAACAGTTTAATTTTCTTGTTTCATCAATTTAGAAGCGTTAGGTTTGTTTGCATGTTTTATTAATTTACAAGCGATACTCCAAATATACAGAAAATAAAAAATCTATAGTCGAAATCTTCGATTTTACAAGAATATAACTACCATTAAATTAACTTTATCATTTTATTGATTTAATAGGATAAATTATGACAAAATTAAAAAAGGACATCGCTGCTAAAAAGTGCTCTAGTACACAAACTTGAATGAAAAAGGAAAGCATGCGCACCCGTCAGCACGTGTCACCAACAAAGGGACACCCATAATTACCATTTACCGGTTATTACCCCTTAGGGGTAATCCGTACGTTCTACATGACATTTGATCCAATCACAACTGTGATTTTGTTTAGTGAAATTCCCTGTAACAATTGCTGTAGCACTACTAATTTTTATACCCGACTCAAGCACAATGTTCATTTTATTTTTCCCTTTTTGCTGATGGTCATCAGTGATGACTCATCACCAATGTGGACAATTTCTTGGTGCTGTCTCAAGATGGCTTTCGGTACAACATTACTGAGCAACCCAACTTGCTGACACTTGGAATCTTTCTGCCCGAGTTTAAGTATACTTAAACTCATAAGAGGAAATTCATGCAATAGGTTGGTGTTTGATATTTTTATTTTTAAACCAAATGTCAATAAATCAATAAATAAAACAAATACAAAATCATCATCATCAATCATTTTTAGACCAATCCAAAATGTTTGCAAATGGCCTTGTCGTGTGAGTATGCAGTGACAAGTCTACAAAGAATTTCTTTTCGGCACTTTTTCCCCTTGCACTCGCTCTCTTCCCCACCAATGTTGTCACTCAGATTGTGAAAGTATCGGTAAAACTTACTGAACAGCTGCTCGTCTGCAGTCACATTTGCCTTGATTTGATCTCTCATTCGCATCACCAGACTGTGCCATTCGTTTGGAGATAGATTCTTCATTCCATATGCGTTCTTAGCTGAGTAGGACTTTGAAAATTGTAGAGGACGTCTGCCTCGATGCAAATTTGCTTCGGTCAAATTGAGAAAGTAGGTATGATGGTCCAGAATGTCGTAAGTGTCCTGTTCAATCGTATAGATTCGATACCCGGGATTGACGTTTCCAAAAGTGGTGATACTCGGGCCAATGTATGCCACATTAGTAGGTTCAAATGTGTGCTCATCATAGAAAATCTCAAACTCATCGTTGTGCGTGTGACCAAAGAATTGACCCTTGATTATGTGCGCAAATCGATTGACAATTGCCCTGTAATTGCGACTCCACATCTGTATGCAATCATTCGAGCCAGGTGGAACGTGTCCTAAGATTTGTACCATTTGGTTGTTTTGTTCCGCATCGGTCAACTGTTCAATCAACCATTCAAGCTGGCGTCCCGGATCGGTAGAATTTAGTAGAATCCACCAGTTTTGATTGTTGCAATAGTTGGTGTTGAGGGAAATGATTTTCAATTTAGGGAATTTTTTGTTGACAGTTGACGCATAGAATGCTCCTCTGTTTGGTGATTAGAAATGTACGATTAGATATAGTTCATTCACAATGTTTTTTTAACACTTACCTTTCAATAGTGGAGTGAGTGTCGTTAGGGAGCCAGCGGGTCCACCAATTGGACAGCCGCTTATAAAGCCATGTTTTCAAATATTTGCTCTCAATCACAGCAGATTGTTGTGGAAAGCTGTGAATGAATTAAGTTTTTGATTTAAAAACGTATAAATCCATTATAAGCTTACCTGTTCATAGGCAAACTCTCGTGATTGCCAACCACCGGGAAGATTGAAATGTTTTCAAAATGTTTATCCAACAGTCCATTCACAATGTCGATCAGTTCAATTTGGCTCGCTTTTGTCTGATTCCAAATGTCGTGTGGCGGAATGTCGCCCGTCCAAATGATGTAATCAATGTCATTGTGTTTTTCGCGAATTGAACGAAACGTTTCCTCTACAGTTCGTAGTGGAATGTCACAATTACGATAGTCGCCCCAATAGCCCGCCTTTTCGTGTTCAGAAACTTCCTCGTCAGGGTCTAAAGGTGGTGATGAACGTCGGCAACACAACGGTTCATCACAAACCGCAATTGAGCCTTCCGCATAGTCAAGATCAAGGTGAATGTCTGATATTTGCAGCACTTTCAGGTGTCGTTTTTTCGTGGCAAGTTTCTCGTCTTTGTTGGCCAGAGACCTCTTTGAACATTTCTTCGGATTCCGGAAGTTCGGAATGGGCAGTGTCCAGTTGTGCAGATAATGGCTCACTTTATTACACGATTTGCCCAACAAAATACCACAAATTTCATCCGGACTCATGTCGACCTTTTCCATCACGGCAACCAGTTCTTCCTATATAAAACATTCAAACATTTAATAAAAAGTCAAAGTAACCTTTTTAGTCACCCACTGACCATGACACTGTTGATGTAGCCGTCACAAACTCTGTCTGTTTGCACTTTGAACATCTTACAGATGTTACTAATGTCAGAGGCGACACCCTCGAAGCCAGAATTAATGCTGATCAGCCCCTTCACCGTGGCCATGACTGTTTTACAGGCCAGGCACGATGCATCCGATGTGGATCGACCTTGTGACACATTTTTGATCACCTTCTTGAAATTCGCATAGCTAAATGTTGGCGCCATCTTGAGTAATCGAATGAGCAAATTGTCGTCGTGTGATGACGACTCGACATCGTTTTCGCTCTCGACATCTTCGCCGCTAAATGCCAATTTGTTACGATAACGATTCGATTCGCTGATTCGCTTCTCTAAAACAGCGCTTTTCAGATCATTGACTAATGCTTCGCTAATGATGCTACAAAAAGCCACATCGAAGCACACAACCACCACAGCTAGTGCCACAAAGATAATACGCATCGTAGAGGGATGAGAGATGAGAGAATGTGTTGAATCTGTCAGCTAGATTCGGAAGACATGATTTGGGATAGAGGGATATGTTCGAAAGAAATGCTTGATAAATCTGACAACAAATCTGCCTCTGTTTAGTAGTTTTTATACGTGATTCAAGTAATGCAATCCTCGAAAGCACACAAAGCCTATGCCAAGGTCAACATCTATTAGATTAGATATCATCTGATCATAGGACACAATCAATTGATCATCACGATTTGATCGGGTGACACTTTTGACACTGCAAAAAGTCCCCCAATGATGAAATCCTTATAAGAGCATCTTAATAATAATCTAATCTTGAAATTTTGATTTTTAGTAAATAGTGAAGCAAACTGGCAAAGTGAACCACGATGTGCGAGTGTGAATTTGTGCTACTAGTAGTGCATCATGGTACACAGATAAGCAAAAAAATCATATCGATTGTTCAAACATTGTGAAAGATTTGGTTTGAGTATGTTAGATTACTAAGTTGAGCTTTCCTTTAGGAGATAAGGATATCCTAAAAGATACTTGGAGTATTGCCCATTGGTCAGCAAATCAAACAATTGAGGGCATGTGTGCAACACATGTTGAGAAGACCGTTAGTTTGGTCAAGGGGATGTTGGATGATGATAAACTGAACTGGCTAAAACCTGATCTGTCTGATCGAAACCAGAACATAGTACAACTTGAACCTAAAACGGCTAAAAATCACGTTTGTTATTAATTCACTGTGATTTGATTGCAAATTTTGAAACATTTTATTTAGTAAAACAAACATTTATATAAAACAAAACTCAAAAACATTTGAGCTAATCCAACAAAACAAATAAAGTTTGTCCCACCACCAGCCCGTCTAGCCGAATCACTGTTGAAATAAATTGGAGTCAAAAATCCATTTGATGATGAGGTAGATGAAGAGGGGGATGAAGATGAAGTTACCTGAACAAAATCTTGAAACATTTTCAACGCAGGCGCAGGCTTAAAACGCAGTACTTCATGACCTGCGTCGAGTATTTTCACATACAGCAGTCCTTCCTGGTATTGTTTGATGTAACCCGTGAGTTTGCTTTCGAAATACCATGGAGTCGCTTCGATGGTGTCATGATTTGTTAGGTTTAAATCGTCTAGAAACCTGAAAGTTTAAAGAAATATAAGATTTAAAATTATTAAAATTAAAACTTACCATTCAGCACTGATATAATTGCACACCAAATCAGTATCTCCAAAATAGAGCAGTACTTTAATATTCTTCTCCAACAGATGGCGCATCATGCTCCCTACACTGACAATATTTTTCACATACACATTCAAAATATGGTCATCACAATCGATCCATTGGATACTCGGTTTTGTAGGATCGTAAACTTTGAGCGCCTGCTGTACATCTAATCTATTGAACCATTCGATTAGGTGGTCGGACTCATTAGCGCACAATCCTCCCGCGGATCGCTTGACACAAGTTTCCTTAATATTGAAAACATTTGTCGGCATCGCAAGAATGTGATTCATTGCATCGAAGAACGAGTTTGAACAGTCCGACGGTTCGATTCGGTCAATCATGTCATAGGTTACATTGTTTAGTTGACAGTCTCGAAAAGTCTTGTAGTCAACTGGACAGCAGTGTTTGGTGACATTGTCCCACGAACCATTAGGTACCATTCCATGCGTGTGACCAAATTGAAGCCGAGAACTGTACAACAGTCGATGATCGAGCAGTGCATTTCCAATTGAAATTCCTTTGAAATTCACAGGAAAATTCTGTTCCAATATGAGCATCGATAGGGTTGGAATGTAAATGCCGGCGTAACTCTCTCCAGTGAGGTAGAAATCATTCGAAATTAAGTGAGGGAATTTGAGGTAAAAACTGAGCAGTGCTTCAAAATTGAGCTGGGCCGTTTGATTGTCGTTGGGCAGGGCGCCTGGCGGTGGGTCAACTTGGTAGGAAAAGCCAACTCCGGCGGGCGATTCAAGAAACAGTAGATTCGCTTTCTGATTCCATGCATACGGATTCTCAACTATGCTTCCATTAATATTCAGCGTTAAAGGGCCGGATTCCGCAACAGCACCCAACAAAGAACTGCAACCAGGACCGCCATTCAACCACAGAACCACAGGATCTTTACTCGGATTCGAGGATTTTGATTCAAAAAACCAATAATGCAAATATGTTTCATTGTGAGATTTAAGATAGCCCGAGTAGTGACGATATTCGGGAGTGAAATTAACGTCTGGCAAAGCATGAACCTCATCTTCGAGTCCTGGGAAGTGTTCAATGTTGTGTTGAGTAGACAAACAAATGGACAAATTCAACGTTAAAAACACGTAAATCGCTAAAACTTGATAAAACGTCGAAAAATGTTTGGAAGAAAAAGACATTTTTGTAAACATCATTGATGAAAAGCGCCGCTTGAACTTTATAAGATTTAGTAAAGACGTTTACATTAAGTATCGTATACATTCAAAAAAATAGGAAACGTATTTCAGAAAGATGTTTCTTGAGATGGAAAATTTTCGGTGTCGAACTCAAAACCCACGAGAAACATGATTCAATGCACGACTTATGGCGTTCCCCAAACTTTTTCATTCAAAGGATATATATGTCAAATGATAGATTCATTGATAAGATTTTTTATTTCGGAATAGATTTTCCCTCATTATTACGATTTAAATTTCCAATATAAGTATAAAGTGTAATTATAATCAAAACTTTCAATTTATCACATGTACAAGTAAAAGTATTAAGATTAAGCATTATTATTATAAATCACCCAATTATCGGAAGATTTTGTATATTTGAGTATATGTCATCATGATGATTAGTATTATCACGATTGGTGTTGAATTGTCGTTGATAAACGAATGCACTCGTACACTCGTTTATGTATGTCAACTCACTCGCATGTCAATACACCGACTGAACAACATCACAATTGACAGGACACCAACAAACATTTATTGATTAAGCCCAGATCTTCTTTTTCTTGTTCCTTTTCTTCTTCCTTTTGCATCTTCTACTTCATCTTATCAAATGTCGAATATCAAATTGCATTTTATTATGAAGAAGAAGAAGACAAGACAAAATTGGGCAAATACCCAAACATGTTAATAAAGTGAACATAATATAATATAGCAATAGTATGGTTTGGAATGTAAGTACAATGGTCATAGTCTAACAAGTCCTATACGTACAATGTGATACAGGAAAATGATGCATTTCCGGCTCAATCAAAAGAACAAACCAAAAATGAAACAAAGCAATCCACATTGTATTGTAGAACAAAGCAAAAATGCACGCATAATAAGATGCGTCATCCTGTCCAATATCTTTCACTCTCTCCGGAAATTAATTTTTACTTATAAGACCAAGTCGCTATCCTGAAAATTTTCTTGAGAAAAAACAGAATTAACAAGGTTTCTGACCACTGATAGTAGTATACAGCAATTTTGGACAAAATTTGGCTTCAGTTTAAGCAATTCTAGAGTAGCCCAAATTTCTTATTTCAAAATTTAATTAGCTGAGCGAAGTGAACGAACGAACGAAGAAGCGGGCGATAGCGAGCGACTGAGCGAGTGAGTGAATGTAGTGAAGCACTCTGTCAACACTTGAGAAAACCGTTTCGACTTTTCAATGGGAGAAAACGGAAGCATTGTATTTAAGATTGAAATAATTCAGATTTGTTTTTTTAAATGCGAAAACTCTTGAATCGACTTTACATTTTAAACTGAAAATGAATTTTCTTTTGTTTTAATTTTGTTTGTAATTATTATAGATTTTTTATGATTTTGACTGTGTTAAGTAACGCTTTTTCAAAGGGTTTCCCCTTTAAAACATTGGAGTGTAATGCAGGCAAGCATTGCCCCCAAAAAATCATGCCATTCGGTTTTGTACATCTCAAGGAAGGTTTTTCAAGTGTGCAGTGGAAGTTAGCTTATCAGCACCGTAGCGTTCAGTGTAGAGTGCAACACCGCCCTTTTCAGTGGCGTGCCCCCAACATATGTGTTTTCTGAACACATTTCTAATCTCTCGCTGTACAGTTTGAAAGTCTACTGCCAGCAGTACAAACCGTGCTTTACGTGTGTTGTTGTGATTGAGATCTCGTGTTTTGGCACATTTGTGGATCAATTCGGAGCAATCTCGGTGGCTATGTGGCCCAGAAACGCCTATTCGATTGTTTCGAGCCTTTTTAACATCAACAAATGTGTCTCTCTGTGTATACGTGTTTGAGTGTTGTTTGTTGTGATTTCACTTTGGTACTGTTTTGAATTGTATTCTTCACCGATTCAACCGAACCAAGCACATCACGAAACCGTCCATCATCATTACCTTACGACATTCAACATCTAACCCCCAACACACAATCTCAGAACCAATTCAACTAGTGTTACAATCAAAACACCGTCTTTACGTCGATCAGCTGTTTTTGTTTTGGCGTTTGTGTGGTGTGTTGCTTTTGGTGATTACTCCGATTCAATTTACTCTTCGTGTAGGTAATGTTATTGTGTTGATGACATTAAATATTTATTTCTCCCTAAATTCTTTTGTTTTTATATAACCCACACAGGAATCGAAGTACTTTTTCACGATTTTAATACCAGCCTGTAAACAATCTGTTTTGATGTTATTCAAACAACAACACTCGCTCGGAATTGTTTTGGATTTTGGATTATTTTGATTTACACCTTATGTTTTATACGGTACCGATCCATGCAATTCACAAGACTTTTCACGAGATATTACCTGTTTGGTTTTATATTCTGTTTTCAAAGAATAGATTAGATTAGATCAGAATATTATTTATTCTCACATAATGAATTTTAAAATTAGTTTATTTTTTAAAAATTATTATTATTATTACATGATAACAATAAATAAATGATTAAATTAAATATATTAAAAAATAGTTTTTTTTCTATACGTCTGCTTGGTATGACAATTTGTAGTAGAGTTGTTATACAAATTTATAATTACAAAAATAAAAATAAAATAAAATAATTTAAAAGTAGAATTTTTATTGAAATAAAAAAAATGTTGTTTCTGAAATTATAAATAAAATTATCTTTTAAATAAATTTCGAAATAATATTAAAATGACTCACTTAGATTATCCTTGTTCTTCATCGTACAGGAAAATGTCATCGTCACTGTTTTCGTCACTTTCCCCATTTTTCTGCTGGGATTTGAATTCATTGTTCTTGACTTTGTGTGCACTTTTGGTAAATTTCACTTTATGTGTGTTGGTTACTAAGTGAATTTTTTTCGTAACCTTATTAAGTTTTTTATATGTACAATAACATACAATAACGATAATTAAAAGGAAAACGCATGCAATCACGATGACAAAATATAAAACAGTTTTTGGTACATAAATTCCATCGTTTGGCGAACTTGGTGATTGTTCTATTGGTTTATTTATTTTCTCGTGAAATTTTTTCAGAAGGGAATCGAGTCCGAAGAATTGCGAAGTGTTATCTCTATTTAGCGTAGGTATATTCAGTTGGATGTCTATGATTTGCTGTGTAATAGAATCAAGAAATTTTGTGTCCGTAACTGTATTCCTGACAATAATACGTGAGGTGAAATTCGTTCTCGGATTTCGGATAATTAATTGATAGTTTCGTTTGAAAATATAAATGCGATTTGAGCAATTAAATCGAACTTTAAAATTTTCAATGCCAATTTGAAGACCATTGCAATAAATTTAGTTACGTCTGCGGAATTCTTCGATTTAAAGATATCATTGACGGTAAGACTGTTTTTATCAAGACATCTAGATATCTGATAATAATTTTGATGGTCTAGTGTCTTACTAAACTGTTGCAAATTATCGCCAGTGGACATTTTGTTGCACTCATCAGCATCATCAAAATCAAAAACTGATTCAAATTGGTTTATAGGTTCAAAATTGTGAAATTTCGAGCATTTGTTCTCGTTGTTGTAAATCAAATATTTATTGCCAACGTACTTGAAAAAACAAACAGTAGTATTTGTTGTTTCATTAAGAGGGGCATAAAAATCAAATGCATCAGCCTGAAAAATCTCTTTTTTTGGCTCTTTAATAATAGCCTCAATTTTAAGTAAAATCCTTTTGTCGGGCAAAATTTCGCAACTGTTTGCTTTCCAATATTCATATGAAAAGCAGTTTTTACAAATTTTTGTAAAATTTGGGAATAAAATATCAAAATCGTTGGTTACTGTTCCTTTCTTAAAGTTTATTAAAAAAATTCTCAGTTTTTCACCAACGTCTTCGATCTTATCCCAAATTTTATGAGAGAATCGGGTTAGTAGAATCATACTGTTCTTAATCGTTTCAATATCCACACGATTTTGTTTTACATCACTAGTTAGGTTGTAAATATGATTCCTTATTTCTTGTGCTATATCTCCTGTTAGATTATGAAGCTCTCTATTTTCGACAAGTAACTTGTCGAATTTAGTCTGCAATGTGTGTAATTGTGCTCTATTTTCACTAATTAAACCTAACTCGTGATGGACAAAACCTAGCGTGATTGCGGATGATATAAATGTATACAAATAAGAAACTACTAATCCTGCTTGTCTTTTTGATCGAGAAACAACGTCGTCATGCTTATGGAAAGTCGCAAGTTCTGTGTGTGTGCAGTACTCATTTAAAACAGACCGAATTGACTTGTTGTAGGTTTCTTCACAAGTCTTGTAAACATTTTCATAGTCTAAATCGCGCAATTCCTCAGCTATCACTCGGCAAGGTGAAGATACGTTAAGCACGATTGTCAGGAAGTTGTAGCCCGTTTGAACAATATGGTCCGAATGCCTCCAAGTAACTGAATGCTGTGAAGAAACATGCATCGATGAATGTGTATCTGGAATTTCCATATAGTTGTTGATGTCACTGCCATCGTACGTTTGACCTTGATGAAAGGCAAGAATGAAGAATAACAGAATAGAAAACTGCGACATTCTGTTATTCTGAAGGCACAATTTAAAACCAAATCAGATTTCACAATTTTTGATTGGGTATATACTTTAGTGAATTCAGCATAGACATAAAAATTTTAATTTACTGTAACTGTATCATGTATGTATTTCATAGTTATTTTTGACATTTTTGAAATATTTTAAAAATGGTTTTTACGATTATTCATGCTACGGCATGTTAATTTTCGCATTCTAAAATAATTTTATTTGATTAGTCATCATAAAGTAATGTAATTATAAATTATTTTTCATCGATAACTAACAATTCAATTCATGTGCTTTTAAGTGAATCATATTATCGATTCTCGTATAATTCTTGTGCAAATAATTTTGACCACCTGTGCCAGTGAGTGAAGCATACTATTATATCCTTGTATACCTGCATTTGAAACGGAGGTGCTGAGAATTTGTGTCACTTTGTTAAGTGGAATCCTACACCTCGAGTGTCCGTCACGGATAATTAGATTTTTACTGAGTTGAAGATCCAATTTGATCGTATTGTTCAAGAACAAACAATTAATACTAGATCAGTTGAATTTGATGCTCTAAAGGGTTATGGAACAATTTCCAGAATAATGTTGCCAATTGTACCAAGTTATGCAGCAACTACCCACAAATTACAGGGCTGTACTGTTTCGAAAGCAGTTGTTTATCTTGGAAAAGAAAATTTTGCTGCTGGGCAATGCTATGTCGCCTTAAGCAGAGTTGAGAGTCTGGATGGCCTTCAAATAATGCGAGATGAGATTATGGACGAAGATAAATTAAAACTTATTAACTACAATGGACTTGCAGAATTAGAAAGAATGCGAGTTGAGAATTCATATATTGCTAATCATCCAGAAGAAATTGCAGAATTGACAACAATGATAAAAAAGTGTTATTTATTTATTTTTAATTTAATTAATAAATTTTTTTTATATTTCTTGTTTTATTAATTTAAAAGTGCATATATTTTTATTTTATTTTTAATAATTTAAAAGCGCATATTTTTATTTTTATTTTAACCATTTAAAAGCGCAAATAATCGTTTTATTCATTTATCTTAGTATATCCTTAGAATATATTATACAATACAAATAAAAATCTATACTATAAATCTTGGATTTTACAAAAAATATTAGCATTAAAAATTATTTTGTCTTTTGTGAAAATGATTCAGCATTTCATGAAAATGAATATTTGACAAATGTTTTGAATGAAAATTTTCGCAAATTATTTCTACCCAATTATGTTGATTTTGAGCACAGTGTAATAAGCAATCCATCCATGGTCACCAAACAATGCAGAACCGAAATGGGTTCGGTTTTAAGCGGATTTGAGCAGAGACAATTTTGTGCTATAACGATGTTCAATTCCTGGGGCAATTTTTCCCCTAGTGGTTTGATGCATGGGACGTTGGTCTACTTTGGTAATTATGAACGTTTGCCTAACCACTAAGGAATAAATGCTGCTCAGTATTGTTTGGTGGACATTGCCATTCCGATGCCATCGCCAATACCTTCTGGACACAATTTGTTCGTCCAGGCAGAAAATTTACTGTTGTTACCACAATTAAATGAAAACAACAACATGAACAACGGTTCACTGTACGAACATTTAGCCTACAATTCAGCAGCATTTTATTACGATTTAATTCAAATTTGCATTTGTCTACCGCTGTTGCCGAATGTTCACAAACTGATGCAAGATAAATTTTGAAGCAATGTACGAGTATTGTTGTAAGTATTGTTGTTTTTGTCCGATAGTTAAAAAAATTTAAAAATAGAAATATCAGCAGCAATTTCAAAATTTGGTTAAATTAAATCTTCCAACAATCACCTTTAACGGTGCTGATGAAAATTGGAAATTCAACAAAATTCACAATAATTGGGGCCACTCTTTACATACAGAAATTTCCATCTGGTTCTGTTATGACGTCAAAAAAGTAAGCGTTTTTATAGTTTAAAAATCTATTAAAAAGGTCTAAATATGTTAAAAAAAAACGTTTTAAATTTTTAAAATTTTTCCACAAGTGATTTATTGGATGAAGCTGAAAAGTTAACCGCTTTTTTGCGCTTCATCTACAATCCATAAACTCACGCGAGCATCTTTCTGATTGGCTTTCAGTTTGGTGATTTGCTAAAACAAAAAGAAAGTCAGTTGAAGCGAATCACTTTCAATTTGCTATAAAACATAAAACACAAATCTCGTTGACAGGCATTTTAAAGTGATTTTTATTAATAATTAATTATATTTTAGGCTACAATATTGCTTTTATGGTGCACGGCAATTGGCTGTTTTGTGTTTTTTTCAATTTACAGCATCTATCCATGGGTGGTCACAACACGAAATGGTGGTTTTATTAGATCGGTGCTTTCAAGTCCAGCCCTTTCGCGTATGTCCTATTCAATCTATTTAACCCATGTTTCGGTTGTGTGGACGTACCTTGGTGGAAGGCGAGATCTAATCTATCTGCGTACTCATTCAATTTTAGTGATGTTTGCAACATTGGGAACACTTTCATTTGTAGTGGGGTTTGTGTTTACAATTCTGTTTGAATCGCCGCTCATTTGTGCGGTGAACAGTTTCAAGCACAAATTGATTACTCCGAATAGAGAAAAAGATCTAATTGCCAATAAATAGACGAAAGAGTGTCCTCAAAAGTACATCGATCCATTATTTTTAAATTAGCTTTCAATTTTTGTTCTTGTTTTAGTAAAATTGTTCGCCTACTCACAATTTTGAAGCAAATTTTAATCATTCTTTGAGAGAGATTTATCTCTATCAAGTTGACATTTTAATTTGTCAATTTTGTTGCTTTTTGCCACCATCGTGCAATTTTATTTTTATTATTTAAACTCGTCAAATTTTGGTTTTCTGTATTTTTATATTATTATGATGACAAGCGATCATCATTTAAGATCTTTTGTATTAAAACTTTCATTGTTCATTGGATTTTTAATTCTTAAAATTTTTTAGACTTTGATTTTCTTAAAATTCAAATTTGTTTTAGAATTAGAATTCTCTGAGTTTTGAATTGATAGACAAATCGATTTGACTGACTAAAAAATCTCATTAATTTCCGGTTTGACTTGCTGAAAGAATTTCAATTTGACTTTTAAATTATGTTTGTTTGAGCGGAAATTATTTATTATTGTTTTTTTTTTGCTGGAAATTTTTGCTGTTTCACTGGATTTTTTAAAATCCAAAATTTGAATAATTTGCCATTTTTTTCTAAAACCTGATTCTAAACTTTTAATGTAGGATTTTTTCAATAAGAAAATATATATCCACCATAATTTAGCCCTCCTTATCAAATATTAATAAAACCCAATTATTTGCTCATTTAATGCTCAATTTGGTTTCTGTCTCGCTTACTCTATCTGTCAATTCCATATATATTCGATTTGTTTGATTCACTTGATTTATTCAGTACAGAGTGTTTTGTAAAAAAAAGTACTAGATTTTTTCTATAAAATAGAATCTTAAAAAACTGTTCTTATAAATCACCCAATACCTACATTTATTAATAGTCGCGATTTTTTGCTCAGCCCTTGCAGACTTGCACTTTTATTCAATTTAAACTCAATTACTGTTTGCTAGTTGTCGTAATTTGCGGGCTCGTAAAAATACTCGAGAATTTCTTGTTGAAAATGAAAAACAAAATCAATTAATAGTTAATTAAAAGTCAATTTTATGTGAAATTTATTTTATATATATTTTGTTTTAAAAATAAAGTAAAGCAGATTTATTTTATTATTTAAAATGTGAATCCAAATGGCGGAAATTTCTGTTTCAGATTATACAGACATTATTCTCCTTCTTGCTCTTAAATTCCGCTCCAAATCTGAATCTCAAACTCAGAGAGTAAAGCCGATTAGCTTTTTAGAGCTCATTCTTTGGGAAATTTTATATTAAAATTTTACCATTGGAATTTTTAAGTAAAATAAATTATTTAATAAAAAATTCGTTTCTTAAGCACAAATTCGATTCGATTTTATTTGCTCTTACTTGTAGTAGTAAGTTCTGTCAGAAACATTCGTGGGGTTTAAAAATGTTAGATTTTTTATTGTATTATTAAAATTTGTTTCACGTTTCTCTTGTTCTCTTGTATGGCTAAATCTTTATATTTCATTATTTATCTTTAAGATATTTCGCATTTGTTTAAGCCTCTTATTGTTTGTCGATGTTGTTTTCGTGTTGTTGTTGTATTTGGTTGGTTTCATATTTTTCCCTTTTGGGCAAAAAAGTTTTTGTGTGTTTGTGAAACAAAAAGTTGGGCAACACTTCAAAAATCAGCGCACTCCAAATTAGTCAAATCAAATCAAATATTAATAATAATAGTAAAGTCCACTTCTCAACTTTTTTTCGCTTATCAATTGACGTCATTACTTGAAAGGGAAAAGGTATGACAAAAGTGAAGCTTTCGAGTTTTGTCAATTTATACCGAGACCTGAGTCTCACCTAAACAACGCGAATTATATTTATATAAAGCCTAACGAAATTTATTATTTCGAGAGCTAAGTAAACGAAACGAAAGAATAAACGAAAGTAATGAGTCCAATGAGGTAGGAAAAAGAGAGTATAGTGATAAAACTGTGAAGTCAAGTGTAATGAGTGTGTCAGCTTGCTTCCACTGCTTTTTCCCTATTTGCCTCATTCCAAGACACATTAAAAGAAAGTTTCCGATAAAGCAACGTTCCTGTATACAGTGAAGTATAGAGTATACGAAAGCCTCGCGAAACTACGTACGAACGCTAAAATTGAGGTCAAACTTGTTCTATAAATAGAATCCGCCATCATTCCGCTGGAAGCCAAAACAAAACAAGCCTTGGCCTTCCAACCTTCGCTCCCTTCGTTCGTTCCTACATTTTCTCTCACATTTAGTAGTCTCATCTAAATTCACACAGATTTTATTCTCTAAAGAATATATCTATTTCAGCACTATTATGTAATGGCAGCCGTTCATTTTCATTATATGTTTTTCATTTCATTATATATTCCTTTCTTTTTTATCTCCAGATTTATATTGTTGCAATTATCTCTGGATTCACTCATTAGAATAACAATGGAAAGGGGAATTTTTTTTATTGTTATGTTAGATTTTTATGTTATTATATTTGCTTGTTAACTTGAAAGCAATTATTATATCGCGTTTATTATTTTCGAATAAACCAATACTTTCACAACTTATTTTTTCTGGATTGACGTGTTCTGGGTTCGGAAAACATTTTTTGAGTAACAGCAGCTTGATCCGTTAATTTTCTTGATTTTTCGATAAAATATATATTTTTCTCTATCGAATTCTAATGAGTAATGAAACAAGAGAGTGGTTTATGTTTTTTGTGTTTAACAGATGTTTCATATATCTAGATATTATTGCTAATCGATTTTTGGGGTGGTAATTGAAAGTATTTCGAGAGACATTGGATTGAACAATATTTTTGCTTTTTGGAAATAGGAAACTTGCGTCATCACTTTAGTTTTATATATTTCTGTATTTTTGATTTCATAAAAAAGGAAATTCTTTTTTGGTTTCTACTTTCAACATAACAAAATTTGTGTGTTTTTATTGTCTAGAGAATTGGTTGAGAATACAGAATTTTACCTGCCAGACAGAAATGTCCAAACCTTATCTCTTCTTTGTCAAGACTATGTCAACTTTACAACTTAAAGTTACTTAAACAGAAAATTTGAAATTCAAATTCTGTTTTCAAAATAAATGAAAACATCAAAAAGCTTTTTTAGTAGACACAAAGATGTATTTGTTTACACAACATCATAATTTCGTAAGCTCTCTACGTGATTTGTGTTTTGTTGATTTTTAAATTTAATAATATTAAAAAATTTGATTTCGAGGTTAAGAATAAATTATTCGAGTATTTTCAAATATAATATTTTTAATAAAATAAAATGAAATTATTCAAGCAAAATAAGCTTGAAAGTATTCGTGCGTTTTTTTTCATAAGCGCATTATTATTATTAAATCTTATTGTGGTACTCGAATTTTTTTTGTCAAAATTCAGATTTTAATATATTCTTATAAATTTTAATATAATTCTTTTTTTGAAGTGAATATGTTTGACTAAGTGGAAAGTTTAAGTCACCAAAATGATTGATTTATGATATATTAAATGATATATTAAATAAAAGTGAAATTCCACGCACACACAATTTGCGTGGAATCATCCTCAAAATTGAAATTCTATTAAATTCTACTTTATATAAATTTAATTTCTATTAATTATTTTTAAATAGGAAAGTTAATTAAAAGTTAATTATAAAACAATTTGTTCGTGAATATTCAATTTGAAAATGAAGAACAGACAAAAAAAGTAATTCCAGGAATTTAATTTAATTTTAATTTAAAATAAGATTGTCTGGCAAGCCAGGCAAAGTGCGAGACTCTTAAAAAATAAAATAGAAACTTAAACTATCAACTTAGAAAAATTTTAAAACGACTTTATTTTGATCCATTTGGATCACTAAAGAGGTGCATTAGGACCAATACTTTTAATTAAAATTACAAGTTTGCTTGGGGCAAACTTGTAAAAAAAGCTGCGCCAGCTAAAGCTGGCACAGCTCTTATTTTTTGCAGAGTTTGCATTTGATCAAAAATATCTAAAAATAATTTTTAACTTCCATTAATACTTTTTTCACTAAGCTATTTTTAAATAAATAGTAAATCAGTGAAACATGGAATATCCCAATTAAAATTTGACTCTTCCATGCCAGTTGTTAAATATCTCAGATTAATGTTCTTTCATGTCGACAAAAAAAGCTTTACAAAACCAATTGCTAAACAACGTAATTGAATTTCCAATAAATTAAAAAAAAATAATTAAGCTAAATACACTAACAACCTTTACATTCAAAAAATCTCGACAAATTAAAATGCCAGACTTCAATTTAACTATGAAAATATAGCTAAAGTTTTTTCCGAAATGCTGATATTTTGATGTTGTTTTGGTTTACTTTGAACAATAGTTGAACTTTAAAAGGCTCTGTGAAAGCTAAAAGTTGATATAAAAATTTTAAAAAATATGAAAAAACTCCACATGTTTAGGTTTTGGGAAAATTCTCAAGATATCCCAACAGTGTGATTCCTGCTTAAAAAGTTCAAAGGTCTGCAGTACATGCAGTGATCGCCTAAACGTTGGCAATCACGGGAAAGTGCACTATAGTATGCTAAGTATACTTTTGCCCGATGGCTGGTCCAACTTAGACCATAGGCCGAATATACGTAAGGTGATGAGCTGTTGCGCACTTGTCTTTCTCCGTCTACGTTGACTCCCAGTTAACACTTGATCAATATTTAGTTTCCAGTCTTTGTTTTGTGACTGCTCTTATAACCTCTCCCTTGTGACAGACAAAGCTCACTTCCTTTTATTCCGTTTGCTGTTTTTCGCCGACCTCACTGTGCCATTGGAACTGCGTACTGTGTCAAATTGATTTTGTTGGAATCTAATTGCTTGTGTTAGTGCACGCGGTCAAAAGAAACTGATTTGTGTACTTCTCTGAGCCATTTTTATGGGTTGTAGCAAACTCTCAAGTTTATCTAACAATAAATGGGCTTTTAGTAAAAACACAAATTATGCACATTCAACTTCATAACCAGATAAAGAACAGATAGAATAGATAGATCACAATAAAACAATCTCAAAATGTAACTATCATGGACGAGTTTGTTAGATCTTTTCAGATCATGTTGTGATGCACTGTAAACACACACACCCAATTGTCCAAGTAGATATCTATCATCTCGAAGAGAAGTTGAAAATCGAATTAAAATCCAATGTTGTTAAAGATTATATAACCAAATATCAAACAAAAACTAATATTCAGATATTTTATTGCCCTACCTTTTAAGTTTATGAATGTATCAAATGTTTTTCAATTTGTTTACAGTTTCTCTCATTTACGTAGACATAATAATGTATTAACAATATCACTCTACTCAGCTGACCACAACACTCACAACAAACACACGAGTCGACTGCAACAGACACGCATCTGTCAGTCAATGTGCTCGCATTACAATGACTCATTGTCGATGCATGTGATAAGCTTGTACTGACAGAGTTAGCTGCTGATGACTATTAACTATATAAAATACGTGTTCGGACCGTTTTTTGGACCACTTCCACTGCACCTATAGGTCCAAGATTCTAACTCAACGTGTAACTAATATAGTTTTATCATCATGCCAAGTCCCAAGTCCACACACCTAACCGTCTCAAAGTTATAGTCGTTTAACCGTCGTTTTTATGTACTTTTCTCTTATCTCGTACGAACGAACGAAAGAAAGAAAGAACGAACGAACGAACACAATAATTTTTATATAAGGGGGGGGGGAGGGGAGGGGAGGGAGGGGAGGGATGTGGAACACATTTGTTCATCATTTTCCACGTAGTGACCACAAAAAATCTTTTTTAAACTTGGCGCTACCAGAATTGGGCGTAGTGTTCCATGGCGCCCAAGTTAATTTTGACTATTCGATTACATATGTTCACAAGTTTATCTATCCAAAATCTTTCAATTTTAGGTTGTACGGTTTTCCAAAAATATCAATTGTCACCAGAAAGGGCGTCATGATCCATGGCGCCCAGTTTTGGTTTGACTAGTCGATTACATATACTCCCTAGTGTATGTATGCCAAATTTGATAATTTTAGGGTTTACGGTTCTTTTTAAAAATACATTTTTCATCAGAATGGGCGTCATGATCCATGGCGCCCAGTTTTTGGTCTTACTAGTCAATTAGATATGCTACCAAGTATATGTGTGCTAAATATGGCAATTCTAGGGTCAATGGTTCTCTCAGAATATGGTCAAAGGTTAACAGACAGACAGACGGACACGATGGCAATAGATAAGCTTACGACTCTAAAAGAGTCTCGCTAAAAATAAGCATTTTAAATTTTGCCTTATTCTCGTTTAGCATTTACCTTAAACTATTTCGTTTTATATTATTTTATTATTCAAATATATAATTCCAGGAACAATAATAATAATAATAAAAAGTCAACACACACAAAAGTCAACTTCAATTCTGTACATACGCAATTGAACGTATTTTGAATTGAATTGCGTTTGAGGCTAAATCAGCAAAAATAAAATAGATTGAACCAAACTCGAAATTGGGTTCGCAAATCAAATCAAATAAAGTGTACACAGAATACATTGTCACGTTCGAACGTCATTCGATTCTTTTGTGAATGTTCGAACGAATTCGTGTGCGAGTGTAGAGCTAAAAGGTAGAAAGACAGGACAGGAAAAAAAGTTTGAATTGGATGGGGAAAAAAGTTCTGTCAATTTAGACTCACGACAAACCTGTCCTCTCTGTGACTAACACAGGAAACACATACACGATCTAAATTAACGGGACAAAACTCAAGAGTTCGAAAAATTGCTGATTTCAGCAGAAAAGTTGAAAAACTCAGAAAGTTGTACTTGATTTTTCCTTTTTTGAATGCTTCACTGCACTACACCAAAAGTCGACAAAAGCCTCATCATCATCGATATATGAACATAACAGAATAATAAAAATTGAGGTCATATATGTTCTATAAATAGAATCCATCTTTTTCTCTTTCGTCCAATTTGGGACTCACAACAGCAGACCTTTTGCCTTGGCCTTCCAATTTGTTCCTACCGATTTTTCCTCGATTTTTCCTTTCATCAAAATTCGCTTAATTATATACCTACATAAATTTGTCCTGTTCTATAATTAATTTTATTCTATTATTTTATAACAAAACATCTAAAATATAATAATAATAATAAGTAAAATTCTAATTATTCGTTAAAAATAAAAAACATTTTCCCCATCATTTTCTAAGAATCGGTAAAAATTTACGTCAAAGCGTATTTTGATTTACAAAAATAAATCTCCTGATTTTAGTTAATTATTTTTTTTATTGCACAGAATCAAATACCGGAAAAACTCTAAACATGAAAGGAAACAATAATAAATCAATTGATCAATACATGGAAGCCATTTGTCTCCTGTTTCCTTCAATTCAATTCATTTTCTCGTTCAATGCGCAATCGATACCGCCACGAAACTAAAACTTGAAAGTATGGGCAAAAATTGAGGTCAAACACTTTTTCTTTGGTGTTTGGTTGTCTCTATACTTTTGAGCTAAAAATAGAAATAGTTTTTTCATGCTCAAAGAGAAGAGTGTTTTACTTTAAAAAATCGATACCCTTATTCTTGATGTTTGAAATTCTTAGCCTAAATTATATATGTCCTATATTATATAATTTCTCAATATTTCTCGCTTTTTAATCTAACATTATCCCTTGCGAACAAAAAAAAATTGGTCAACATATTGTGAGTTATGATGATGATGATGACGGTGTGTGTTTGTGTAACAGATGTTTTATTTGATATTTAGGCAAGCATAAATCGATTGAGTGGGATCATATTTTGTTCGAGTGGATATTACGTCAAGCACACTCGAACCCAATTTATCAAGCTTTTTTGGGGCTTATTTTGTATTGAAACTTTTCCTAAACCCAAACGTTGTGTTGTGCAACCAACTTTCATGCGTTTTGCCTTAAGTAAAACAGTTTTGTGCCCAAAGTCGGAGCAAGAGTTATACAAACTCCTTCAGTTTTAAAAAACCTTCTTTCGAAAGCACAAAAACTTTTCCATTTTAATTTTTAAATCAGTTTTCAACCAGTTACTAAAAGGATTCTCTTTTTTTAATAAAAAAAAGTTTATTCATAAATATTATTGAAAAGTTTTAATCATTTTAAATTTGAAAGTTTTTCATTTTTTACTAAATTTAAAATTTGATTAATGTAAACGTACGTATGTTAAGTTAATACTTTGAATATCTGATTTGTTTAAATAATTTAAAGTAATTTAATAAATTCTATAAATAGAATGTTTGATGGAACGGTTGAACCGAAAAAAACTGAGGATATTTTCGCTCTTTTAATACAGGAAAAAAATATCCAATCATTTTCTCATTATCATCGAAAATCAAAAGGTTCTATTCTATTATTGCCAATATGCAAATTTTGTAATGCATTGTAATGGTTGTAATTATTCATCATTTTTTGCCAGAATTCGGAACAATGGCGAATTTCTATTATAAGATTTTTATTTTCAATTTGTTATTAATTCAGAATTTGATTTAAAATTTATTACTTTGTTATTATTGTTGTTGTTGGACAAACAAATTGTTTAAGAAAACAAACTTTTAAAGCCCCTTAATGTTTTTTTATTTTGTGTTTTTATAAAATAATATAAAATTTGAAATTCAAATCAGATAAACGCGCTTTTACTCATTCTTCTTTTTCAAATTTAAAATCAAATTTAAATATGTTTACAAATGTGCCAGCATTTCTGTAGTTTAAAGCAATTCGATTTAAAAGCTACTGAAAATGTGGAAAAACTTTTTCATTAATCGCGATCGTAAATGCATGAATGAATGGGCGAATCATAAAAACAGATTAGTACTTTAATTTCAATTTTATATTAAATGTTGCATGTGAACTCGAGCTTTTTTCTCTGGTTCTCTTCCCTTGGAGTGTTTAATATGATTTTGAATTGGTTCTATACAACTTTTCCCTCACTGCTTTCTCAATAAGATCACGCACTTTTAACGCATCAACAAATACGCCCAAGTGAAAAATTATGTGATTGCAAAAAGTTTCTCATTTTGTGATGATTCAAATTCACTAGAAATCAAAACGAAAATTTTTCAAATTCCCAAATTGGTCTTATTATTGGCCGATATCATCACACAAGCACTTCAACTTTTAGACTACTACTACACTAGATCATGCCTCAACGAGCAAAGAATTATTATTGCAGAATTTTATTCTGCAATTACCCAATTTTTCGGATATTTCGAAATTCTTCTGTCGAAATCAGGGCAAACAAGCTAATCAGTTGATCTATAATGCTTTCACGGTTCTAATCTTTCAAGCTCTTGGTAGTTTATATGCTTGTTTGCATGATTGAACTCTGATAAGAAATATATAACATTTGGTACAATGTTTCGAGAAATATTCAATTTTGAGAGATTTTCTGCGTTTTCGAGTTTCAGTAATATTTTGTTTAGCTTTTCATTTTTCTTTACTTTCTTCTGTTTTTCTTCATGTTACGAATTTAGTTTTGTGTTCATTGCGCCACACTCTGTAATAATTGATATTGATGACATCGCGTACTTTACTTTGTAATGATGAATGTATATCATATTTTTAATCTCTAAATGGATTTTTTTTGTCTGTTTTTGTTTGGTGCAATGTCTATGTCGGTATAGTGTTACCTTTTAGTGTCAGTTTTGCTTATTACAGTCATCATTATCATTACTATCTCGTAATGATATTTATGTACCATTTTCATCATTTAGTTATTAAGTCTATAAATGCATGCATTACTGAATTTATTCTTGGGATGTATAATTTTTTTTAAAAAGGTAAATTTTGACAAAGCTTTTAAGGTCTATTTATTAATAATAATGTTCCAAAAATATTATTATTATATTATTATATTTATTATTTATTAATAATACGTAGTTGATGTTTTTTCTACTTTTTCCCCGGTCCATTTGCGTCCAACCTAATCATTGATATATGTCTCCCTCTTCCCTCTCCAATTATCGTCTCCATCAGAACCAGCAGAGAGAGAACCTAACCAGGCATCTTTATTATTTGCTAATTTATATATCCGGTATAGATTGGTTCGTAATGAAAAAGAGACATTCACAAACACCAGTACAGTTCGTATTTCATCATCAACATCCTATAAATTAATTAAAGTGATTTATTTTGACTTTACATTACACAAAACATTACTTTCCATTATAATCATCATCACCAAATGGTTAGTTAGTTCTCCACTTTTACAGCTCGTTCTCTCATTGCAATTATATTTTATTATGATTGTCATTATTATTGTGTCATTATAAATTTGTGTGTTGTTTTGGTTTCAAATTTTCAAAAACATTAAAATCTCATAAACACACACACACAAAGTGCAAAGGATTTGTCAAGTTTAATTACGCTTTTGGGTAAAAGAGTGAAAGAGAATGTGTCAGGGGAGATTTTAAAAATATTATTACAATTAAATGTTGACATTGTATTTTGATTGTTTCGAAATTATTGGGTGGTTTCTTTGTTTTAAAATTTTATTAAATTATATGAGTTTCAATTGTAGTATACCAAATGTTTATTAATTTTGTCATTTTTGCTCGCCCTATATTTAGTATTTTTAATAATAATAATAACCCCCGGTATTAGTGTTTATATGGTGAAGGCAAAATGAGCCAACAGTTCTACCAAAAGTAGAGAGAGAGAGAGAGAGAGATCCATCAAATGAGATCTAAATGAGATGGAAAAATGGTGTTTGGTGACTACTAAAGTAGAGAGTGCACTGTAACTACTAATACTCAAATAGAGCAAATGCAAAAGTTTGTCCATTTTGGCCTATTCAATCGAGTATTGGACAATTTTGGGAGACATTCTGTGTATGCCTTTATACCTAATATTATATTGCAAACGAGAAAAGAGAAGAGAGATGTTGTTTGTTTGCATTTGTACTACCGATCATAATGAATAGCGGCTGGGCTTTCTACCGACAAACGGGACAACGGCACTGCTGCTGTACTATTCCATGTGTTGGCGTACAAAGTATTGGGTGTTTCAGCAGAAAAAACATTCATATAGTACATATTACCTGATTTTAATGGTCGAACTGTAATCATAATCATCCTGTATATATACGCTTCGAAGCAAAAGCCAAGGTGTCTGACTACTGACGGGGTACGGTTTGAGTACTCCAACGTGCAACATATAGCGCGTCCTGGTCATTGCGCCCTCTCGCCCTTCTTGTTCTTGTTGTTTGTCATATAGCCCCCTATCCCGCCTCTAGCACTATCCAACAAAACTCTGTATGTCGAGTGGTTCGTCGTGATGCACTTTTTGTCCACCTTTTTGATATTATTATTGAAAAGAGACAGACAGAAACAGAAAGAGACGAAGAAGAAGAAAGAAAAACACCCACGCGCATGTGTGTCCCCGTCCCAATACAAGTTGCTGTTCGATTTGTGTAATGCAATTTGATTGAAAAATGGTAAGCAAATTGAATAACCCATCTTGTAAAACTATTTTTAAATATTCTGTAAATAGAAATTCTTTTAAGTAGACATTTGAATTCAAATGGTTAAATGGCGTAGGTTTTTGGCTAAATTTTATTGATTTAATCTAAACAAATTTGCGGGTGGGATTCGATGGGATTCGATAGGTTTGATGAAAAGGGAGAGAATGTATTGGTACGGCATGTGCATCAGCTAGGTGGTTTATGAGCGTTTTTGGGTACAAAATTTGACGAGCGCAGAATCTTAGAACATTCTCTCTCTCTCTCTCTCTCTCTCTCTCTCTCTCTCTCTCTCTCTCTTCACTCCAGGAACGGTGCCCGTTAACTGTATTTTGTTGTTCGTATATGAGAGACCACAACCAGCTTCTGTGAGAGAGTGAGTGAGGCCTTGCCACTACTTTTTGGGAAAGCACTTGGGACAAACACTACTCATTCTCTCTCTTTTCTCTCTCACTGGTTGTCTCGTTTCAGTGGAAATGTTCAATCTCACTTATTTCCAATTACCCCACTGAGTGCTTGCCTGCACACACACACACACACTGACAATGTTAGGGCACAAAAGCAGCAGCAACGAGTTTAGTATAGTGTAGACACTAACTAACTAGAAGACCAACTGGGCAGAGAGAGAGAGAGAGAGAGAGAGAGAGAGAGAGAGAGAGAGAGAGAGAGAGAGAGAGAGAGTAGAGAACTGAACCAACTCTACACACAGGGATAGGAGAAATTGGGCAAGAGAGAATCAACACTCTCTCACGACTCGACACTCAACAACTGGATCTCACTTCAGCACTGGACGCTGTACGTGAACGTGTACCATCAAATCAACCAACAACCAAATCCAACAGCCCAAATCCAACAACCAACAACCGACAGCCATGCATGCCAAAACCACTTTTCTAGTGTATTGCAGTGAAGCATGCCTTTCAGGAGCTGCATTTTCTTATTAAACACATTTTCTGTGTGATATGTCTGGTCTGTGTTCCATGAAGCAAACATAACATCTGTTTTTAGTTTTCGTTGTTCCTGTTTAATGTCATGAAAGTACACGAAACCTCCAATTAAGTTTTTGTGCTGCTGTCAACGGATTGAAATTACGAAAGCAACAAGAACAACAACAGAAAAAACTTAACAGACCTGTCAAGAACTTCTATACAAATTAAACAATCTAGAAAAGTCAAAGTTTTCTTCTTATGCAACATACCAAAAAGTCAAAGATCAAATTTCTCTTCTAAAAATTCATCGAACACGCGAATTTTGTCTCTCCGCCATTTTTAATGACTTTATGAATATCATAGTGCGTGTGTTTCACTCGATTTCTAAATTTATATATTTGAAATATGTTTTGAAAAGTACATTAACGTTTTTTTCTCTCCTTGTGCTCGATACTAATAATGTTTCCATTTCCACGACGTCTTCTGCTGCGTCTTTTGTTTATCGGCGGCGGTTCGGGCCAATATCCAAGCAACCAGCGACAAGACAGTGACAATAGTAATATGGAGACTAGAGACTGGTGACAACTATTTCTACTTGTCGTCAATTTGAAAGGCAACTATTGATATCAACACTCACGCACGCAAACCACCCACCCACCAACCAACCAAAGTTCATTCGGTTTCATTTTGTTTCATTCGGTCGTTTGTTGCCCGGAGTTTAGTGTCATTAGAAGTGAATGTGTGTGCGAGTGTGAGTGAGAGGGTCTTAGTGTGACTCTGTGTATGGTAGTGCAACTTTTATATTATTTCGTTTGCCAAATGCAATTCCAACTCCTAATTAATCGATGATTGTATTGTGTGCCACTGTACTCTACACGGAACACGGTAGAAAACAGTAGTCGTATGTACTCGTAAAAGTGTCAGTCTTTGAAGTGAGAATAGCCTTTTGAGGTCTTCTCTTTTGGTGTCTCTCGTCAAGTCAGTGACGCTACCAACCAACCTTCTACATTTTGTTTGTTTTGCGTTTTGAAAGCGAAGAACAAACACAACACACACAAAACTGCATAAGAAATAAAGTTTTAAAGTCTCCATAGCAGCAGTTGCAGTACCAAGAAACTCACAACGAGTACGTCGTAGTCATTTCTATTTTTATTACACCAATACAAACCAAGCAAATGTGTTGTACTTCACTGCAATGCTTTTCTCTGCATTCTATTTGAAAACAAAATAGAGAGTTCCTTATACCAAGTGGACTCGTTTTCTTCTCATCTCATCATCTTGAATAGAATCCACTTCTTCTTATTACAATAACAACAACATCCAACCCAACTAACCAGCCCAAAACTAAACTAGTCCTTCGAAAACGCAAATAACCCTCCGAATAATTTATCGATTTATTATCGACAAAAATATATATAATATATTATTCATAATATATATACGAATGAATGGTTCGATTTTGTTATTTCAATTGCTTTTTACGAGACCCTCTTTTCCTTTCGCTCTCTCTTTCAAGATTATAAATCAACTCATTAGTAGAGAAAAGAATATATATTCACAAACTTATAAAACTTTATACCAACTCAACAACAACACATATCGATCAAGAGTTTGAGTTTTGATCCCTCAAGAACCCAAATCCCCTATATGATGATGTCTTGATCATTAGTTAACTTCTTCCTCAGCCCAAAACTATCGATTGTTCTCCAGTTTAGTTGTCCATCACTTTGATCATCACCATCATCGTCATCGCTTTGCTTATCACACAACCAACTCAACTACCAACATCATGCCAAACAACACAATCGATTATCTTCATTAGTTGTCCATCTCCACTAGTGATATTATTATTTATCTTAAGAGAACGAAACTATCGATACTATAATGAATTAATAATCGCCATTTTTTGGTCAATCTTCAAAATCCCCTATAAACGCGCTTGTCCACATTATATTAATTAATAAAAAGCCCAACTTAATTTTCAAGCCAAATTTTTCAGGAGCTTAATTTGCTTAATTTGTGATTCTTCTATTGTTATTATTCATCTTGAACTCATCATTTCGAATTATTGGATTTAAGTGAAAAAAAAAACTTAATCAAGGTAAGTGCTTTTTTGTTTTGTTATAAAATTTAAATCCCAAAAATATGAATATATTATTTTCAATTAATCGAATTCCATTGATTTTGCTGTTGTTTTGGTTTTTCCACTCGTCTTTACTCTCGACGACATGTTGTGTGTAAAGTCAGTAAATCATATTTGAAGGGGCGGAAGGCAAAAAAATCATGCATTTATCAATATATATATTTTGTTCGAGTACCACGATGTTTTTTTTGGTAGTGAACCGCGCCTTTCAGGCTCATTTTCTTTCTCACTCTCGATTAGCATCATTAATCATGAATTGTGTTCGTGTTGGTTCCGTTTTTATATTTCCCATTCGATTTATTGGCTTATTGGGCGCACACACTATTTGGGCTTATGTAACTATAGCCGGGAGAAATCCACAAAGCTACCAGACGAAAAGATTTTTCTTCAAGAGAGTTTTACTAGAAAATTATTAGGATTTCGTTTTTCCATTTCATTTATCCATTTCATTTTCATTCCATTTCATTTATCCATTTCGTTTTTCCATTTCATTTATCCATTTCATTTTCATTCCATTTCCTCTTCCCAATCGCGTCAATAACAATTTCATTTTAGGCATTTTGATTTTATATATTTGAAAATAGAAAATAGTAAAAAATTTAAAATTATTATTTGAAATAAACCAACGAATTGAAAATAGTTTTTTTCTCGATTTTTCTCTTTTTGGACTTTTTATTATTTTGGACATTTTGACATGTCTCATTTGGAAGTTTTTGTCTGTTTGTTGGTTCGATTGAAGTTGAAAAGAAGAGGAGGATGGAGGAAGTTGATGAGGAGGAGGAGGAAAATGTAAATGTTATAAATTTTTAACATTTATTTAAAAGTTACTTTTTTGTGTTTGGCTGAATTCAAAATTGATTTTCATGTTTGTTTGTTTACTACGTCAACATTTCAAAAAATCGCCAATTTAATTTTTCCATTAAGCAGCGCATGCGCAAACATGTTTTCTAAAGTTTCTACAATCATCCTATTTCTACAGAATCATTATTATCTTTAATTACCCAGACCGAATTACACTTGACATTTATAATTAATTGTACGAGATAAAACAAAGCTCGTCTGAATATATGCTTAAATATTATTTATTTTTACAATTAATTTATTATTCTGATTATATATTATTTTTGTGCTTTTAATTAATATTATAAGTGTTATTCCATATTTTGAGCTTGCAGCCAAAATTATTCCGTTTAATTTTAGGAATTTTTACAGAACGATTTCATTATAAAGCCATTCGGAAGCAGTGATTTTGTGATTTGTTTGTATAAGTGAAGTTCTCCTCGTTGTTTGGACCGTATGGAAAAGCCCCCAAATTAATTAGCGATAAAAGCGTTTGATTTTGATTTATAGAATCTTTTATTCTTTGATTTTTTGCACAGCTTTGCTGTATTTTTTGTAATAATCGATTGATCGAGCAACGCTTTTTTCAATCTTAAGAATCTTTTTTTCATTAAATCAAATCATTCAAGCAAATAAATTGACTGCCTTTCAAAAGTCAATAATAATTCGAGAGTTCCAAATGCTACAAAAGCAAAAATTCTTTCAAGCAAAGTTCTTTAAGTGCATAAAAAATGATTTGAAAAATGGACGACAGATTTCTATTTTTCTGCTTATTCAAGTAAATATTCTGGAATATTTGCTTTATTATTGATTATACAGAATGTTGAACATTGAATAATAATAATATTTAAATCAAATTCGATTTTATCTGTATTTTAATTTTAAAAATTAGAATTATGAAAATGATATATTTTATATTAAATTATAAAATTTTCCTGATTTAATAGGATGTAATATGAGAAAATATGAAAGAATATTAATTAATTGACAGTTGTTTTTTTCGTTTTTTTCTGTAGCAGAAAATCAAAATATCAAAATTGCAATCAACCTGACAAAACCCAAACCCCCTACCAACTCATTCACCCTCAAGTCATGTCACTAGCGGAGCTTTTGTTCCAAATCTGTCAACCTCAACACTCAAACCCCTGATGGGTAACAGCTTTGATTCTCAATCACAATCCAACAACAGCCCTAGATTCGATTATTTGATGGGAAACGATCCATCGAATGGTGAAACATCGTCGGCCAGTTATGACAACAGTACCCCTCTGAATGCGGTCATCAATATGTTACTCAATCAGTCGGCAAACATGAACAGTACCGACCTTTATGGAGGACCGCTGGATGGGCTGCGAGTGTCACAGTATCAGCAGCAGCAGAGCGATCGGAATCGCTATTCGGGCAATCAAAACTATCCCTACGGTCAGCAGTATCCGAGTTTACCGAATCAAATTTTTCCCAATTCCGCTTCGCTCGACGACAATTTCAACTCATGGAATCGAGTTTTCAGACTCATTTTGCTCTCATTTGCTTCTACGGTTGGGACGATGGGCGCCATCTTTATCATATCAGCCATCACGGTTATCGATGCATTCCAGGTTCGGGGAAATTGCTTTCTAGTGAGTCTCGCGTTTGGCCATCTCATGGTCACAATTTTGGTGCTGCCCGCTTCGGCCATCGCCATCATGGCCAACTGGACCGAAGACGACGTGGACATTTGTCACTTTCAGTGGATCATTACCATCGCGTGCTTCTTTGTTTCGATTCTGTCATTCTTTTTCCTGGCGTTGGACAACTTTTACAACATGCGAGCCCTGGTCAAGTATCACAACTGTTGCACCCGTTGTAGGGTGTTCTTCTTTGTGATATTCATTTGGGTGGCGGCTGGGGTGCTGACTGGGATGCAGTACTATCAGAATTGGGGTCCGGAATTTTGTAGCAATCGAAGGAGTTGGCCAATCTCAATTGACTATCATCCATATTTGTTAGGTATGGTTTATTGGTTTTTTGGATTGCAAATTTGCAAACTTTCTAACGTTAACGTTTTCTGCAAAAAAAATAGGTTTCCTGGTCTTGTGCACCCTGGTAACGATCATCTTCTTCACCCGATCCCTATTTCGGTACAAGAGTTACAAGTTACAAATTGAATCCACCTCCTCCTCAACTGTACAGGATCCTGCAACTCACTTCATTCTTACGGATGGCTATTTGCTTCAATCAAATGCAGTCGTGTATCTAATATCGCTCGCAATGTGGCTTCCATTGGTAAGTTTAATTACATTTTACTTACAATTTAACACAATAGATGGCGTTTGATTTTAATGGTTATCGATTTTTTCTTACCTTTTTTCTTTTCTACCGCTAGATTGTCTCGATGGTGATTGACCCTATCAACCCCGTACCGCAGCAGTATCTCGACACTGTCTGGTACATTGCCCTGGCGAACTCGTGTTCCTTCTCGTACATGTACGCCGCCACGAATCGGGACTTTCGCGAGGCGTTCAATAAGCTGTTTTACTACTTTTGCTGTAAATCCCATGTCACTTTCACGCGGAAAGGCGCAGCAATGCGTCGTACAATGGCGGGTAATGAGTCAATGGGTTTGCGGGTTCACATTATACCGGGCCTGAACATTTACGCTCAACGTAAAGATAACGCAAATGCAGCGTCGTACGGAGCGGTTGGTGGTGGAAGGGGCTTTGGTGCGGGAGGCGGTGGCGGTTTCGGAAGACAAGGTGGAGGATTCAGAGGTTTCCCCAATTTGGCGCTGAGCGGTTGACTTTCAGAAAAAATTTGGCTAAGACATTGGTTAAGACTATTATAATACATCATGTTGTTGTTAAACTAAATCTGTTGATTATCACATTCAATTTCACATTAATCACTTCAATCCATTAACACATTGCTTATTCCCTTCAAAAATTCTTAATCACAATTATTATTAAAACCCCTATATTTAAATCCCAATTCTGCTTAATCCCATCCGTCTACACAACACATTCACACATTAATCCACAAAACACACATGCGCAAACCCTTTGTATTGCTCCGCCCATATCTTTATATATTTTTCGGTTATATTTGTCAATCTATTTATTATTTGTTTATTTGATTATTGTTATATAAACCTTTTATTGATATTAATTTTAAATATATTTTTAATTCTACACTCTTACACACACACATTCACACATTTTACTTTTACATTAATGTTGTCCATGTCTTCTTCTGTTGTTGTTCACCCTCCCACTTGCATATTAAAAACTGATTCCAATTCTTCTTTACCAAAAAAAATCCCTCCCAATAATATTAATATCTCAAAGTTGCTTCCAATATATGTATATTTCAATGTTTATTTATTTAATATTTGTTTAAACAGAAAATAAAATAAATAAATAAATTTAAAATAATAAAAATCAGTTCTGTAAAATTATTTTTAATCATTCTATTTAATTTGGCATTTCATCATCACATGTTCAATTGTACTTTATGGTGAGTCCAAGTGGAAATTGTCCACAACTAAAACTTATCAACAAAACCCAAATTATCTATCAAACTCCTATTAGTGCAAAAACTAACCAAACAGTCATGCCACTGATGGATGATCAGTACAAAGTGGCATAGTCGTGTAGATTGTTCATTAGATAAAAATAATACGTTTTAGTATATTCTAATAATAACTTGTACGAGATAATTTTTTGCAACACATTTCATACATTTCAAACAGTGGCATTCGAGATTGGTGTCACGTATGCCCTAGACATGATCAAAAAATGGATTCAATGACGAAAGACTATTTTAGAATGTTTCCGTTCTGTTACTGTGGTCAGAAGTTGGGTTAGGATAGGTTAGGTTACTGTGATCAGACGAACGTCTGCTAACTTTTGATCCTATTCTGAGAGAGCAACTAACCTTAGAAATATCAAATATCGCACATTGAATTCACTTGATAATTCATCTTATTGCATAGTTTTAAAAATTGGGTAACAAATAATGTTTTTTCCAAGAGTTTCTCAAATCTATTTTCAAAACATCCTAGAATTTGGTTCCATAAATTGTAATCTATGCAATCCAAATAGATCAAAGTAAATTGAAAAATCGTTTTAAAAAAATAGAATGGCTATTTGTCTAGCTTTCCAGACAGAATTATTTTAGTCATTTTTCACTAAACAATAATTAATTTGAAAAATGTAATTTTTGTTATTTCACATATTATTTAAAGGCCCGCGGGGGAATTATCCTTACAACCTATGATCTAATATTGAAACCAAATAAGCAAAAAATTTTAATGAACCTTACCATTGTTGTACAAGATTTGTAATACAGCAAATGTCCCATAAATGTCCTCATTGTCCTAAAGGCATTTGCTTCCTTCCTTTGATGTAAGTTCGGTTGAGGATGCAATAACACAAAATGTTGTCCATGATTTGTTTTTCTCATTTTCCTTTGATCGCAATATACAAACTAATAAGGCAACAACCAAAAAACAACAGCAAAAAACTAAATCATCATATAAACAAACAATCGATGTTACAAAGTTCAACATCATAAAAAATTGGAAGAGGCCTCTCTCCCTTCATTTATTTTTTGTTTAGGTACAAATGCAGTAAAGATTTTTTCTTGCCAACAATATATTTGCGCCCAAAATGCATCTTCACTAATGGCCAACCAAATATATCAATATCAAGATCGCTTCATTATAAGTCAAGGATAGTGTCAATTTGATTAGCTGCCTACGAATCAAGTTCGAATGCTCAAGTGTGGCTTGTTTGTTACCAAGAGAACGTAATACTTGAGTTTGGCCAACATTTTCACATATACAACACTTTTTGGTTCAGCACGTGTCTAATCTAATCGGAGATTATCTCACCGTGAATGATGGTTGGATGAATTGAAAGCCTCAGTTGTGTGGGAAAAGAAGAAAAAGACTGTTTTCGATGCCAATAGCCCAGGGTTAATAAACAACCAAATACAAAAAAGCAAGCAAAAGTGAGATGGGAAGGGAGAGAGGGAGGATTGTCCAATACATCACGCCAATTAGGAGTGATGATGGTGCGAAATAAGACTTTTTTGTGTGCTTTGCGGCTTTGATGATGATCATTGATCCCATGGGTGGCCATCGATTTGCTATTAATAAACTCACATACTCAATGGAAAGTACCGAAGGATAAATTGTTGCCAAAAATGTCGGTTGGGCTGTCTTTATTATCTCAGTAGGTCATCTCTAATTAAGATTTATCTGGATATTTGTACTTTTTAGCAGTAAATACAATGAAATAAACATAATTTTGAACTTATTCCAAAAATATTGAGTGCAATATTATGTTTTCGTGTTTCCCCCAACTCTGAATAATAAATCGAGAAAAATCGAACGTTTTGTCACTATTATTATCAAACATGTCATCATCATCATCAGTAGACATCAAATCATACATTTCGGTGCATGTGATCGACTTGTTTGTACTCAAAATTTTATACCATTCATCATCGATCGCTCATTTACGGAGAATGATAGTGTTAAATGTTGGACAGTAAGCATTTTTATCTTGACTTAGCAGGCGAAGAGTCAAGGCTACGTACTATTATATATTATAGTAGAAATTCAGTGATCTAAAGTGTGATCTTTGGACAAAAAATACTAAATTCAAAAGCTATTTTTAGTTACATACTAAAACTAGAGTACTGATCATCATCAAAGAAAACATTTTTGGTCTATCAGAAAAATCATTGCGGCTACTTGTTAACTTGTTAACTTGTATGACTCATATCACTTGTACAATGTGTATCACATGATTTGATTTGATTCACTTTCTAATATGAAAACATACGAGTTCATGTACAAGTTGACTTTTTTTATTCAACTATTTTTATTTCACTAAATGATATAAATGATAAAAGATATTTATAGAATTGATTATCATCAATTTTTATATATCTAAATGATTTTTTGTTGTTTAAAAAAATAATTTTAAACATTTATAAATTAAATAACATCGCAATAACTTGACACAAACTCGAACATGACAGTCGAACGATGCATTGCATTGATCAGTTGATCATCATCGTGGTTGATATACACTCTCCGATCTAAAGTTCATTCATTCCATTCGAATCAATCCAAATCACAAGTCCACAATTTGTCTCTTAGCAAGCATAAAAATGTTATCTAGCCATTATAATTATTATTACATAGCAACATTTGAAGATTTGATTTACACTAGATACTGCAGGATACAGGGCACAGAAAATGAAGCCAAAATGATGCAACAAACCAAAGTGATCTAAAGTGAGACGCAATTGTGCAGTCATAGATATCAATGATATCACGATACACCAACTTTGAACTTATAACAAATAATAATATTAATAACATTCGCATTACATGTACAACAACACATAGAGCATGTGCAATTTCAAATATTGAAATGTACAAACCAAAAATTCCCAAATTACTAGCAATCGAGGAAAACTATAATTTCACTTTGAGCCCTAATGCACCAAAAATTGATCTACTTTTATTATACAACATTTCCAAACAAAGAGTGACCGTCAAAACAGGCTGTTTTTAGCCTAAATTTTGATGTGCGTTCAATTTTCTTGAATTGAGTATCAATTTAAAGCCCTTTGAATACTGATTCTAAAAATGTATATCATTTAACTGTCCGGTAACTGGTTGCTGCAAAAATCGTATCCAAAGAATGGAGAAGTTTGATAGGACATTCATACTAAGCCTATTTGTTAGTTCAAAACAAACGAGTCATTTTGAATTGAACACGATCAAATCTATGTTTAACACATGACTTTTGTTGATAAGCAAGTAAAATTAAAGTTTGAACGGAAAGATAAACTGACATTAACGGCAATATATATCTTACAGTGTAAAAGATGAATGTTTTATAGCAAAAATAGACTGAAGAACTTGAATCACTTGCAGATTTGACGAGTTTATCATTATTTTCGATGTTCAAGTCAAGTTTAAGTTCATTTATAATGACTTTTGTCGTTTTCAACTTGTGTATAGCTTTATAAATAATGAGAGTTTTATGAATGTCATCTGTCGTTTTTTATTTTGTCTTGGATCTATTTGATCCACATCTGCTAAGCAGACAGTAATATGATATGCATATTTGGATTCTGCTAATCAAAATCTACAAAATAAGCTTACTTTCATCCAAATCAATTACACATTGATATTTAGGCTAAATTGACGATCACTCTTTATACTTGATTAAATTTGTTTTTTTAATTCAAAAATAACAACACAAATGTGTTACATAAGAAAGCTATCACATGCTCGAGCAACATTATTATCCAGTAGCTTGAAGATAATCAATTTTGTCCCTTCTTTTTCCAAGAAACGATTATGCATCTCGTAGGAATGTAATGAGTTTGTCGTAATTAGTTTACATTAATAACCTTAAATACTTACCCCTGGTATATATCAACACTCGAACATGCACTCCAAATCAGTCATATGATGTTGAAACATTATGGCAATGAAAAAGAACAAGAAGTAGAATTAGTGCTAATGAGTCTGTCTGTCTCGTACATATACGAATCATCAAACAGCGTCTCATAAAGTTTGTGAACTCAGACGTCGAATGACGAAACTAGTAATAGTAATAAAAAAATGTACACAGGGAAAAAAATGTTATTATTATTGCTATCAAGAGGTAAGTCAAGTTAATTGCTCGGATGTAAGAAAAGTCATGTGCTTCGACTACTAATTTGCACTAATACCCCTTCTACCACTTGCTCACTCAAATGTCTGATACTTTTAAATTTTATCCTTTTTTCAATGTCATTTATTTTTACGAGTACACACACTCAGCATGTCATTTCAAAACCACCACAAGGCTTCGATCGTAAAATCGTAAAACGTCAATTCGTAAAAGTCCTCTACACTACAACAACATGTGAGTCTGATGGCGGGAAAAGTCATGAAGTAGCCAGTCGCTCAGTCTCTCTGTCCGCCTGTCTGTCTTTCATTCACAACAAAAACAACAAAATTGCTACTTTAAGTAAATGTAAATGTACATACGAAGCTATCGGTAATAAAAAAAAACTTGAATCGATTCAAAGCGAGAGAGACGATGTCTAGAAGAGAGGGGGAAGGTGCGTGGTGGTTGAGACACTCGATTAGTGCAGCCACAACAGGTTGCTACAATTTGGTTACTTTATTCGTTTATCTGTTCTTGTACTTTACTTTAATGAGTCTGTTTCTTTCCGTCCAGACAGTATACAGTCAGTCAAACAATTTCGTCACTTTCAATTAGTAGGCTCCGATTTTGGCTCATTAACAGTGACGAGACAGACTCAAGACATTGCGGCAATTACGACAATTGCAATTGGCATACTCCGACACTTTAGTGTCTCACTTTTATCATTTGTCTCGTTTATCTCGTGGAATGAAGCAGAAAAAAATGGAAAAAGTTGCTTTTGCCAACCAATACAGAGGAACAAAAAATTCTACAGAGTGTTCCATTATGAATTTTGTTATCATTATTATTATTCCATATTGTTTGGTACACTGTACTTGAATTTTAAATTCTATTATACATATTATTATTCATTTATTATGCGATAGACAAAAACCAAATTATCATCCAAAACCAGTTTTTAACAAGGAAAGCATTTTGGCTTATATGATTTAATCATATAATTTGTTGTTTGCAAAGTTTGTTCACCTTGTAGGACTGATTCGCCTAATGTTAGAAAAAAAACCACCGAAAAAGTGCCAAATACGAGATTTGGCCAACAAGTGGTGATTATGGTTTCGTTTAGTTTGGATGCATATGCATAAATGTGCTAAGACATGATTATGATTAACTAGATTATTACTAAATATATGTGGCGTTGATGATTATGCTGATTAGTAGGGCTCGTGTTTGACGTGTTTGATGATGATGGACAGATTTGAGGGAGTGTGTTGACTAGTGTTAAAACATAAAAAATATACGAAATGGGGACAAGGAGACGAGTGATGACTGATAACCGAACCAAAAAAATGTTGACCATTCAGTACAATTTTTATTTTTACAATCTAAGATCCTAAAAATTGTATCACCATTGTATTATTTGATCTGCATTTTTTACGTCCAATTATTGAGAATTGCAAAGTTAAATCCGTGCCCAAAAATCAAGGTTCAAAGTCTCCTTGATTCGATCGATTTCGGCAGTGTCGAACTAATTGCCACAGCCAAACAAAAACGATGACACTTTTCACTTTCATTTCACATCTCATTCACTTTCTCCCCTTCAAGCTAGCTCCCTGTCCTTTGCCATTGACGTGGTTGACTGCTTGGTTGGTTTGATATCGTTTTTTATGTTCTTTTTTCGTTTGCTACTTCTCCTTTACTGCTTTGTGTGATATTCGTGTTCGTTTTAATGATGATAAGTCTCGACTCTCGATAGTATCGACCGAGATGTGTGTGTGTGCGATGGCTACTACAACTACTGAGTAATGAGTATGAGACTAATGGCACTAATACTAATAATAATACTACCAATGTTGAGTGTCGCGCCAAAGGCATAGCGTAGCAATGAGCCTTTGAATGGGCATCAATTCAAAGGCTCATTGCGCGCGTTCTCGACTGAACCGTATATAAGACCAGTGATGGCATTGGTTGGTTGGTTTATGAACGCCTCGCTTTCTTTCGGTGTGTTTGATGCTTAGCTTCACTCGCGTATTTACGTAAACATTTCTACTTTGTATAAACCAAATCTGGTTTTCGCGCTTGATTTGTGTTTGAAAATTTCTTTTAAATATCCAACTTTTCCCCTCTCACTCGCCTTAAAGAATGAGCTCACTCAATCTCAATTGGAATTTTCCCAAATCATCTTCTTCCTCATCTTCCGTCACATCACACTCGCTCTCCCTTCTCAAAATGCAACTCCTACCTTTTGTCTTTCTACTGTCGCTCTTCCTGAGTCAGACTGCAACCAGCCTCGTTCAGGCTGTTCCAGTTCCTAAAACTGAGGAAACTCAGAACGACATCACCAAGCGCTCCCTCTCGCCCTCACAGACCGAAGAATGGCGTTCACTGCTAGCTCAAATGACCCACGAGAATCCGTGCGGCTCAGTGGAGAACTATCAACTGTGCACCCAGTGTGGCAAGTCTACCGGAAATAATGAGGCTTTCTATTTGTGTTGCGTCAACACTGACGATGTTCGACAGTTTTGTGTCAAGTTTTTGAATTATACCATCCCGTGACTCGCATAGAAACCCCCCTGAACTCACTTGAAAAGGCCCTGAATTACTTAGAATTACTTACTACTTTTGTACCAAAAACTTATTTCTCTTATTGTAAACACCTATATGCAAACATTTGACTTGCACAATTTGTCACATACATTTTGGATGGCACGAAATTTCTGAAAGTTTTAACGATCGCAAGTCAAGAGAAAACACTAGAAAAACGCCATCATCACCTATCAAGTACATCTAATCTGCTGTTGACTTTACGTTACCACTCTTTCCCTACGATCTCTCCCCAACCGACAGCAGAAGAAACAAACAAACAAAATCAGAAACAATCAATTGCGATCAATCGATGACCGTGAAATAAATCAATCACAAATCGGATCAATGCCAAAAAACGTGTCTCAAAGCGAGTGCAAATCACCCTACGAAAGTATATTTTTGCTTATGCACGCATTTACGTTATTTATTTATTGAATCAACAGCCAACCAATCAATCGATACCCAATCAATCAATCAAGTCTTGCCACCCAAACATCACCCCCCCATCAATGATAGTATTTTTACAACTCTCGGACTCTCTTGACTCGAAAGAGTTTCAATGCTGATCGATTCGAGAGTCGCGAGCATCGAGGTGGCATGTTTTGGCTTCAATGATAAGAAACACTCAAAAAATTATTTATCACTTTGACTTTCCAACTTATGACAAACAAAGTTCGAATCCTTGTTCTTATTATTTTATCCCCCTTACTTCCTTACTTCTTAAGTTTGTCCCCAATCTTGATTTAGTTCATACACTCTTTATTTTCCTTAATCACTAAACCAAATATTTCTAGCTCCAATTTACCCCCAATTTAAAATATGCTAAAAGTATTATTATTATTTCTACATGTCCGTTTGTAATTAGATATTGTTTTCTTATGTACAATAAAATAAAAATTTGTAAAAATATTTAATAAATAAAAATAAAAGCAATTACAATTAAAACAAAATTTTCTTTATTTTTTTTTAATTAAACCAGAAACCAGAACCTTCTTGTTCATATATGAACGTTTACATTAAATCTTATATTTAAGATAATAATAATAAGTAAATATATATACGAGTAACAAAGTATATTATATTTTTTATATGATTTCGATTATGTTCTTGTTCTTGTTGACAATCTCTCACTCGATGCTACTACTGTCAATGATGATAAATAATAAATAAATACTCAAATCAGGCCATCCCGAACAGAAACAAAAAAAAATCGGAGAAAATGCACGCATATTATACCTTTGAGGCCGATGAGAGCATCTCTAATTGCGATATTGATCAGGGGAAAAATACCCCACATACAAAGTATGTAGAAAGAAGAAATACAGAACATATACATCTGACAAACTGGAAAACAAAAAAAATAGTTTGACATTTCGAGTACAAATAAGAAGGGCAGAAACAGGCACGAGGACGACATATTATTAGAATATTATTTCCAGATTTTTGTTGTTTTTTTCAAATGAAAGGCACAAAAATGGAAAAATTTGAACACAATTCGACTGATCAGTGCAGTGAGTATCTATTGATTTGCAAATACGAGTACATTATTATATTAAAAGTAATCATATAAACATAGAATAATAAATATTTAGGCACGAGTTGCAAGGTAATTATTAAGTACAGGCACATTTGGATAATTAAGGCAAACATTAAAGCTACTATATATTATTATTTGTGACATCAAAGCTGTGGGTGAAGTGGCAGATATTGCAAATATTAAATTATTTGTGAATTTAAAAAAATTGAGATTTTCTGTAATTTATTTGAAATTCAAATTCAAACGTCCGTCTGAGTGGCTGCTTGCAGATCGGACTTTTTGAATGTTGGTCGAAGTTTCTTCTTCTTTGCCTCCAAGTACTCGGCCATCACGGGGTTCGATTCCATATCTGTGGAATTTAAAAAATATTAATTAATTGATTAATTTAAAAATGATTAATAAACTAATTAAAATAAATAATCAATTAAAAAGTCATTAAACTATACACGTTTATTAATATAAATTCACAAAAGCTATCAATCAAATCTTACGTAAAATTGAACTATTACATTGGTACATTGTATTGGTACACAAATACAATGATAATGTCCTCCCCTCTCATTCTCCCCGCATCCTAACATCCGAAAGACATAAAAGTTCAAAAGAGCCTTTTTGCGCAATCAAATCAAATCTTTACATTATTTAATCATTGTGTGTCATATATAAAATGTATAAAAACGAACTTTGAGTATCATCATATCTTGAGTATAAAATCATCATACATATATTATGTAAGTCACATGAGACTGTGTTTGGTGAGTGCAAAGCTAGAGCACACCGTCGTTTAAGGGGTTTATGACTTGAGCATAGTAGTGAATAGGGTGAATAGCAAAATGAAACGTGATAAAAAAGAAGGAAACCTGTGACAACGAGACATGAGCTTAAAATGTGCCTAAACTGAAGAGAAAATGATCGTTATCAAATCGTGTGACGTTATCGTATAAGATATTGTTCACTTCACTACTGTTCTTTTGAGAACGCTGCTGCTGCTCTAGTTGAGCACGCTGCGGAACGCCTTGCGCAACGCTTGCACACAAAAAAGACATTAAAAAAACATTTTGGTGAGATGAGTAAAGATGTGTTATCGTGTTTTTGCCATCACCCTTTTTCTCTTGTATTTGGGGTAAGATCAAAATCTCGACTCTCCATTAACAAAAAGTGCATTTGCTGAACAGCTCATAAACAGAAAAATCAGCTGAAGCCACCCGATTGACTGATTGAACGATAAGAAGCAGCCACTCATGAATACATGATGTAACAGGGCACTGGTATTTACATACAAAAAGATACACTCACTATTTGTCTCTTGTTCTTGGGGAAAAAACAAGAAGGAAAGTCTTGAAAACCCTTTTAAAAAATAATACGAGCATATATACGTAAGTACACCTTAGGGGGCCATTACTTACAAGCATGAAAACAGATTTAAGACACTGAGAGTGAACTGGTGCAAACTGGTGATTGTGATATATATCAAGGCTTAACCTATGGCATTATTATTATTGTCTCTCTCGCTGGATATATCAAGAAAGCATATCGTTTATCGCAAATGAGAGTAAAAGTGTTAATTCGCAGAGAGCGAGCGTCACAGCGCCAAAGTGCCTACATATGTACTGAAACCCTCCTATAAAACAAAAACCGATTAAATCATCATCGAACGAACAATCGCGATGTCTTCGTCGGCTGACAATCAATTTGGCAATCGTTTCTACACACAAAGTAGTAACAAAGTAACTTTCATATACTTAATACTCTCACTATTTTTGATTAGTGAGAACAACTGGACTCGCAAGCTCTCACTTTTGTGCATGATTTGTTTAGGTTAAGTTTGGTTTTTTCCTCTCACGATCATGGCAAATCACATGAACGAGTTCTTCTTCTAGTTTGGTTCGAAAATCAAAGATATATTCCTCTAAACGTTTCGTTACCGTACGATACCAAAAAAGTATATCAAGGCCGCAGCAGTACTACGTTTGTATTAAAGTATACACTAAAGTAATAAAGATTTTTGATTGTGCATATAAATAAATATTATTATACAAAAATATATATACACAATATCTCAATCATATGATGCGTATACGATTTAGTGCGTAGTAATATTTTTCCGATGTATTCCTACATGTGATTATGAGTTGTATGATTTGGAAAAATAATGTGACCATGATGCAACAATTTTTTGGGTTGTGTGATAGCTGAAAATTTACCCAAAAAAGTGTCAAAATTTAATCACGTAATAAAATTTGTTCACTTTGAACTTGAACATAAAAATAAAAATAAAAACACGTGCAACTGGCCTTGAACGCTTTGTTCCCCGTTCGATCTCCCTCCCTCTCCATTCAATTAATCATCAAATCCTTTATCGAGCCACAAAAATGAACTAAATATGTAATATATTTATAAAAGGATAGATAGATGTGTGTGTTAGATTTATATGAAGATATAATACATCATCTACGTAATACAGAGAGACAGACTTGCATACCAAAAAATTCTGTCACATGACTCTCCACTTTTTTGAGTGTGTACTGGAATCACCAAATGATCAGTTGACATTCACTAAATCATACCTCATCCATGTGATATATGTCTCCTTACTGTCTTATGCATAAAAATGAATATGTAGATAAGTGCACTAGATATTATTACTATTTCTGTATAATATTAAACAAAGATGAAAGAGAAAATGTGTACCGACGAGTAAAGAAAAAAACGGCAAATAGGTTCTTCACTTGAGACTTCACCAGACAGACAGTCTCGTGATTGACACTTTTTTGGCACATTAAAAAATGCATATAAATAAATAACTGAGATATTTTTAGATTTTATTTTATATACTCAATTGAGGGTGGTTATCTTAGGTTAAGTCTAGTTGTTCCTTAAAAAAACAAAAACTGAAAAATAGTACATTTTTGGGGTAATATGTCCTGACTAAATCAAGCTTTCCTGTACATTGTACACTGTACAATCCTGAACTGTACAATCCTTATTTATACAATCCTGAACTGTACAATCCTTATTTATACAATCCTGACCTGTACAATCCTGACTTGTACAAGCATGTAAAAATATAGATTTGATTCACTTACCCAAAAATTTTCGGATAAACTGAAGCGAGAGCGCCATACTCAAATCGTGAACATCGAAAGTACTGGTCCCAGTGCGTCCCATACTCATTCCACTCACCAGCAGAGTGAACCAGCTCATAATGAAGGGCAAATCACACTGTTGAAAGTGCTTACTACCATTAATAGTCCAGGACTGTCGCCGATCGGGATCATCACCCTCCATCAGTGTCATCACTTCTGCCAATTTCCGTAGGTTGGGTGGATCAGCAGCCATAGTTTCGGTATTGATGGTGAGCACTGGTTGTGGTATCAATTCAAGTGATTCGTCCTTGATTGGATAAGTCCACGCGTCCAGGGCTACAACAACCTTGAAACGAATCTCAGCTGCGGCTGTCATGAGCGCAGTCGCTCCACCCATTGAGTGTCCCATAATAATAGCCCGATCCATATCGAGCATATTCTCAAATTCGGACTTGTTAAAGGCGGGATCAATGAGATTGTCGAGCTCGTAGCCGGCATTGAGTGCTTCGAGCAAATCGAGGGCTCGAGAGCACTCTCGCACACGATGGTGAATTTGTTTGTTGCGAAAATTGTAAATCTGTGGCGAGTGCTTGTGCACGGGAACGTAACGAAATCGTATCCAAGCCATCTCAAGATGGGCAATGTTGGTCAGGGCAGACAGAGCCTTTGGTGGGATATAATTTGGATCATCGATTTCATCGCCAAAGTCAACTTCATCCGATGCGTCCACTTCATCAACTCCTTGAGTTGGTGGCACAAGTTCTGCCTTTTCATCCATCACTCCATCAGCGTCAACTTGATCAGGGAAAAAGTTTGGATTCGAATCCCGGAAGGAGTACCGAGCCCGTCGGGCAAAGTAACTCAAGCAGGCAGTGTTGTCTCGATGTTCCACCGCTGCGACCACAAACCCATGCGAAGCCAACTCAATACACATGGTCGAGTAGGTGGTCCTACAGGCGCCCAGCCCGTGCGAGAACACAATAACCGGATACTTTTGATTGCTACTCATGGGCTTCACATTTGGTATTGCGGGTATGAAAAAGTGGCGATTCGAATTCAACCGCAACACCATTCGTCTCAGCCATTTGGACCGAATTCCGGTAACGTCCGTATAGCCGAGTCGGTAGTTTTCGTGTGGCAACCAGTTGGGCCACAGAAGTGCATTCTGTGGCTTGTTGGGATCGTCTTTTGCCGGATAGAAGAGTCGAACCAGTACTCCGCCCTTTCGTGAATAGCCAACCATAAAATCACGACATCCAATCTTTTTGAGTGGACCGGTAGGAAGGGGCAAATGATCTCGACCGGATGTTTTGAGCGTTTTGGCGTCACGCAAACGATCGTGAAGCTTGTTATTACGTTTAGATGTTTTGGTTGTTGATGATGATGACATGATGATTATCAATCAATGAAAATCTTATCAATCGTAATAAATCAAAGTTAGATGAAGCGAGAAGAAGAAAAATCCGTTCAAGGCCAAATTTTTTGAGTACGCTCACTCTCTCACAAGACCAAATTGATAAGATTCGTATCGATGAAGTGACGATTGCAATCGATAATAGAAGGGAAAGCCTAAAAAGAAAAAATAGTAAAAATTAGCACAATTCAGTGTAAGTGAAATCTAATATCTAGTATTTAATGTTTACATAATAATTGGGCACATAGACACTAAATCTGGCTCATCGCCATTCTCCGAAATACTTTCCCAGTAAAAAAGATTGCATCAAAAAGTTGCAAATCATATTATTTGTCTGGGTACAACATCCAAAGGTCTAGTTTCTATTATCGTAAATATATCCTGAGAAAGCTAGACTTGAACTAAACTAACTAAACAAAAGTCACATGTACGAAGGTACAAAAGCAAAAATTTGGCAGCAACCAAAAAAGCCAAACATAAATGTGCAAAGTCTAAAGTCTAAATAACACACAATCAAACAAATCTCGTGTACACAAAAAGAGCACGAGATGAGATCATAGAAAAAATATTCAAGTGAATATTTTTTCTCGTGATATCCTCAGGATGTGTGAATGTACCCAGTGATGCTGAAAGTTGATATGTACACGAAATAATTAGATTTTTTTGGCATCTTAAACCACTTACTTGAAAAATATCTTGAGATTGAGATAGCCACCAACAAATACAAAACAAAATTTGCAAACCCAGTAAATAAGTAAGCAAGCTCAGATCTGTGATTGTTTTGACACAATTTAGACAGGACAATTTTTTGAAAAATTCAATATTTCTAGCTACAAAAGAGAGAAAAACAAGTTTAAGACTAATTGTGGCACAAAAGATTAAATTTAAGATACGATTACCGGTTAAGTTGAGCAAATTGCATATGAGATTGAGTCACTTTTCTGGTGGCTGAGAAATTTTGCAACAGGTGTGTCTCTGTTCAGCCGCAACAAAATATGTAGCAGCAAAATCAATTTAAATGTTTACTTTGGTTGTGTGTGAGTTTGCAGTTTAAGTGACAATCGTGTGTGTATTGTGTTGATTGGAGTCGTAATTTCGAGATCAATTTTGAGTGTGTTTACCTACTAATTTCGTTATTAATGTCAACACAAAAGGGAATTTATTAAAGGATGGACAGCATCATCATCATCATTAAATTTTTTGGCCAGTTCGCGCCTAAAAAGTTAGCCGTCCTACATTATAAACGAACAATTAGTGGTGTAATTTCGAGAGTAATTATAATTGTGTAATAAATACTTACGTAAAGGTGAGTGCGCTCGGTGTGACTGTCATCGGTGCGTGTCCTCACCACTGACAGCTGATTGAGTAGCAGTGAGTAATACACGCGTACATATAAACAACATTGATACATACGCTACAGTGAGTTGAGTTAGGCGAGCGTTGCTGCCATCTGGTGAGCTAGAATGTAACTATAAGAATAATTTTTTTGTTTATATTGTTCAATTTAGTAAATGAATGACTTGAAGTCTTTGATTAGGTTGAATACTTCTGATTTAACACAAACAACTTTGCAAAACCATTCGTAAATGGATCGTCGGGATAAAGATTGAGATCCATTCTTTTGTAGACAGAAACCAAAAGTAGAAAATAAAGCAAAAACACAAAACTTGAAATCGAAACAGAAAGCAGCAAACAACAATCAAATACACATTTTGTTTTTGGAATTACAATTTCAAATTATTTTATTTTTACAAAAAGTTTACACACAAGTCTGCGCATGCTCATAGACTTAAAGATATATATAGTCATCAGAACTTGAATACAAAATTATCATTACGTTTTTCTTCTTTATGTTGTAATTCTGTTTGCTGTTGTTGAATATTCATTTTCGGTTCAAACTTGTGAATATGTAGAAATAAGTTTCTAAATGAACCACCAATAGGTGACGGTTGTGTCGAATGAAAATCAGTAATCGAATTACTAGTTTCTTCTTCTTCAGTCACGGTCGTTTTAACTTTAAAATTCAAACCATCCGAACCGCTTTCTACATAACCGATATCATTTTCTCTAGTTTCACTTTCATTTCCATTTTCAATTTCTCCGTCATTATCGATCCTTCGTTCCAGCCGTGTAGGTCTCGACATTTTAGGCGCGATTAATAACGAATGTAATTCAGATAGAATTTCTGGTGGAATCGACGAAAATGATGGGGAGGGCGAAGACCGATGTTCCGCAACTAGAAATGACAAAATAGGCACAGATAGAGTTTCGTGAAAGTACTCTATCAATTTAACACGAAAGTGACGCATGCTCAGTAGGGACTTGAGAATATGACGTTCGATGGAATTGAGATGGAATGATTCTATTTGATGGATCAAATTCAACGCTAACACAACAACAAACACAAACACAATTCCTGATGGTGACTTCATTTTTTGTTATACTAATAAAGTTGTATATTATAAAACGTTTGTTATTCAAAAATATGAAACAATAATCGTTTTATATAAAAGAAAAAGTAAAAATTAGCAAACATAAGAGAAACTAGTTTTAAGCGTTTAATTCTCAACTAAAAATAAAACAAAGAATTTGAGCGTAACCCTTCAAGCGTAAACGAAGACAATGCTCATATCATACTAAAGACCACAAATAACCGGCTGTCCTTTATGGCTAATTAATTGGATCATATTTTACATGACAAACAATTATGCCTCTTTTGTTATGTTTTCTTATAATAGCATTTTAATGACAATTATAAATTGTGCTACCTTTTATGATGGTGACATACTGCAATGACACCAACCGGGAAGGCTAATATTATCATTTCTTGAAATAGAAAGTGAATATATATTTATGTAATAAATATAAAAGTTAGTAAAGTTGTTTGAATTCCAACAAAATAATTTTAAATAAATAAATTTAAGATTTTTTTAATGAACTCAATTAGGAATTAATTCATATTTTTATTTTTAAGAATATATAAAAAGAATATGCTTATGTAGGATATTATCTAGTAATTTCAAAATAAAAATAAAAATAATTTAATTAATTAAAATATATTAATTTTTCATATTTGTCTTACAATATGAAACGATTTGGTGGTGATTCGATAGTTGCCAAACAAACGAAAGGCACAACTGTGAAACAGCCGACTGTGTTGCAAAGTTTCCGCCTGCCAGAAATAGAATTTAATATTCATTTATAATCATTTTAAAATTCAATTAATCGTTTAATTTAAATTTACCTTTATTAAATTTCGTACCACAATTGGACCAACACCTTGTTTGCTTCTATAACACTGGTAAAATACTCGATTTTGCTCACAATTTTTTTGAAAATACTTCACAACAGCCGCACACTGGCTGATTAGCAGTAGCTCATTAAAAACAATACCAATCACCGCCAGAAGCAGAATTAGCCGTAAAACCAGTGTCAATTCGTCCACAAAAAAGAAATGCATAAAACATGTAACACTGAATTGAAATGAAGCACATGAAGAGAAAGGTGAGATATGGTGACCAAAATCGAGCATATTCCTTAACATGTTTACATAGACTACAAATTTGCTCATTCACCCTAATGTAATTCAACCAGAGACGAGCGTGTAATTGACGGTTCAATGCAACACTATTTTGGAAGTTTCGAATTCTGTGCAGTTTTAAATTAATTTCATTCATTTTGCTCAACAGACTTTTCTGTTGGATTGTGATGTATTTGCATGTTAGAATGACGTAGAATGCTACATTGAAAATAACTAAGTGAAAAAATTGATTAGTCTGTTTGTTTATAGCAATCTTTAGAACAGAAGTAGTATAATCACTGACGACATTTGTTTGGAAGTTAGGTTTGGGTTAAGTTAGACTTTGATTATATTTGGGTTAGGTTCAAGTTAAGCTTAATTTAGGCTTGGTTAGGTTTGGTTTGGGTTAAGTTTAGGTTAAGTTTAGATTTAGGTTAGGTTGGCATTAGGCTAGGTTAGGTTAGGTTTGGAGAAAACTTTGAAAACCATAATTAACTTACAATGATCGGCATAATAGACGTAGAGCGGATTAAGCAGCAGCCAAAATACGAGCGATGTCAAATTTAAATTGTAAACCGAGTTTATGAAAAACACATGAACATAGGTAAAAATAGTACTTGCAAGATAAAATGTAACTTCCATCGTGAATTCAAATTTTTCAAAGCGTTCTCTAAATGCACACATTTTGTACAGATCATCATAATTTCGATTGCCTTTTCTTTTTCATCCTTTTGGGGATCAAAATAAGATATTTCTTTTTAATTGGATTATTAAGTAGAAATCCAACCCAACTGCAAATGCACAAGAATGCAGCTGTCAGAGCTACCAAGTTGAACTGCTTCCAAACAGATTTGGGAAACATTTGATGATAAAAGTTGTATGGACTGGTGGACAGTGATGCCAAATCGATGCGAAAGAAAGGACGAGATTCGGATTCTAGTCCGAAAACGCCGTACAAACAGGTCAAAATGAACAAAAAAACGTGAAAAAGTAACATTTTTTCACTTGTGTGGTACTGAAATTTCTGCATTTCCCAAGACGGATCAAATCAAACTCACTGTAATGAGCATAGAAGCTAAGTTGAATAACAAAACGAACTCTCTCCTTGAGATTTTTAAGCATAGTTTTTGTTTGGTTACGCAATCATAAATGAACATTATTTCAAGAATTCTGTACAATTGGCGACATTATATAAAATAATATATATAAAATCAATATATCTACAAATTTTTAAATACCTGTAATTTATTATCCAATTTCTCAAATCGCGATTAGATTAATGAATCATTAGTCAAATTGTTTTGCACACATATTATTTTGACTTTATAGAAATCATTTTTCATTTACATTTGTCACATTTTCTTTCCGGTTCTGTCAATCAATCAACAAAAATGAAAAATGTTGAAAATTATTTTTAAATAACATAATTTTTTACAATCTTAAAATATATATTGTTTGTTCAAAAAGTGCAGAGATATAAACGGTTTGTTTGTTAACATTTGAAATGATTTAAAAATGTAAAATCAGTTATATTTGAATACATAATAGTAAATGTTAAGCAATTTATAATTTCTGATTTTTTTTTGCATTCTAAACCATCTACATTTCTATTCATCCTTCTCATAGGCATACTTCCAAATGTTGCTCAAACAAACGGACGAGTGAAATCGATAGAACAACATAATGGGCACTGTGGCATGTGACATAATCATCGAAGCAAACTCGCCATAGTAGTGATGGGACGCATGATGCACCTCCACTGATTTGAGCTCAAAAGTATTCAAAATCCACAATGTCACATTTAGTATGAGTGCGAAGATGATCAACTCTCGTCCCGGTTTACGATAGCGCACTTTAGGATTGTTTGCACACCGACGCAGTCCGTCCACTATGAAGGGACTCTGTATCATCACCTGTGCAATGGTGAACAGATCGATGACTGAAAGGAGTAGATTGTTTGCCCGTTCAAATTGTGGCTCGTGAGTGTCGAGAATGTTTGCAATGATACTCAAGGAGTAGTGAACGAAGTAGAACGGTATGGGTAGAAGTACTAGAATGTCATCCATAATGGTGAATGCATTGTCCCGATGGTGGGCGTTTACAACGTCCAGCCGCTGAATCTTAACATAGGCAAGTGGGATCACAATGAAACAGCATAACGTCAGGATGGCCAATTGCAGTGAATAGGTAGCCATGCTAAAGTGCGAGTAAACGTCATTTTTGATTGTCGAGAAGAAGATGACAATTGTGATCACGATCATCAGGAGGAGGGCCAGGCCCAGGAAGAGGCCACGATTCGAGGCATGACAGTCAACATTCATAGATAGGCCTGTGCTTTTTAATTGGACTTGCTCGTTACCGTCCTCGTCTTCCACAACTTCTTCCTTCATTGAATGAAACAGGGACTTATCGTTGACTTTTCCTGAAGAAATGATTGAAAAATTTAGATTTGGCATTACTAGATTAAACTTAAACAAAACCTAACCAAATTACTTACCAATATTAGTCCAAATCATATACCAAACCGACGCAATTGCAATGTTGAACTCAATAGTAAACGGATACAAGTACGGCAGTGCACTCATCGACTGATTGCTCACAATAGCCAACCGTGAACAATTCTGTGTATGAATCAGATGCTCACGAAAGGGCTGATCATAAGTTTCGAGCATACTTTCGAACGCATCTGGTTCGGTCATATTTTCTCCCAATTTTCGACTAACATAGTCTTCGATCACTTCGTCGGTGATGGTGTCTAGCCAAATTGAGATCGATGTTCCGAGGAGGTGCATCAGTGCGAAACGGGCTAGATTTTGGTACCGGTTTATGATGATCTTATTGGTTTAAAAAATTGAAATATAGATCCAAAACACTGATTTGAAATTGACTTACATTTGAATATTTGAAAGCAATAAATAATTGATAAAACGAAAAAAGGACTCGAATGCAATTGGTCGTAAGTTTCAGAGAGTCTTGACATGTCTCGTCTTTGTGCAAGAAAAAGTATGCCTCCTGTACGATTTGAATTCCTAAATGCATGATACTTCCGAAACTAAAAACTAAATTAAATCGAAAAAATTAATCCCTTTTTTTAATTTAGCACAACTTACTGATCATTCCCGTTTTCAAATAGAAATCATTGGAATGTTTCCCCTGAAAGTACCGATAGCCCGTTTCGATGCCATTCTTACAACCGCCAACCGTCCCACCGAAACTAGCCATCGAAATCGAATCAAAATTTGACCGTTGCCTTCTCGGTTTTGGCTTTTGAACATAGTCGAAAATCATTGCAGTGTTTAGACTCACAGAATCGTATGCGTCATGGTTTGACTTTGATATTGTCGATATTCGTCCATTGTTGATGTTGTTGTTCTCATCTCGACCACCATCCTCATCATCACCCTCATTACCACCTTCATCATCATCATCATAATCCTCCATCTTAATCTCAACATCACCATTGACGTATGGTTTCACAATTTTGAGTGCCCATCGTTTGTACTTGAGTATGTCAAAGTGTAAAAAGCCCAGCCAACCAATGCTCATTAGTGAAATTATAATAAAGAAAATGTCCCTAGCAAAGTTGGAGTGTGCGTTTATGTTCACAAGGGAACACATTGCGCCAGTTATAATCAGCAGGAAGGCATACATGATGGACAGGAAACGGGAGGTTCGAGCCAACTGTTCCGAATTTTCTTTCTTGTGATGCTCTTTCTGGGCTGCTTCATCGTTTAGGTTGTAACTTAGTCCAGCGACTGAAGATATTTCAAGGGTCGGGAATGAAGTGACACTGATCACATCTGTAGGAGAATTGTAGATTATGTTAGCATTTGGTTAATCTTGGGTAAGGTTTGGGTTAGGTTTTAAGTTAGGTTTAGGATAGGTGAGGTTTAGATGGGGTTCTGATTTAAATTAATTTTATAAACCTTTAGGTTAGGTTCTGGTTCTGGTTTAGGTTTAGTTTGGGTTAGATTGTGGTTTTAGATTAGGTTTTAAGTTAGGTTTGGTTTAGGTTAGGTTTAGGTTAGGTGAGGTTTTGAGGAGGTTCTGATTTAGATTATGTTTAGGTTAGGTTCTGGTTTAGGTTTAGTTTTGGGTTCGGAGAAGTTTGGTTTGGGTTAGGGGTTTTTGCTATATATAGGTTTAGATTTAAGCTTAGAATACGAACCCGAGAGATCATGACTGCTTCCATTAGTGCTGCCATTGGATTTATTTCTCTTGGCATTCTTAGCAATTCTGCTAGGCACCGACAGTAGCGCCCCCTTTCCATTGACTGGCTGCGGTGCCGTAGTTCTCAAGCCCAAATTCTTGAAATAGGCCTGATCTTCTTCAAACTGGAAAATGGACGCACTCGAGGGTCGGTGCAGCACTACCGAGGGCACATCCTTGTTGGACACATTGAACTGGGCAATCTGAGACAGTCGCCGTGCGAAGCGTCTCATCTTGATTTTGGTCAATTAAGATCAACTATCTTGATTATACCTTTGGATCCTGATGTGATGTGATAATGATAATGATCTTGTTATTGTGTCGAGTGGCTGTTGTTATTACAGATTATTATTGCAATTATTATTATTACGACTATTATTTACACAAGTGACAGAAAACATTAAAAAATAAAAGAACGCATGAAGCACTTGTTGACTGCTTGACGGAAACTGACACAATGAAATTGGCCAAAGTTTGAAAACACGTCAAAACATCAATCCAACTGCAAACAAAAACCCGAAAGGGGAAAGCAAATTTATGTGTGACAGTTGTAGTCAATGTCAATGTCAATCAAATCAATGCTAATTAGAAATATAACATTGAACACTAGTTTTGTGATTAGTAATAGATCACCATCAACATTTTTGACGCAAATTTGACAGCAGTTTAGCCCCATTGGTATTTGTTTCATTAATATAATTTTTTAATTAAAAATGGTTTGATTTGATTTTTGATTGATTTTGGGGGATGAGATGAGATGAGACGTCTGGTGTGAAGATTATAATGCACAAAATTATTATTAAAGAATTACTCTTTGCGTATCTTATATATCTAATGTGACAGACTGTGACAGGTCGAGTTTGCCTAAAGCGTGACGACCTCGGCATTTCATATGCGACAATCTCTAATGCATACATAATATCACGTAGAACATCCAACGTCAAGTTTGTTTAATTAATTAACCCTACAGTGCGTAAGGCACTAAAAAGCGCAACTTTCTCCACAAGGGTAGTCGGTATGAGACCTACCTAGACAAAACAGATCATGGAAATAACGCAAATCTGTACAAGTCAACAGTTTGAATATAAAAATATATCTCAACAAGTACAAAGAGTACAAATTAGTGTTAAATGGAATTTATTCTGTGATTTATACTATTTCTAGATGACTGGCCCTTTGTGCTATGTAGGGTTAACCATATTCAAAATGCAAATATGCTTAATATGCAATATCAAAAAGCATGTTTGCTAGCTTGCAAACAAATTACCAAACGGTCCATCGTTACTCTAATTCAGTCTAAATCGATGTAATAAAGCAATGTTTGCTCAATTTACTCAAAAAGTCAATATTGATGTTTAAAAATCTCATACCAATTAAGAAGCTCGACAGAAGGTTTCTATTAGAAGTCAATTAAAAATATTTACAAAAAGTTAATTAAATAATATATAATCGTAATAAAAAATAATTTGCATATCAATTCCTGTGTTTCAATCAACTCTATCGATTACATTGATCAACAGATGCAATGCTACACAGTGCAAAACATTGACAATGACATTGTGTCGTATGCATAAATGCAGACGGATGGAGAGATGTAATCCTAAAGTAAAGGTGAGCAAATGGTGCAGATAAGATCAAGGATTCGCTTTTGGACAAATATATAGATATGCACTTAAAGGGTGAACCTGTCCAAATAATCTTTATTAATTAATTTTTATGCAAATAATATCATGTCTGTTGGGCATATTCCTTACGTAAATCACGATCTTATTGTTGTTCCAATGGATTAGACCTGTAAACACAATCTATATTAATATACTGATATACAATTAAACCAAAAAATGACCTTTTGAGGGGAATACGTAATGGTAGATCTGTTTTTTGACGGATTTATTTGTTCAAAAGCATTAAGTCAAACTGTTGTGGATTGTTACTAAAGGATGTGTCCGCCTTTGATGGAAATTGTGATTGTGATTGAAAAATAAAATACAAGAACAGTTTCAAGATTATTTGTTTGTTTGTTTTTTTAGTTAAATGGATAAAACGGAATTTTCAAAGTTCGAGCCTCTTGGGATTATTTCTATTGAAGAATTTTATTAAACTATCATTCACATATGATTATTCGAAGCTACACCTTTTCGAATGTGATCTATGATTTTTAAAAATCGAATTAAAATATCAAATGTTCGAATTAAATCTATCCTTTTGTGTTCACTTCACTTTAATTTCACTTTCTACCTTTTGCAAATTCAAACTCACTTTATACAGACCCACTAACCAATGTAGTCCTTTCCCATGATTTGTTTTTTGAAAATTTTCATAAACAAGACGGTTATCGAGAGAAACAACTGTGGAATGTATATGTTGTGTTCTAATGTTTAGAACACTAAAAATATTTTAGGTTTAAAAATTAAATTAATTAAATTATTGAAGTTCCTAGAATTCACCTAAATTTCTTTGTAAGTTAGTAGTAATTTGAGTACAAATGTACCTATTGTTTTCGAGAATGTGCTTTCTCCTTTAATTTAGCGCATTTTCCTTTTCAGTTGTTTGTTAGGCTAAGTTCTTTTAGTGAATCATTCTATATTCGTGCGTCAAATTTACCAACTGTCCTGTGATTGCATCGACAATTTTATCGTGTACAATCATAGCACAAATATTTTCTATCTCTTAAACATCACTCACCCACTTCACTCTTACACTTTATTGTATTATTTCACAAGTTTTCCTCATTTGAAACATATTTAAGAACTCACACAATGTTCATTCGATCATCATATATTGACATCAGGAGATCAACAGTCATCATGATCCTCTACAACATATTGTAACACTCCACATTACCTTCAATATTATTGTGTTTTATTGTCATTCTTCGTAATCATCCTTTTATTTCCTATTTCACCCCAGTCTGCATTATATTAACCACTTAACGAAAGTATGGTCATTCTTCTCTTCGGAGCAATCTTCTTCTTTACAGTCTATTATTGACTCCTTGTTTAAGTAGTATCTCATCTTGTGATACTAACATGATTCTGATATGGTTCTAGATTAAAGTAGAAAGCTAAATGTAAGGAAATCATTTTGAAGCCATTTTTGACCATTTCCATTATGACCAAAAAGATCGAGATGAGAAGGCCAAACATGTTCATTTAGTGCTAGTGACTAAAAGTCAAATGGTTCTTATATTCACTTTATATTCTCGTTACTTGTTAATTTCGAATGTGTCATTGGAGTTCGTTAGAAAGTTTCATTAATTTCCTTATTGTAAATGTTTTTTATTACTTTGTTAATGACAAGCTTTCCGAGAAGGACAAATGGTAATTTAAAAAATCAATTTTAGAATCGTATGATCGAGTTATCGTGAAACCTTTGACTGTTGTTTCTTCTACTACTTCGTCTGTATCGATTTGTAGCTAATGTTTTTCTGGGAAAGCTTGAATAGATCTATTGACATATTTCTTAAATTCTGCATTTGTCAGTGGACAAGTGGATTTTAGGTGCAAATTTCAAACACTTTCATATTTAAATTGCACTCCATGTTTCAATGGTTGCAAAGTGGTGGATGTGTCATTATCTACAAACTAGTCAAGTCAACTTAAGCTTCATTGGTCGACAACACGGTTGTTAAGAATATTGATTCTATTCGAAAGCCATGATTTTGTTAAAGTTTTTTAGGTTAAAGATAGTGCATTTTTTTAATGTGTGTCAACAACAAAGTGAAAAGTTGTTGTTTTGGTTTTTTAAATTTAATAATCATTTTATATATATATTCATTAATTGCAATTCTATAAAAAATCCATAAATATTTTTATCTGTTTAGAATAACGTTTTAATTAAAAAATACTTGACATTTTGGGAATAATAAACAAATAAATTATTCCGCTCGTTAATTGCTACATCCGTAAACCTTCATCATGTTAAGTAAGAATATTCTTCTCTTTTACATTGCTCAATCTTCAACATTTGAAATTAAAGTATTGTTCAATGCCTTTTATTTATTTATTTATTTATACATATATGTAAGAGTATTTCAAAGTTCACAGCCCCTTGGACCACTATTTCTATTGAAGAATCCACCGCTTCCTCCACCGGCGGAACTGCCACCAAATGCCCCAAATCCTCTTCTTCCATAAGATCCTTGAGTATTTGCATAGTTCGATTCAGCTCTCCGTTGTGCATAAATATTTAGTCCGGGTATTATATGCACTCGCAGCCCTAACGACTCATTTGCAAGGGTCCTCCGCAGTGCTGCCCCCTTGCGGGTAAAAGTCACATGAGACTTACAGCAACAGTAATAGAAAAGTTTGTTGAATGTTTCGCGAAAATCACGATTTGTCGCAGCGTACATATACGAGAATCCACACGAGTTGCCCAGGGCAATGTACCAAACAGTGTCGAGATACTTCTGTGGCACCGGATTGATGGAATCGATTACCATTGTTGCAATAAGCGGTAGCCACATTGCGAGGGATATCAAGTAGACAATCAAGTTTGGCTTCAACAAATACCCATCAGTCAGAATGAAATTGGCGACATCTGGTGGTAGGGAAGAGGATGAATTGTCCTGTTGAAATTTGTATGCCTTGTACTGGAATATGGAACGGGTAAAGTATAGTAGGGTCAGCAGGGTACAAAGAATTATGAAACCTAACAGATAAGGATGATAATCTAGGGAAATCTTCCAGTGGCGTCGTTTTGGACAAAAATTAGGACCCCACTGTTGATAGTGTTGAAGATAAGGAATTGCAGCAGCACAAAGCCAAACCAGTAAAACCAGAAAACCGACACGACATTTTGTACAACAATTTCGATAGTTCAACATGGTGCAATTGATGGTGAAATAGTTGTCCATTGCGAGACACATGTAGGAGAGAACCGTTACGAGCAAACAGGTCAAAGTGACGCACCACTGAAAGTGACATATCGAATCGTTGTTGGACTGGTTAGCCATTATCGCAATTGCTGATGCAGGTAGAACTAGAATGCTGACCAGTAAATGACCGAACGCGAGACTCATTAAATGGGCATTGCCTCGCACTTGAAAAGTGTCCATTACGGTGATGGACGAAATGATAAAGACAGAACCCATCGAGCCAATTGTGGACACAAAACAGAGGAGAACAAGTTTGAATACACGATTCCAGTTTTCTTCTCCACCAATAAGCGGTGGATTGTTCCACATTTGATTTGGATTTACACCTAGGGGTACAAAAAACCCTTAAATTGTGTGTTATTTTTTCGAGAAACGCATACCTGGATATTGATACTGGAAATTCATATTAAATTGATGATTTGGCACATATCTGCTCGATGGCTCGTACGATATTGGCGCGCCATCTGGTGGCTGTGGCTCCGACAAAAAGTGCATTTTCGGTTCAAGTCTAGATGGTATAAAAATAAAAATTAACATGTTATTGACTTTTATCGTCAAAATATATTACTCAACAATTTCACGCCAATTACACAACAATATATATTATCTATTTCCACGGATGATTTATTATGTGCTAACAATATTATTTATTAGACACACATTGAATAAACGAACAAAAGTGCAATTTGAGTAAGGAAAAGTTATTTTTCTCTTTTTTGTACAATTTTTTTGTTCGTCGGAACAATTATTTTTCCTTTGCATCTTGTTAAAGTGCTAAAATACAAATTACACAATATATTCAGGATCTAATTACACTATCACCCTGAAAAGATCACTTCACTGCAGTGCAGACACACAATTTTTGTTGTTGGCTCATTCATTTTCATTATAAAGTAACACAACAATTCCCTAGTGATGTAATATAACATTTGCATAATAAAGTAGTGTATATAATAAATGTGTGTCTATGATGTAATATATGATGTTTATTAGGTTGAGTTGGCGGTAAATAAATAAAAAGATAATCGTTATTTTTTCTACAAGTTTTTTTACATTTAAAAGATATTTTGCTATTTTGTTCATCACCAGAAAATATCTAAAACAGAAAAAAAAAATTATCCCTTTTTTACTTACTGAAATCAAATAGTAAAAGAAAGATCGTTTGAATGAAACTTTTATTTTTATGGCGCGCTCAAATTAATTACTACTCTGTGGCGAGATGGTAAAAGCGAAATGTTAAATAATAAATAAAACAAGACCAGAAAAAGAGAGTTCTCCTATAATTCTAGTTCTGCTTTTTGGAACTTGAGTTTTATTGCTTTGCAGAGAATGAGTATCAAGTTAATGAATTATAAAGTAAATGTGGCTATAAATTAATAAAAAAAAGTAAGAATCAGAGTTCCTGGAATTTCATTAAGAGCATTTCCCCATTTTTGAATTTGTAGACTAGTTTTGACTTTCTTTTCAAGTCCAGAAACAGCAAATGTTTGTAAATAAATCTTAATTTTCTTTGAAATATGTTGGCCTCTGTTTGTCCCTTAAAAATTAATTAAATATATGAAATGTGATTAATTAAATTAACATAATAATTTAGAAAATAAACATATTCTCTCATTTTATGAAAATATATAATTAATCCGGAAAATTTTACAATTTAATTAAAACAGGAATTAATTAATAATCGAGTTGACATTGAACATAGCTCAAAATAGACTTGGTACTATACTTGAGACCCAGTAGTGTAATCATTGTAGGAATTATTTTAAATTTGATGATTAAGCAATCCAAAAGATGAGAATATTCTGGACTTTAACATGATGAACGATTCCGGATGGAGCAATTAATGAACGGAATAATTAATTATTTGTTTATTTTATTCCCAAAATGTCAAGTATTTTTAATTAAAATGTTGCTGTAAACAGAAATATTTATGGAATTGCAATTAATAAAATGATTAAATTTAAAATTCCCAAAACAACAACTCTTCACTTTGTTGTTGACACACATTTAAAAATGTCATTTTGTATTAACGAAAAATCAAACATTTATTTTTATCCCCAATAAAAATGAAATCAAAATTGTCAAAACAGCACAAAATTATATTTCTTTCCAATTATAATTTTGTACAAATAATGAATTATTATATTTGTGTTAAGTAATAAAATAAAATAATATAAAATTGAGGAAATTGTATTTTCTCGCGCTAGTTTTCGTTAATCGAATGAAATCGTAAATGTCAAAACAACAAATTACAACAAATGTTTGGGTTTGAGTAAGCAATCACAATTGTCTCGCCTGTCATCATCATGATTTTGTTTGTTTGAATCTTTGTCAAATCGCGCCCAGAACAAAAAAAACATTTTATTTTTAGAATCATAAACATTGTCTGTTTTCAGACTGATTAATAAAGTTATTGATTTTTTATTTGCTAAATGTTCGGTCATTGGGAAACTAAAATAATCTAACTATAGAAATGTCAAGGCAAAAAAAATAGTTGGTCAAACTGAATTTTAGGTTTTGGAACAAAATAAGTGAAAACAGTCTTACAAAATATCTGCCCATTTTCAGATTTACATATCAAAAGGCGAAACATAACCGGAAATTAACCCAAATTGAATGCAAATGTCATTACTGTTTTTCCTTTCTAAAAATACGAATGCTTTCGTGTCAAAATAGACTTTATCGCAAAGTGAGTTCTCTCATTTTAGAAATGACTATTTTGACACGAATATCAGGTTCAATAGCTTTTGACAAAAGATAAGAAACCTATACATTAAAAGTTTTTGAAAATAATATTCAAAATTTTTATATTATCTAAATTTAATACAAGAAAAAAAAATTGGACGCCTATTGGAATTTGTGTATTAATAAATGTGTTTGCACAATTCAACAATTCAAGATAATTTAAATAGCAATAAAATGTTTGGAATTTAACAAATGAAAAATTCTTTCGTGTAATTTATCACAAAGTGTATTAAAAAAGAGTAAATTAAAAACTCAAAATTCTGAGGACAGCATAGGTACTGTAATAATGCTTTGTAGAATATTAGAATTCTTAAAAGTTGAGTTCTTAAAAATAAAATAAAAATATATTTACCTTTTGTACAAGTTGTTTCTTGATTTGCGTTCGAATCAATTAATTTGAGAATTTAAATTAATTTTGGTATACCATTAAAACACGCTTTACTGGTGGTTTATTTTGCAACTTTTGATCAATTTTTTTGTTCTGGAAAGTGTTGAATATGTTTGCGTTTTGGAACACACAGACAGTACACAAACTACTTCACTTATCGGAGAGTAGAAACCAAATGAAGTGTGCGTTTGTGGGACATATAGTGAACATGTGTTCCAGTGGTGTTGCGCATGCGCGGATTTTTACATAAAACCGCGCCTTTTCACACATATATATAAGGCATTAGATGAAAGAATTCGTTTTTTGGGCAAGTATGCTTGTTGAATGTTTCTTGTACGACTATAGATGATTGTACAAGACAGGATTTTTACAATTCACATTACAATTTGATATTCCCGGTCTACTTAATAAGAGCCTAGATGCTCTTTTTGGTATTCGTTTTGATTAATCCAAATGTGTAAACTTTTATTTCAGTTGTGTGTGAAAAAAAGTGAAAGATTTGTTTTTATTTTTGCAAAAATCTACAAATGTCTAGACACAACAGACGTCTGTTAATCTTTAACCTTTATTCTTCATGATCTATCAACCATAGAATTAGCCAAATTTTGTCTCACATTCTCTTGGGAATCTATACATGATTGGATGAGTAACAAAATCTGTCGTGTAGCTTCAAATTGATGAGTAAAATTAAAAGGGATTACGTAATTAGATTGTAAAATTGTCCAAAACATTATTATTCTGAGTAATACAAGATAAAGGTTTATATTTCATTCTATAGACGAAGCATCTATTCTGGGCCATTGTAGAAGCCAGTAACCAGAATTTTAAATGATATATTTGCCCACAAGCATATACACAAATAGTCTATTGAACCGGATATACGTCTGGGACTCATCCCTGTGCTCATATTCGTCCAGTGTGGTTAAAGTTGCCCCAAGTGTCTCATCAGAACCAAAATTGGTAACACGAATCAACTGTTGAATGTTGTCTAGTGGAATAGAAAAGTTTGTTCCAGCTGATGAAGACGGTAGAGTCAAGTTGAGGCTCGAAACATTAAGCGCTTCACGAAGCAATGAACTCAAATTCAAACTCTTTTCTACAATCGGAAACAGAGGCAACGCAAGGTAGGACACATACTTTGGCTCTGTGTGAAGTAGCCGTAAATAGTGATTCAACTGCTCAGAATTCAGACGCGTCCAACAAGTCGGAAATTGTGGCGCTCGGGCCGGGCATTGGCAACACCAAACTGTATCTATGATCATGGTAAGGCAATCGAACAAGAGTGTGATTCCAGCGACCATCAAAGTGGCTTTCAATGTTGAAATCCTCTGAATTTTCTGAGTTTTAATTTGGAAAATTTGTTTCTGATCAGCAAAGTCTTGTAGCAAGTTCCCACTCATTTGGTCCTCTGAATTCGCCTAAAAATAGTAATGGGTGTGATTTGCCAATGATATCGATTGTAGAATTCCATTCGGTCATATGGATAGTGTGTTGAGTGGTTGTCTCCACTGAACGATTCAGCTGTTTCAGCAATTGTCGCCCGTTTGCGTTTGATAGATTTTTTGACTATTTTGATTATTATCAAAATTATCTACGTGAAAATCATTGAAAATGAAATCATAAATCGCCTCTGCTTGCTTCTCATCGGCCGAATCATTTTAAGATATTACCTAAAATTTAGTTGGCAAAGTTCCCTAGTCATTTTATTGAGGGATAGGATTAAAAATTCAATTATAATATTTTTTTGAGCTAAAAATATTTGGTTGGAATCCAAAATTCCTTATTTTTAGGATAATATCCAAGAATAATATGTCTAAAAAAGTACAAAGTTTTAATTTTCACTGAAGAACATGACACTTTTTACCGGTAAATGTGCACATTTACCAGACAATGCATTTTTACAGTAACACATATAAAAATGGGCGTATCCCTACAAAACGCCGAATCGTCAAAACGCCGAATCGTCAAAACGCCGAATCATCAAAACGCCGAAAAGTCACCCGCTGTGCAGCTCTACTGTTCTTATTCAAACAAAGCACACTCATCACAGCAGGTGGTCTCGTTCTTCTGTAGAGGAAAATTAGTGTGCTGTTGACACACACAACACACCCTCGCACACTGCGAGCGAACAACAATAGAGCTATTTGTTCATGCATTATTATGCCACACATGTTCGACTCAACATGTCTTCGACAAAATAATTTTATCATTAAAACGCCGAAACCGTTCGGAAATAAGATTGTAGATTTATTTCTTTTCGGAAAGAGTTCTCGTTTACTATTTGAGGCACGAGGAATCGATTGGTGAACTTTGTTTTGGCGTACAAGTATAGAATTTTACAAGAAAGTGATGGAAACACGTAACTTCAAGTTTCTGAACCAGAATAAATGACTATTACCTTTCGGAATTGAAATTGTGAATCAATATTCACTTTGAAAATAGTTGTCTTTTACTTAATGGGACACCATAAATCAATTGGACAACTTTACTTTGGGGTACAAGTACAGAATTTTACAGGAAAGTGAATTAAGTAAAGGAATTCATTCGTGGAGGTTCTGGGTTTTGAGTGTCAAGTATCACAAATAGAGCTTTTGGCTTTAGTTCCTTTGTTTGCAGTAGCTTGTGGAGATTCACCACAAACACATCACATTCAAATTTCCAACCAAATGTATCCGGTTTGGTTGATTATTCACAAAATCAAAAATATGATTCAAAACAAAGCATCAAACAGCTGATGTTTGTTTACGTCTGCAGCGCAGAGTGACAAGTACAGCACTGACTGTGCGAGAGAGTGAGTGTGCTGCAGACACACACAGCACAAGACCACCTGTGGTGCGGAGAACAAAAGAGCTCTTTGTTAAAGCACTGATGGCACGCGTCAGTCGTGTGTTTGTTTACAGCTTACGACATACCGTAAAATCTCTAATAAGCGCCGCATTCGATTAAGCGCCGCATTCAAATAATCGCCGCATCCACAGCCTGTTGAAATTAATAAGCGCCGCATTCAAACAAGCGCCGCACTTTGTGAATTTATGTTAAATTTTAGCGTTTTGCAATGTAATTTCATTAGAAAAGCTTCAAAGTTTGAGTAAAAACTATGAAAAAAGATTTCCAAATTAATAAGCGCCGCATTCAATTAAGCGCCGCATTCAAATAATCGCCGCAGTCAGAGACCGTTGAAATTAATAAGCGCCGCGGCGCTTGTTTGAGATTTTACGGTATGCTCGATGCAACATGTGTTCGACAAAAAAAAAACGCCGAAAAAAGTGATAAATACCTTTCGGAATTGAAATTGTGAAACTATTTCAGTTCAAAAAGAGCTGTCCTTTACTAAAAAAGGGACGCTGAATCGATTGGACTACTTTGTTTTGGGATAAAAGTTCAGTATGAGGCAGAAAACACGAAAATTCATTTTTTTTGATTCTATCATCAAAACGCCGAAACCCGTTCGGACAAGAGATTGTGGATCTATTTCCTTTCGGAAAGTGTTGTCCTTTACCAAATGAGGTACGAGGAATCGATTGGTCAACTTTGTTTTGGTGTACATGTCGTGTATATTACAGGAATGACGAGTGAACTTGAAATTTCAAGTTTCGGAATGAAAAAAGTTTCTAATACCTTTCGGAATTGAAATTTTTAAGCTGTATTCATTTGGAAATAGTGGTGCTTTACTAAATTAGATGCGATGAATCGATTGGACTACTTTGTTTTGATGTACAAGTGCAATATTTTTCGGGAAAGTTGTCAAAACATGAAATTCCAAGTTTCAGAACGAATTAAAAAGTGACAAATACTTTTCGGATTCGAAATTGCCCGATTAAATTTGTTCGGAATATGTTCATCTTTATCAATTAGAGTATTCTGAATCGATTGGTCAACTTTGTTTCGGTCTAAAAGTCCAATATTTCGGGAGACTGTGACCAAAATACGAAATTTTAATTTACAATCAAATCAAAAAGTTTCTAATACCTTTTCGGATTCGAAATTGTACGATTAAATTTGTTCGGAATATGTTCATCTTTATCAATTAGAGTATTCTGAATCGATTGGTCAACTTTGTTTCGGTCTAAAAGTCCAATATTTCGGGAGACTGTGACGAAAACATGAAATTTTATTTTACAATCGAATCAAAATGTTTTTAATACCTTTTCGGATTCGAAATTGTACGATTAAAATTGTTGGGAATATGTTCATCTTTATCAATTAGAGTATTCTGAATCGATTGGTCAACTTTGTTTCGGTCTAAAAGTCCAATATTTCGGGAGACTGTGACGAAAACACGAAATTTTATTTTACAATCGAATCAAAAAGTGACAAATACTTTTCGGATTCGAAATTGTACGATTAAATTTGTTCGGAATATGTTCATCTTTATCAATTAGAGTATTCTGAATCGATTGGTCAACTTTGTTTCGGTCTAAAAGTCCAATATTTCGGGAGACTGTCTCGAAAACATGAGATTTTATTTTACAATCGAATCAAAAAGTGACAAATACTTTTCGGATTCGAAATTGTACGATTAAATTTGTTCGGAATATGTTCATCTTTATCAATTAGAGTATTCTGAATCGATTGGTCAACTTTTTTTTCGGTCTAAAAGTCCAATATTTCGGGAGACTGTGACCAAAATACGAAATTTTAATTTACAATTGAATCAAAAAGTGACAAATACTTTTCGGATTCGAAATTGTACGATTAAATTTGTTCGGAATATGTTCATCTTTATCAATTAGAGTATTCTGAATCGATTGGTCAACTTTGTTTCGGTCTAAAAGTCCAATATTTCGGGAGACTGTCTCGAAAACATGAGATTTTATTTTACAATCGAATCAAAAAGTGACAAATACTTTTCGGATTCGAAATTGCGCCATTAAATTCTTTCGGAAAATGTTGATTTTTATCAATTCGAGTATGCTGAATCGGTTGGGCAACTTTGTTTTGGTATAAGAATTCAAGTTTTGGCTTAAAAGTGACCAGAACACGAAATTTTATTTTAAAAATGGAATTAATAAGTTTCTAATTCTTTTCGGATTCGACATTGTGCTTTTAAATTCTTTCGGAAAAGCATGATTTTCATTGATTACAGTGCGCTGAATCGATTGGACAACTTTCTTTTGGTGTAGGAGTCCAATATTTCGGGAGACTCTCACCAAAACATGAAATTTCAAATTTAATTTGAATCAATAAGTCTCAAATACCTTTCGGAATTGAAATTGAGTGGTTAAATTCTTTCGGGAAAATGTTGCCCTTTACTAAATAGGACACGAGGAATCGATTGAAAAACTTTGTTTTTGTGTAGAAGGCCAATATTTTGCTGGATAGTGACGAAATCAATGCTGATTTGAACAAAACACAAAACAGCTGATGTTTGTTTATGTCTGCACAGAGTGAGTGTGCTGTTTGCAAACATGTTATATTCCTTTCGGAATTGATAATGTGGATGTATTTCCTTTCAGAAAGCGTTGTCCTTTACTAAATTGTAGACTAGGAGTCGATTGGACAACTTTGTTTAAGTCTGGAACAGAGGAAGATTTTCGGCGTTTTGATGATTCGGCGTTTTGATGTTTCGGCGTTTTGATGATTCGGCGTTTTGATGTTTCGGCGTTTTGATGTTTCGGCGTTTTGATGATTCGGCGTTATGTATAGTAATCAAAAATGGGATAATAATTAATCGCCCCATAAAATTAGTGACTCGCCCAATAGCAAATAATTACTTTTGCCAATAGTAACTTTGGCCAATAAAATTAATTTTTTCCTCCAATAATAAAAGACCAATAAATATCGTAACTATGCCTATACCTAAGAGAAGTATTCAGTGAATTCTAATCAGTTGGATATCTAGTCACCCCCAATTAGTTGGATATCTAGTCACCCCCCAATTAGTTGGGTATCTAGTCACCCTCTAATTAGATGGGTATCTAGTCACCCCCCAATTAGATGGGTATCTAGTCACCCCCCCCAATTAGATGGGTATCTAGTCACCCCCCAATTAGATGGGTATCTAGTCACCCCTCCCCCCAATTAGATGGGTATCTAGTCACCCCTCCCCCCAATTAGATGGGTATCTAATTATGGTAGTCACCCTAAGTAGATCACCCCCATTTGGTTGGTATCTAGCTACCCCTAATGTTTATTGGTCTTGTTACTATTTATATTGGTTGAAAAATATATTGGTCAAAATATTAATTTTATTGGCCAAAGTTACTATTGGCAAAAGTAATTATTTTCTATTGGGCGAGTCACTAATTTTATGGGGCCGTTAATTACCATCCATAAAAATGTAATCATTTGATTAAATCAAATCTCAAAATTTGAGTTAAGATAAAGTGGCCATCCCATATATGGGACACTAGGTTAATATGGATTAAGCAAAAATCGACTTGAAAAAAAACAGTATGCAAAATGTGCCCACTTATGCCTGTTTTGCACTTGTAATAAGACCTTGATAGGTGCATCCAAAAGCAAACTGTGTTCTATATCAACTAATGCAAAAATATACTTTTGTATACATTTTATCAAAGAATGTAATATAACGACAAGTAGAGGTAAAATAATCATTAGGTGCATTTGCATGACTGCAAAGGAACAAAGTTTTAGCGCATTCGGACAAATGCTGTTCAAATCAAATTAAAGAAATTAGCGGTGAATTTGAAAACAAAATTTGAATTCCCGTTTTGAGTTAGAAAGAATTTTTTTCTGATTTTTCTACTACTGATTTGTATTAATTTTATATTTTAAAATGATTCTGGGAATTATGAGTTATTTCTTCAGAGGTCACCTGTTTTAGGTGGTTCAATTATACTAGAGAACAACATGTTAAGTTGTAATTTAACCCAGTATGAGTCTATCTAACAGGAAGAAATGGGGGAAGTTCGCTTATTAAGATTGAGGTACAAACTAACTCGATAACAAATCTCTAAGGGGTTACTAGTGTTTTCAAGAAAATGATTTTTAAAATTACATTGATATTTTTAAAAAGATTTGCTTCGATACTGGTCTGTATTTATATGGTAAAATATAATATAAATTGACAATTTATTGACTTTCTGCTGCAGTCGAAACAAATTATACGTCAATTCCCACAAAGTAATTCAAAAGAGTTTTGTGCACATTCTTAAAGATTGCGGTAGGCGCTGTTTGAGACGGAGGAGTCATCATTGCGACGACAGTTTGATTTGGCCACAATTGAATTTGGGCACTGCACTCGGACGGCGTTGTTGAAGTTGGGATTGTCTGCATTCTGGAACCATCCGAAGCGCCAATTGCAGCCTGCTTGAAGTTGAGAAGGCAGTGTGGAGCACTGAGAGGCAGACGATACGCCACCATAACGTGCGCCCCAGCCATCACTGCCCGCTCCCCACTGGTCGGAGCATCCATTGTAGATGCCAACGCCTCCACCGGGAATCTGAATGTCGAAATGATTAGAGCCAAGATCACCGCCAGTGTTGGTAATCTGCACAACCATCTTCTTTCCGGAAATGGCAGTCGAACTGAAGGTGATCGCATAGCAGGCACAGCAACTACAAACAAAAATTAAATAAATATAAAATCATTAATTTGCCCGCAATCAAGTGCACTTACGAATTGGATTCACTTTGACCGTTGATTGCACCGGCAACGAAACCAAACGAGAGCGAACTGTTGATGGCCACAGGTTGGTTGTTGTTGCAGGTGTATGACTTTCCGGGATTACCACCACCACCGCAGACGTTGGTCACATCCGTACCGACAGCAGTGACACCGTCCTTGGCGCAATTTTTCACAGGCGCACTCACCGGGGCCTTGCCCGACCAACTGCACGATGGCTTACAGCAGTCCCAGTATCGAGTGGTCACACCAGAAGCTTGGCTCGAAACCAGAGAAGCCGAAGCAACCACCAGTATAGCAACGATCAGCTTGTTCATGATGAGTTTTGCTGGAGAGAGACTTGAAAAGAGAAGTTGATGATGTTTTTGCATGGGAACACAATCACTATTTATACAATATCAAGTCTTGCACATAGGAATGGTTGTTCCGAAACATGCCATCTTATCATTGGCTAGAATCTGAAACAGATGTAAAACAACCATTAAACACCGATTCGAGTCAGATTTGTGCCAATACTCAGGTGTTTATCAATTGGGAATGTCACTTGATTGGGGGGATTGATGTTGTTTTCCTGTCTGTAAGATGCGTCAACAATGGTGTCTCCCAAAGACCAAATTAAATTAATTGACACAAAATGTACATTCAAGTATTGAAATGTGTTACTGAATTAGAATAGTGAATTTGATTAGTGAATGATAACTCAATAAAAGTTCAATTATCGTGCAAAGCTAATTGTCGTCATCATTGCGTCTATACTCATATCGTCAGGTTGTTAATCCATCAGCTAAGTTAGTTGCATTGGAGATTAAAAATGGAATAAAATGTAATCTGATCGTAATAACATTAAGCACATGTTGTTTTTAGTTAGCAATACTATTTTGACCACATTTGAATAAAATATCAAGCGTGTTTGTCTGGTATATGTAAAAGTTCATTTATCGTGCTCCCTTTCAATTCAAACAAAACATTAAGGAATTATTAAATTTTGAACAATTCAATAATTTGTAATTTTGAGTAAATTGAATGGAAGTTTGTTTATTAAAATATTATTCTATGTTGTTCTCTGCGTCGCTTGGGTCAATTTGGTGAATTACATGACATGGTGGACCTCCAAATGACAAGAAGCCCATCCATTATTTTATAAAGGGATACCCTTATATATTTTTTCCCAATGAGCTTTTTTATTCAATTAAGTTGAGACTGTAAAAAGTTTTAAATTGAGCTGAGAAACCTTATCCCACAGTTGGTGGACCCAAAAGTGTCCCCAATTGAATTGATGGACATTAGCCACAATTTGGTTGATGGATTTTTATACATCAAATTTGTGGGAATTGGAAAATATTCTGTTATTCAGATTTTTACGATACTCTAAATGAAATTGAATCTCAATAAAAAAAGTGTTTCACCTTCGAATTAAGCCACACGGACGTCATTCGAAAACAGCAAACATACAGTCGTGCATCGAGAGTTCACTTTGATAGGCGACACAATGTTTCAATTTGGCCTCATGATGCAGCACTAACAACAAATGTTTTTAAGGCAATCAACCATCTGGTTAGATCTTATCAAACAACTCAATTTGACATAACAAACAATTTGAGCACACCGTTTGCTTACCTAATGATGCAATGATGTGCCATGATTTGAATTAGAGATTATTTCAAATTAATTAGTTAATTGATATTTTCTTGCTTGTGTATTTTACGTTCAAATGTGGTGCTCCTTTCACAGTATAAAATGGAGTTTCAAATATGTTAATTACTCAAGATCCCATATTGGTGATTTATAAAAAATGGTCAAAGTATCTGTCTGTTTGTTTGGGCTTGCACTGGCTTGCAGGTAAGTAAAGTATTCTCAAAGTGTTCTGTTTGTCTAATTTTTTTTCGTTTCTCACACATTAGCATTGACTCAAGTGTTGGTCAACTTCGCCTGGCGGCCGAGTCTCGTGGAAAGTAAATTGGCTCTGCGGTGAGCACCGCTGACTTGACCACTTATACCGAAATTAGTCAAATCGCCGCCCGAGAGTTTGATTGCTTCACACCAGAAAATGCCATGAAATGGGACGCGACTGAGCCCAACCGAGGACAATTCAACTTTCAAGATGGTGACATTGTGGTGAGTCATGCCACTGGAAAGAAGATTCGAGGTCATACACTGGTGTGGCATAGTCAACTGCCTGCTTGGGTGACAAATGGCCATTTCAGTGCTTCGGATTTGCGTTCCATAATGCTAAATCACATTCAGGGTGTTGCGGGTCACTATAAAGGCAAATTGTACGCTTGGGATGTGGTCAATGAAGTATTGAACGAGGATGGCACAATGCGTAATTCTGTGTTTTACAGTACTTTGGGCAAAGGCTTTGTGGCAGATGCGTTCAAGGCTGCACAAGCGGCAGATCCTAATGCAAAGCTCTACATCAACGACTACAATGTTGAGGGCATCAATGCCAAAAGTACAGGAATGTACAATCTGGTCAAAGAACTATTGGCCCAGAATGTGCCAATCCATGGTGTGGGCCTTCAATCGCATCTAACCAGTGGACAGATTCCGAAAGACTTGCAACAAAACATGCAACGATTTGTTGCTCTTGGACTGGATGTTGCTCTAACCGAATTAGACATCAAAATGAGCCTGCCTGCCAGCTCAGCAAAATTGCAACAACAGGCCAATGACTATGCCTCAGTGGTGAAGGCCTGCTTGGCAGTGTCCCGATGTGTCGGTATTACTGTTTGGGGTATAAGTGATAAATATTCCTGGATTACTAATGGCGCGCCACTGCTGTATGATGATTCGTTCAAGGCGAAACCTGCGTACAGTGCAGTCAAGAGCGCATTCCAGGGCAATTAATTTGTTCTGTTGTATTTTTCAGATTTAGAATTGAATAAATGTTTCTAATAAACCTACAAGAAAATGCTCGGGTCGCAAGCGACCCTCGCAAGGCACTCGCGCGCCAACGCCCCACACCACCCCACCCTACCCTCCACCAATCTCTCCACCACCATTTTCATTTTCAATTGATCGATATAAAATTGCAAATTCTCGTCCATTTATTCAATCGTACTTGTTCTTTTTGAATTACATTCGGTTCAGTTGTAAATTGACTGTGAATTAAAATTTAATGAATATATTGTTTGTACTGATAACAAATGAATTATCCAATCAAACATTCTTCCAATGTCTCCATAAAGACAATGTTAAGATCTTGTAACATTTTCACATGGTAAAATACCAAGTGCTAGTAATCTGACTAGTGTTTGCTTCTATCGTTAATCTCAGTAGGTACCATATCAAATGGCGTAACCAACTTAGTTGGCATTTTGCAATTCATTAAAGTATTCAATCGATTGTAATATTCTCGAGAATATATTTTCGTTCTTTATTTGGTTTTTTTTGGTGTTGCGCTCATCATACTACTCTGGAATCAAATCTCTGCTGTGTACGGTCTGTATATGAATTTCAACACTATCAGTTTGGTTACTCTGTTCATATCTACTTTTCCAACAAAGGCGCATCGTTCGGAAAATATTCGAAGTACACTATCGATTTGTGCGATACGTCGGCTCACTTCTCCACTTTGTCGTCTATTATTTGCAAGTTACAACAAACTATTTGAATTCGTAATTTGTTTCAACTTGTTTCTTTCCACTTGTGTTTGATTTTAACTTATCTAGCTTTATTTTTAATTCTATTTAATAACATAAGAAAGTAATTCTTTATTTAACAAGTCAACCCAAACCCTCCGCGCTCGCTTCGTTTCACTCCGCTCACTGCTCCGGGTTTGCCGTTGACTTGTTAAAAAACCCGCCCTTGGCGGGTTTACCCTCGCCCCCCCCCACACCCCCCCCCTCCACCACTCCATCTCTCTCGGCAAAAAATGTCACAAAAAGTTAAGCAAACGTCTTGTTTATTGGTAAAATATTAGAATTTTAAGGGTGATATAAAAGCATAAAAATTGCTCAGAAAAATCACTATGGTTTTTTCGAATCGAAAGATGTTGCCAAGATATACACGCAATAAAGACTGATTGTATATCATAAACTTGAGTTTCTTTATTTCAGAATTAGCCCAACAATCAACTATTCATTGGAAGGTAAGCTTTCCGGCAAAGTGCAGGGCATTGAACACACACTCCCTCTCTATGCTCAAGCACAGAGTGGTTATATGGGCAAATGATGTTATTGTGATATTGTGTGATGGATGTACCAACTGGCATCCCGTTGGGACGAAATGACAAATAAGACAGGTGGTCGCATAGAGCATGGTCACCGTCAAAGTATTTGGTTTGAAATATGGAATTACCTTGAACATCGGTGTATGTGTTTGTCATTGCATTGGAATTAAGTGGAATGTGTGAAGTATTGGTGGTTGTGTTTAAGCATTTGGGACTGAGATAGATTGATCGTTACGTGAAGTAGATGCTTAAAAAAAATTTACAGTTTAACCGTTTTATGCCTTAATTCAAATTATCTGTCTGCGAGTGAACTTGACTGTATACATTGTTCTGATGATGGAAAAATGATTGTGGTCAACATTGGTTGGACTGATGAAGCTTTGATATAGCAAATGATACCTCGTTCAGTGTCTCTGTAGAGTACAGCGATTTCAGCAGGTTGACCATTCTGCTGACCTGCGTGGTGACGAAATACTATTCGGTAATCAGATCCTCCAACTAAACTTTTCTTTTCTTAAACACATTTGAACTGATGCTGCCGGCACAGTGGATTTATGTATTGCTTAGTGTAAAAACCCAATTCAAAAAAAGATAACATAAAATCAGAAGAAAAGTTTACTTGCGATAAGTTATATATAGACGATGTGCTAATGGCGATCAAAAAGAGAGATTTGGCGCAGAAACTCGACTGGGTTCTCGTTTGATTCTCAGAGAAACAAAATACAAAATTGGCAAAAAATACTGAAATATAAGTTTTTGTTTGTTTTGAGATTTGAGTGGACAGAGTTGTTTCGAAACAAACATTAACATCACATTTACTTGTCAATGTAATGTCGAAATTGCAAGTGTAAAATTTCAAGTAGTTCGCGGTTTATACTATATAGTTTGTTATCAAATAGAATTGACGATGTTGATTAGATATCATTACATTGATATATGTTACATTATGGTTTATTTATCTATTTTGCATGTTGTTATTCATATCTCAATCTATGCATCATCACTTAAAATTAATTTGAATGGGAAAAGTTTCCGGAAAAGTTGAGAAACTTCCCGAAAATTGTGATTTTTCGAACGTATTTGGGAAAGTTCCCGTAAGTTTTGACAAATATTTCCGGAAACTTTCCCTAGCCCAAGGGTCAAGGGTCATAAGTCATGGCCTTAGATATACTCAAAACTGTATAACCAATCAAAGCACTGTCAATGTGGCGCTGCTCATCAACCAATCAGATCACTCGAATACCATCACGACGACGACGACGACGACGACGACCACTTTTTTCATCTTTACTTTAATATAATGGAGATAAAGACTCACAAGGCCTGGTTGGCTACTCCTTTTATTCACCTAATCTATTACCATCACTTGTGTTTGTATTAAATCTATTTATTACCAACCGGTTCCTGGTCATTTGAGTCCGGTGCAGACTCAACCGATAATTTCTGACTCGACTACCTAAGGAGTTTACAGTCCCTTTCGGTTGTGCCGACCCCGTATCGTCAGAGCCAACACATCTGTGCCAGTGTGCTTGTAACCACAACTAAATTGTGCTAGTAGTGAAAAGATAATAGCAAATTTATAAGATTCTAATGTATTTCCTGATGCTGCTTTTTAATCACTCAATTCTGCGTCAATACAATGGCCAATTGCATAACCAAAACAATATTTTGGAACACTTACAGTATAATTAAAGTTGAAAATTTAATTCTTATCTTTAATTTAATTCAAATCTTAATTCAGATGTTTTAGAAAATGTTAAATGATTATTTAACATTTTTAAAACATAAAAAGTTTATCGGATTGTTATGAGTGACCCAACTGAGTGTAAATAGAATTACGTACCATGTGAATTAGCCCTAGACTGTAAAGCATGTAAATAGACTTTTCCTATGTCCTGTTCCACTCACTTGTTGTCCTGTCTGCCTAGCGCACGGTCGCTAGCTCTTACGAATAAATCTGCTCTCATAATAAATGTATATTAAAATTAATTGCCAAATTTCTGACAAACGAGTGTATAAATCATTAAAACTTTTATCTGAATTACTTGTTCTTGGCAGTTCTCATCTTAAATGTGCGTTCTAAATCTCAAAACAAAGTTTTAAAATTTATTAAACTGCTCAATTGTCATCACATGATTAATGTGTTATTCGTTTTGAAATTAATGCTGATTACGACAAACATTCGAAATTAGTTCATTAAATTAACAATTTATTATTATACAAGATGATTTAAATAAACAATTATTACATATATAAATAGATGGATGCAAACTATGATGATAATGATTGAAAATGTATGATAATATATAATAAATCTATAAATAAATTGACATTGATAGAAAAATATTTCTTATTTCATAATAATATTTATAATAATATTCATAAATTAATATAATTGTTGTCATTATTATTACATCAGGTCTATTTGGAATTATTGAATTATTAAATTAGATCATTTCAAAAAGTTAAGGCCGGATCTATGTGTTTGCTTGTATGACAATTTATAATATCTACATTTACAAAAAGAGACATTATGTCATTTTACTGTGAAGTTACATAATAAATAGTGTGTGTGTGAAGAACACGCGCATGCGCATGACAATTGATAATTATCTCACATAGTCATTATTCCAAAATAATAATAAAAATAGAACAAGTGCATTATGATAAATAATGAAATTATTAGTATTTTTTATGAATCAAAATCAAAATAAAGATCTGTGCAAAATGATAAAAATTGTATGAAAAATAATGGCGACGATGATGATAATGAACAAAATGAGCAATTCAAGGTAATGCTGATAATTCGCAAAAATAATGAAATAAATTAAATGTTTTATCATATAAATATTAATATTTTGGAGGGGAAACGCTAGATGGCGCTGCCACCGGAGCTGCTGTGGTTGGAGAATCTATTTGAGGTGGCTTCTTGCCGACTAGGTAGTAGGTCATCAGTTTGCCTTTGCCTTTCACGAGCACAAGGCCTCGCTGCTCGAAGATGAAGCCAAATTCTTCGAGAATTTTACTCGTTTCTTCCACGACCTGAAAGAAAAGAACAATAATTTTTTAGTTGGAATTATTAAATTACATGATTCTGTGATTCATACCTGAATGCAACCAGCCTTTCCGGTGCTCTCCATTCGAGATGCCACATTTACAGTGTTTCCCCAACTGGAAAGATAGTTTAGTTTAGTTTAGTTCAAGTAAAAATTCTTTAATTTGTGAAAGACTTTGGAATCGGTAGTAATTGAACTAACTTTTAAAAAATTACAAGATTCCTGAGTTATTAAATTCCTGAGCTATAGAATTTTTTAGTTTCATAATTTCTAAGAAACAGAATTTCCAAGCAATAGATTTTCTGAGACGTATAATACCTGAGTTACCAAATTTTATAGTTTAAAAAACTTGAATATCTGAGTTGCTAGTTCCATAAGTTACAGAATATCTGAGTTACTGAAATAATCTAGTAAACAAAATATTTCAATACTTACATATCATAATGGGGTTTTCTGGCTCCAATCACACCGGCAGTAATCGGTCCTTGATTAATGCCTAATAAATAATGTTAATATTCAATCAAAACATGCGCATGCGTGCACACATAAGAATGCAGCCCTAACTCACCCATTCTAAGCACAAAATTATTGAAACTCTCTTTGTTGATAAAGTTCAGTGTTTCTTTGAGTGTGAGCGCAAATTCGGTCAACTGTGCCAAATGTTTCCACTTTTCTGTGATAATATCCGTATTTTCAGCAACCTCCACCACATCATCGTTCAGTCCAGCAGCGGCCATATAGGTGGAACTGATGGTTTTAATTTTGAAAATGTCCTTAAATCGTGGCTGAGCGAGTAGAGAGTCATAGTCTGAGATGACTTCGTTCAAGAAGCGAATGCACTCAAGGCCCTGATTGTTGACTGACTCTTCTGTGTAGAAATCGGCAAAATTTGGCATTGATGCAAAGAGAACGCCTACGCATTCGTAACTTTTACTGTAAAGCTCCTAAAATGAAATAGCGGTTAGTTACACATTTTAAATTGAATTTTAAATTTACTTCATCGTTTTTGCGTTTTCCCAGAAAATGAACCGCAACATGTGGCGGCAAAATGTTGTAGACTAGAGCCTCATTTTTGCGTCTCATATCACCGACTTTTTCCCTCTGTTCATCCACCTCTTTTTGCCACAAAAATAATCGACGGGTCATCAGTTCAAACTATTGGAGCAAAAATGAGTCGTAAGTAAAGTTCCAAAAATTTTTTAAAAATCACGCTCAGCCATTTTAGAATCATATTCGAATAGTCTGAGAATGAGCTCACTCACCTGTCGATTAATAATAATCAACGCCACCAGAACGGTGCACAGAATGATCACATAGTAGAGTCGACCATCGAGACTGGTCACCAGTTGATTGAGAAAGGCATACACCTGAAAGGAGCGACTGAGTTGAGCATAGACCAGAATGCACTGTGCCACGACTAGACTTGTGATGATGCCAATCTTCATCAGATAATTTATACGGGTCAGGGCGGTAATAGCCAACAGGCCCAGGACACAGAAAAATATAATGTACTGAGGCAAGGCAATGGAGGAGGCGAAAAAGAGGCGCTCAAATGGATTCTCGTTCTGATAGGAGGCAGGAACACGGGCCCCGGGCGTCAGGGCACCCGCGGACATCACATTGCCAAGTTCGTTCTTCAATTGACTTGCAGTTACAACGATGCGGTCTTCGTAAAACACCTGAAATTAGGAGATAAGATTTTAATGGTTTAGTCTGAGCGTGAGAAACAAACAAACTTACATTGATGCAAATATGAGCCGTAATCCAGATGGCAATCATACTGCCCGCAATAATCAACCGAATCCAGGATTTCTCCTGGACCGCATGAGATAGCAGTACAAATGGTTTCGGAATTGACTAGAAAAAAATGGCGGAGCGTAAGAAAAATTCATTAACCATTAAAATATTTTGAACTTAAACACTCACATTGTACACAATTGGAACTGTACAGATGAACGCCTTGACGGTGAGAAACAGGACACATAGAAACAGTGTCAAACAGATTGAGAGCCGTCTGTGGAAAAGTTGGAGAAAAAATGTTTGATTAAAAAAATGTCAAGATAGAGGAATTTGTGTCTTTAAGCAAACATACATGGGTCCAACCAGAAAGTAGGCCAACAGTACCGCAAACAGTGTCAACGGCAGACCGAGCAGTGAAACACCACTGGTAATATCACGACTATCCCGATACTGTTGCTCGAGGGCCACATCCCGAAAGGACAGTGTCACGGGATTGGTGCGCGCGGAAATGTTTTGTTCCGTGTCCCGGTGGATTAGCTCCTCATGCAGTCGTCGCTTGTACACCTCCGGATCTTTGATATCGTCCACCGACGAGGGACTGCTCATGACAACCGCAGCATTATGACCGTTCGAGGCATTGGCAATTGAATCACGAGGTGCCAACTTGGTAGTCTAGAGCAGTCATAAAGTAAATATGCAAATATTATCATATAATCAATAATTCAACAACAGCAAAGTTTCCTACCTCAAGCGCATTATGCTGATCATCGAGATGAGCATTCGAGGCTCTGGTGCCGCTTCCGTTCGTTCCACCATTCAAAGTATTGACAATATTTGCATCCAGTGTGCCCTCGGGATACTATAATATTGGAATAAATAATTATTCAGGTTAAGCATCAAGCAATAAAAGATATAGGTAGGTAGTAATATAAATTTTTAATATCTTCACATAGAAAAAAAGTCATGTACCAAGAATTTTTCGGGAACTGAGATCCATTTTATGTAAACTATTTTATATAAATTTAAATATGAAAAGTATTTATTTTCAAATAATAATTTAAATCAAAAAATATTCGTTTTCTTCTCCTTGAATTTCCCGTATTGAATGGAATATGGAATTTAATTTCAAATTCATAATAATAATATTAATAAATTCTCTAGAGTTTCCATAGAAAAAAGTACATTTTGGTTTGTGTATAAAATTGGACGGGAACATAAATGTGTTACAAACGACTCATGCAAGAAAAGAAGAAGAAGAAGACAGGGACAAAGTAAAAAACCTAACCAACCGAAAAAGTGAGTGAAAAGAAGGAGGAAATTGAAGCGGACTGAAAAACAACTTTTTTCTTGGGACTTTTCAGTACTGGGGAAAACAATGTTTTACAGTAAAGAGAGTAGAGAGTAAGAGAGAAGGCAAATGAAGCGCATAAAGCAAAATACAAAAAGTTTGTCAATATTCCCTCAAAAAAGCCTACAAAGATAGAGACAGAAGTCACAGCTTGTGTGAATGAGAGAGAGAGAGAGAGAGTGAGAGAGAGAGAGAGAGAGAGAGAGAGAGAGAGAGAGAGAGAGAGAGAGAGAGAGAGAGAGAGAGAGAGAGAGAGAGAGAGAGAGAGAGAGAGAGAGAGAGAGAGAGAGAGAGAGAGAGAGTCCCGAAATTTTGTGCTGTTTTGAATTTCTAAATTTGAATTCCAAATTCAACATTTGCTCACTCACAAAAGAAGCAGAAAAAGAAGCGCAAATTGAAAGAAAAAGAAAACTAATTTAAATTTTAAATTTCTTTTTTTCTTCAACATTTTGTTCAACATTCTCTCACTCTACTACTTTTTTACATTAAGCCTCAAAACCAAAATTGAGTTGAATTATTATTGACAAAATTATTAGTATAATTTTTTTTAAATTAGTTGTAGATAGTGAGATAATAATAATAATGGATGTAATTTAAATGAAAAATTGCGCCCTCTTGTGGTGACATAATTTTTTTTGTAATAGAAAACTTTTACTTACAGGTTTAAGCACTTTAACGATCAAGTATGTCTTGATACCGGCGAGTCTGATTGCCTCCTCACGTGAGGCGCCATCACCGTCCGTCACCTCAAATTCACCATTCAGGAAACTCAACGTCTTCTCAGAGATGTGAACTCGCCTTTTTGGAAAGCAGAAAAAATCAGAAAAATCTTTACAGTGAAGCCAACATTGCATACCCAGGCAATCCACCGGACTCCATCTTGTTGGCCAACTCCACATCGCGACTGTAGACATCAAATTGCCACTGTCGCTGACCGAGCACACCTGCCAGCACTCCACCCGTGTGTACACCTGAACAATAACGAGATTTCATAAGAACAAAAGTAAATAATAGAATAAAAAAGCTTTAAATCTCAAAGAAAAAAAAAAATCGAGTATATAATCAACTGTACAAACAAACAAACAAACAAGCAGAAAATTACATCAAAATTCAATTTCAGTAATCGAATTCAACAGAAAACGTACTCAAAATTCACAGTAAATTCCTGCACCGTTCGTATACTATGTTATATAAAGTATTTACTTAAACTACTGTACAGTACTCACCAACTCTCATGTCGATTTGTGATTTTGTTTGCTCACGAACAGATCTTTTTAAAAGGAAAGAAGGAAATGGAAGGGAGGGAGAATAAAACAAAGTTAGTTTAGTTTACAAAATAAAATAAAATAGTAAATATAAATTTTGCAACACACAACAACAGAATCCAAATGGGAATGAGAATGCACTCTGTTTTTGTTTTAGAATATAAAAAAATATTATTATTACGATCTCTTAGAATTCAATTTCAAATTTACTTTATCAAATGTATTTTTTAATACTACGCATGCGCACAGTATTTTGAAATGGAAAATACCAAATTAAACAATGGGAAATTTTGATAATGAGAAAAAACGAAAGCGAGAGAAACAAAGATGACAAAAATATAATTACTGACAAAAAAACAAATAAATCATTTGTTTTTAAATATTTGTTTTAGACATTCGCTTTTATTGGTAAAACAAAATTTACAATTTGATTTTCTAAAATTTCATGAAACGAATTTCAAAGGATTTTTTTTGTCCTCTCCACTTCACTTTACTCTAAAAAGCTTTTTTAATGGAATTCAATTACAAACAATCCAATTGAATAAAGAAACACAAATAGAAATGCGGAAAAGCCCTCATTCAGTGTATCTATTTAATTTTCCTCTGAGAAAAAGCGCCAGTGTTTTCCAATTTGTCTGTGTAAATATTTTTCGAGAATCTAATTTTAAATTCGTTTTAAATTTTAAATTTGTCAAAAACAAATACAACCTAATTATTTTATTTTAATTTGGTAAAAACAGAAATGTGAAGTAAAGTATGAATAGTGTTTTCAAATCAAATAAAACATTAAAAATAAAATGAGAATTACTAAATTGAAATCTTTATTTTTTAAAAGCAAAGAATATTCTGTGCTTCACAAAAAACTTTACTTTTGAAAATATGTTGTTTTGTGCGTTTGTCATATTCCTATTCTCAAATTGACATAATTTCCTTGCTATTTAGTCTAGACATCCTCCTCTCTCTCTCTCTCTCTCTCTCTCTCTCTCTCTCTCTCTCTCTCTCTCTCTCTCTCTCTCTCTCTCTCTCTCTCTCTCTCTCTCTCTCTCTCTCTCTCTCTCTCTCTCTCTCTCTTTTAAGTCTGTTCATAATAATAAAATTAATGAGAAAATAGAATCAAGAATATTCTTCTTATTCTCCGAGTGAGTGAAGAATCAGAGAAACCTAATTTTCATTTTGTGAATTTGTGCCCTGTGCCCAATGCACAAGAGAGATAAAATCTCCAGAAATTCGAGTCGAATTGAATCGATTCTTTTATTCTTCTTCTTCATTTTCTTCATTATATTCCACGTACTGTGTGTGTCTGTGTTGGAAAATCACAAAATTTCAAAGATTCTGTTTTTTCTCAATTCTCATTTGTACCATAGAATATTTGAGTTGGCCAAATATATTTTTTTATTTGGCCTTTTTTTGTCTCGTCATGTTCTCTCCTTTTATATTTCTTTCACTCCTTTCTTCTCATCATCATTTTGTTTTGTATCTTTCAATTTCACTTTCCGAATTTTTTACTCAAAAAGCATTTCTATTCATCGATTTTGTCTCGTATACGAACATTTCCTGATTTTACATTTCCCGGATATTATTATCAGATAATATGAACAGTAAAATCAATTTTTTTAGATTTTAAAAATAATAAATTATTATTATATAACATAAATTCAAAATGAATCCTTTCATAATGTTATGATGTAATTAAGATTCTAGTGTAAATATTTTTCATGAATGAATTTGTGAAGTATTATAAATATCATTATTATTATGATTATGTCAAGTTTGGGCGCGCGAAAAGTGAAAGAAAATATTTTGCCTAATGGAATTTGTTAATGAAAATAATAGCACCAAAGTAAAAGTACACACTGCACTGCACTACACACCCTCGAACAAAAGAATTTGCCTCAAGGAAAAGAGACAGGAATTTTGATGATGATTATTAGGGGCATTATTAGTATTTACGTTCAAGTATGGAACACATATATTTCATAAAGCTCTCCTCTTTATTATTAGGGGGTCATTAATAGATGATGTAATGTATGTTATTTAATGACTTTACCTATTTATTATTATTATGATTCTAAGGGCAAAATTATGTCTAGTGAGGTGTAAAGAATGTGCGTGTGAGATAGTTAGGGTATAAATGTACAAAAACGAAAACAACAGACGCTAATGTCAATTCACATAGAATGAATTTGTGTTGGATTATATTCGTTGTTTTTGTAGGGGATTGAGCAAATATTTGTTGAACTGTTCACATAGTACGTGAGTACAGAAAATTACGAGAAACTTTTTAATTGACCTTATTATTCATGTAAAGGAATCTTTATCTGCGAATGTAATTGAATCAACACCCCAAAACCAGAAAACGCAAATAAATTGTATTTTCTCTTTTCAAGATAAAAGAGGCAAAAAAACGGAGGTAAAAACAAAATAAAACCTCTCTAGTTGATAATTAATTTCACCTAAATATTTTTGTATGCCTCTCTTTGTTATCTCAAATAAAAGCGAAAAAATTATATTCGAAAAACAATTTACGTGAAGAGAGCGAAAAACGTGAGTAATTAAAAAGGCGACAGGGTGATACCATAAATAGTAAAGGAATTATTTTTATTCGCGCATGCGCATTTATTTTTGTGCACTACGTTTTTTTTATTGGGATGATGCACTGTTATTTAAAAAATATCAATATTCTAGTCACATTTTCAATTTCTTTTATTTATTTTGTTTATTTTGTTCCGGTACTATTTTCTATACATTAACTAAATTACTTTTATAAACTCTACACAGCTTTAAGGCTAAACAAGATATCTTTTATTTTTCTTAACAAAGATTTTTTTGCATGGATTCTGTTCTTGTTGTTGTCGTCAATCCAACAATTGAGTCAAGCCACAGAACAAAACAAAAAATAACTACACGATTTCAAACTAATCTAGATGTAAAGATGAAAAGTTTAACAAATGTGAATGGATGGATTCTCGTATTCAAGTCATATACCCACCGGTAGGACATTAGTTCTTGTGTGCAGATAACAAAGTACAGAATACGAGAGCAAACAACAACAGACAACAGAGGGCTTAAATTGTTTGTATTACAACTAACACATGATAGATAGCTCAGGAAGTAAATGGCTTTTCATTGGGTGGGGTGGAAGGGGGGACTGCAGCCCCCCTTCCATATCAAGTACATTCTGTTGTATTATTCTGTATTATATATTTTATATATTAGATTAAAAAGAATGACATCCATAGAATATCGATGAAGGCCTTATGAGTTTGTGTGTACTCGTGTGTGTATTAAAATTCTCGGTGCAAATCGTGAGAGATAGAGATGTTCGTATAGTAAGTGATGGTATAGAATATATCTACCAGGGATTTTCTTTTACTAAGATGGAATTTTACTAAATCGATTTGTGCTAAAGTTCGACAACAAACAGAAAAAAGAAGAATCAGAACAAAGAAGGAGAAGAATGAGAATTTTAAACGAAGATCTAAATGTGTTCATGTTTGAGTACAAACGCGCTTTCAAAATGTTGATTTATATATTTAAAAAATACTAAATATTATCTAGATTCACTATAATTTTAACATAATATTTGGATTCTGTTGTGTATTTTTAAATATTTTTTAAAATCAAAATATTAAAAATCAAACACTTACTTGATCGCTTCCACCATTGACAGTCCCATATGGACGCACAGGACCGCATGATCACGCCGCTCCTGGGGCGCTCCACTGATGCAGTAATAGCAGTCACCCAATATTTTGATTCTCAATTGATGGTATTTCTAGTTTGGAGAGTTGAAGAAGAAAACGGGAAAGTGGGTAATAGAGAAAAAAAAGGAAAATTAGATAAAGAGAGCTAGCCAAATGTGATCCAATTTAGTTGACTAAATGAGTTTCTTTTTGGGCATTATTATTTTATTGTATGAAATTGAAACTATCTTCTACTAGTCTTGATGGGAAAATGGAGAACCGTATTGTACGGTAATTGAGTTGAAGAGATAGAAAGACATTAATTTAAATTAACCAAAAAAGAAGTAGAAAAAACTTGAGGGATCAAACATCAAGGAGTAAATTCAATGCAATTTATATTGTATCAAGACTTGACGGTGGTAGCAGTGCCCCTAGTAATTAATTTCATCCTATAAAAGAACATTGAACAAAAACACATAAAAAGCATTGTAACAGTAGAGACTGTTGTCCTTACTTTAACTGTACATTTTAAATTATTTAGCTGTAAATTCAATCTGCTAGTAATCTAAACCCATGAAACTTTATGCTACCAATTTAGAATCCTGTAATGGCTCTTTTATTTATTTTTCTATGTGGGTCTACCAGAATATAATATACTAAATTTTTAATTTAAAACAAATTCAAATTATTTTAATTATTTATAGAAATAATAAAACGTTATGTTCTTCCCTCAAACAAACCTAACATTCTAATTAATTTTAATGAAGTTAAATGGGGAAAAGATGGAAAAACAAGTGGAAATTCAATTAAATTTTGACCTTTTCTCTCACATGTTCTGGCAAATTTAATTAAAATGTTTAAGATAGATTTGTAAGCGAAACCATTAAAATGAAACACTCACCTCTGACAATTTGTCAAAACGCGCAAAAAGCTCATTGAGCGTCTTGACCAGCTCGGGCGCTGGACAGGTGGAGCTGAATGCGGTGAAGCCTACAATGTCCGCAAATAGAATGCTGAATTCGGGGTGGTGGGTTTGGTTGGTGGTTGGGTTGATGGTGGTTTGGTACGGGGAAATTGATGACGGAAAGTTACCGTTCAAAGACGAAGAAGGAAATACAAAAAGAAAATAAAAATAGTTAATAATGTTGAGAAGTGGCTCCCTCTCTGCATGACCGTTTGTCATCTTATGCTTAGTCATGGTGAAGCCACTATGTCTACTGTCACTTAGTGTGGACATAGCCGAACTCGACTGCCTTTATAAGCACGCTGTGCTGAAGTGCTCTATCATCAAGTGTCTCGTATGTGTTCTGATCAGTTGTCGCCACTACTTGTGCTAACGCAGAGTCTTCTACTTTACAGATTGTGTCTACTCAGTTTCTGACGATCAACTTCCATCTGGCTCTACCACACAAGGATCATCATTGGTTTCTTTGTATGGCGCAGTGCCTATTTAGTTCAACCAAATCTTTCTGTACTTTTACTCTTCACAAATAAAGCTTTTAACTCAACAAATAAAAACCAAATTACCAATAAATTTACGAGAACAGAATGCACTAGTAGGATTCTTCACTTCTAATTTGAGGCACAAGATAATTTGTCTCGGTCTAGTCACGGTGAACAAAAATAATCGATTCTACTAGGACAGTGTAATAAAGCCCAGTATAGTGTGATTAATTACTAAAATGGTCACACACTGAACACAGAAACTCAATTGATTTTGGAGGAATTTTCCACTTCTGTGCCCGGTGCCTCTATTTAGTAGTTAGTTAGAATGCTAATAATAATTAGTGGGACACAATGAGGGCTTCACTGCATTATTGGTGAACAAAAAAAAATATGCTGGTAGTTTAATTTAATTTAACCGTTGATAAATCAATAGATTGAAATGAATATTCTAAAATTTATTTAGGACCTAGATATTTTTTCTTAGAAAAAAATTAACGCAAGAAGACATTTACCTGACATTTTCATGACGACTCATGTAGATCTTGTGAAATTGACCCTCGACCACTGCGCCCAGGTCTTGACGAATTTCTGCAGCCACGTGTTTTGGTAAGACTGATAGCAGTAGCCGCTCCTGAAAAAAAAATTAAAATGTAAAATATTTAATATATTAAATTTTAATATTTAGAAAAATGAATTTAATACAAAAATGAATTTTTAAATTTAAAAATTCTAATATATTGTACTGATAATGGAAATATTCTTTTCAAACTATATTCAAACTATATTTTTTAAAACTCAAAAGTCTTTTCAATTTTACACATTCATAATTTTTAATATTTAAAATCTATTCAAGCGCTTAAAAATTCCAAAATTCCTGGTCGTAATTAAAGAATTCCATATATTCTTTTTTATATTGAAATCAAAATTAAAACTATATATGAAAATTCAATAATACAAACTCACCTGTTCTTCCGACTCTTCTTCGAGTATGATTTTCGCTTCTAGACTTTGGCGGGTTTCGAGAAAGGCACGCCTCTGCTGTCGTTCGTAGAAAAAGAACGACATCGTACTGAGCAGATTCACCGCAATGATCAAGATCAGATTCGCTACAATCTGAAAAAAACGTTTAATTTTAGTATAAAGTTTTGTTTGGTGAAAAAACACGTGAAATACCTGATTTCCAAATTTGTACTTTTTATCCGCCGCAATGAGCACCGTGAGGGTGTGCAGCAGTGCCATCAGCAAACTAAGTGCACAACAGAGGCGAAACCGTAGCGGGAAAATGACATAGGTGGCGTACGAGTAGAGCAGTAGCCAGGCGAGTGAACCCGAGCCCGCCTCGGGTGGTCCTCGGCCCCCGGTGAAGGTCCACAAATCACAGACTAACTGAACGGACATCACGACCCACAGCGCAAATGGAATGGCTGACCAGAGGCGTGAGGCGAGTGCGTCCCGCGATCGACGCAGACACAGCACAAACAGACAGATGGCCACAATGAGACAGGCCACCAGTACTATGAGATGATGATGACTACCGCCACTAGATGGCGTCACAGTGGAGGATAATGATGATGTAAATGATGATCTGCTTGTGGAGGCAAGTAGATGCAGTAGAAGGAGAATCACATTCACTAGGACCACAATCACAATGAGTGCTTTGAAATCACTGCGCTTCTCGTTGGAATAGTACTCCTGATAGAGGTGCTCTGCCTCACGGTCCGCAAAGGCAAAATGCATAAACTTGGGTAGAAAGCGCTGAAAGCCGCCATGGTCGATCGAAAGGTCTGTATCACCGCGCCGTAGGATGAGCGAGTGCCGCTTGGGGCCGGCGCCCGGATGGTGACCACCACCAACTATAGGTGACTGCGCAGACCCGTTATATGAATGGTCCTTGTGGGGGGTGATGATCACGTGAGATGGGTGAGACTGGTGTAGTAGATGGATATCATTGGGTGCGGCGCCATACGCCTGGTGATCACCATTTGCCGGCTTCAGCCGCTCACACTCTTCAGGATCCCCATCGAGTGGATTTGCGAGAAAGTAATCCGAACGGGGATCACGGCGATTTGACAAGGAATGTATAGATGGCGCTGCTGATGTTGGTGAAACAGCAGGCGAAGATGCGCTGCCATTTCGCTGGGAACTTGTCCCATTTGGTGAGGAAATGTTGACAGAAGCCATGTCTTGGGTGGATTGTTGTTGAAGAACAGACAGACAAAATATATAGTTGAAAATGCTAAAAATCAACTAGTGGGGGCACTGGATGGTCACTCATATTGCTCGGGAAGTTGCCGCGGGAAGTTGCTATCTTTTAGCTGTTTCTGGGAATTTTTTTCCAAAATAATTTACTTGAATTTTCATATTTTAAAAGGCTGAGTTTGATAATCATTTTGGAATTTGAAGATCTATTTGAAAAATAAAAATTTAAAAATGATTATTTTAAAAACGGAAACTTTTCTACTGAAAATTGAAACAATTTTCTCCTCCTTAAAATAAACCGTTTTTCAAGTTCAAGTTTATCTCACTTGCTTAACTAACTTAAGTTAAGACGAAACAAAACAAGAAATCTCAAACGAAACTAAAAATGTTTAACCGAATTTTTCCTTTACTTAAGACAAGAATATTTTAACCAACCAAGCCTGACAGACTATGTATCATATGTGTGGGATCTCATACACGCGTTCATAGAAAGATTTAAGTTTTGTTTTTAGAAGCTGAAGAGGAAATTTAGATTTTCGTATTTAGTTTCGAGTTGAGTGAGAAAATAGAAAGTGAAATAGAATGGAAAGAAATAAAGCGAAAGTGAAGTGTATGCGATGTGATTAATTTGGGTTACTATACTAAACTCTAATTTGAGTCGCCTACACTTCATCCACTCCACTTAGGAAAAGTGAGCGAATCGAGAGTGAGAGTGGAGATCTAAAGAGACACACTTTTGCTGTTTTACTTTTGCTTTCCACGTTTTTTGGCGTGGCTCACTAAATTTGATCAGTTTTTTTGGTTGTTACTTGTGAATGTACTATACGAAAAGTAGTGAAATTCTGTCTGAGTAGAAGAGAGGGACGATATACGACTTTCTGTCTGCAAAACCTTCTTTTTTTCTGTTCTGTTCCCAGAAAAAAGAGTTTTTGGGTTTGGCAGCAAATTTAAATTTGTCGTTTTTTATATCTCGTTTATTTTCTCCCTATTATATATTATATTCGGTTAAGGTTACACGCTTTTGGCGTCTTCATTCGAGTGAAAACGACAGAAAAGAAAAAAGACCGAAAACCGAAAGAATAGCGAAACAAATTGTAATAAACAACAACAACAATCATTGTCTGTGGCTGAATTTTCTGACATTTTCACAGAGGAATAAAAATGCAAGGGCAAAGATATAAAATATAATATAATATAATAACCTAGGGTGAAAAAAATATAAAGGAATAATACAATGAGCTGATGATCATAATGACACATGAGCTGATGATGACACATGACATGAGAAGAAGATGAACTAGCGTAAATAAAATTTGTCAGAACGAATCGAGAAAGGGCCAATTAGATCAATGTCCCAGAACATGTTTCCTAATTCTATTTCTAATTTTAATGGTTTTCTAATTCTATTCTTTCCAAAAAAGAAGAAAAAACATTTGTACATGTTTAATTAACTAATTTTCACATTACCAATGTACTGTAGTGTAAAACACAAGAGAAGATACAGAACAATGTAATAAATTAAACATTGACACTTTTTGTTCTATTCTAGAGAGTCATTATTGCAACACCAGAAAAATTTATTGGGGACAAGGTTACAAAAAAGTTTCTCTATCCTCCTGTATACAGTAACTGTATATTTGAATGGTTACTTTTTTTGGTTACACCTAAATACGAGTAAATACTCACTATACTAATGGGTTTCACATTTAGTGTTTCTAGGATTGTTTGAGTGCGACTCGCGATGCCAATCGCATTTAGTGTCACACATTTTCCTCCTTGATTGGATCATTAGTCGAGTCTTTTAGCTCTTTCACTCTCACTCTCTGCTTGTCAATGTAGACTAATGGGAAAATCCTTATTTTATTTTTATGCTTTATCTTTTATTATCCCTAAAATAAGCCCAGAATTTTTGTTGACAGTTTTTTTCTGTATTTTAAGTCTCATCATCATTTTCGAAAATAATTTAAAATGTTTAAAAATAAATAAGCTTTGAATGTCCTTTAGGGTGGAAGTTTTAGTTTGGGATTTTGTGTTTGAAAAAAGTTGTTTTCTCTGCATAACACACGTGGATTTAGCTTAAAATTATAATGGCCAATTCTGATTCTAGTTTTGATAAGGAAAATTATCTATAATTCTGACATGAAACACTGTGTCACGTTCTCTCGAATAATCTACAGAAAAGAATATTCTTGCATTCAAAAAAATATGGATATTATTATAATAAATCGTAGAACGAATATTCGCCCCAAAAAAATCCTAGATTTGCAAATTTTCCACTGCACACACACATTTTATATATACATTCTATTGTCATACAGAATTGTTATTATTATTATCTACTCTCGTGCATTACAACTAATAGAAAAAACTACAATGTGTCGAAATCACAAGTCAAAACGAGTGCATTTGACAGACGCATGCGCAGATTTGTTTGTTTTGTCAAACAATATCAGCACTACACGCATTTCCATTTACACGCAAATTACAACAATCACTCTGTGATATCGTAAACAAACAAAATCTAATGGTAATTGATTTTTGTATAAGTCATTAGTATACAATTCACTACACATATAATTGACTAGAGAATATATAATAGGTTCTATAAAGTGACATGTAAACTGCTGCCATCTAGTGGTAAGCGTAAATTGAATAATTAATATGTCACCGGATAACAAGTCATTTCATAAAATGCCAAACCAATCTTTCGTAAAACTGCAAAATGCTACACTTTTAGAGAATTTCCGTATTTGTCTAGTCAATTTGCAATATGACTAGTCATTTCGAGATCTGACAAAAATGCATGCCGGCAAAGTAAATTGAAATTTTCGTGATTTGTCTAGAAAATTCTAAACAGAAAATTTCACGACGTGTTTTTTAATTTGCTCTGCTGGAGTTTATTTTGTCAGATCTCGAAATGCCTAGTCATATTGCGAATTGACTAGGCAAATAGCGAAATTCTCTAAAAATATAGCATTTCGAAGTTTGACGAGCGAGAAAGTCCGTTAAACCTCGAAATGACGAGCTCATAGATAATATATAAATAACATTTTTAAAAAAATCAGTTTAATAATTCTAAAACAATCGAATTCAAACATGTAAAATATATATTTTAAAGAACTTACCAAAGAAATTGTCATAGAATTTGCAATTTTAAAATTTAAATTCACAAAAAAAAATAATTCACATAAAATTACAGAATTCAGAAAATCAATTTAAAACAGAAAACACAGAAAAAAGTGCACACAGAATTTTATATGTTGCAAGTTGGGTTGCTGTCTGTTTGGGAAATGTGAACACACACACAGTCACTGTGGCAATATGTAATATGGCCTACTTTCCGTTTCATATATCCGACAGTATTATAACACACCAACACACACAGACAGACAGACAGATGGAAACAGAATATTCTCTGGCTGAACTTGAACGATTGACTGACTGACTGACTGAACGAGGAAGGAATCAGAAAGTGAGTGAAGTGAGCGACAGGACACAACACAGGAATATAGTCTGCCTCTGCCTGAGCTTAGCTTCAATGAGTCACTACTACACACTAGTGGATAAGAAGACTGCACAGAATGAATGAACAGACTGCACACAAGTCTGTACAGAATCGTAGAGGTACAAGGAATATTGGGCGCCACACACACAATCTGGGCGCCCAATACACTCGATTCTACTGTATGTACAAGTACTACTAGTGTGGAGAGTCAAGAAGTGGCGAGTGAGAGAGTCAAGATCTAGACGCCGACGCCATGGCGCCCAAAAAGACTCTTGGAACACTAAAATTGCCACTACCCTAGTATTTTTTTACTATTCTTGATTCTCGTATATATTACTCTATCATGTATGTCATGATACGATCTACACCACTCAGTCAGTCAATTGGTCAAACGACCTTTCCGAGGCTTTTCTCTGTCTCTCTCTTTCCAACAAACGCACAAATCTGCCCAAATTCAAATAAAAGTCCGTATGTTATGTTCAAACCAGAAATAGAATATATTCAATGATTTGTAGCAAGGACAAGTAGTAACCAGAGCAACCATATTTTCATAATATCCACACAGAAATGTACACCAAAAATGTCATTTGTGAATAACCCCCCATAAACTTGGATTTCACAAAAACATTTCAACAAAATTCTGATGACGAGATCAATCAACAGAACAATCCTTCCTTTTAAACACCAGACACCTTTTTATTCGTAAGGTTACAAAGACAGAGAGACGTGGGTAAAGCAAAAAAAATCAACTGCACCAGAAAGTCGTTAACCAGACACCCCAACACACACACAGAACAGAAATGAGATGTAAATATTAACATTATCATCAGAAACATAACACCAATAATCGACATTCGACATTCACTAACTATGCATAATATAAAACCGTTTATGTGTCTGTATTTTTGTATGGTGTCGACACACACAATTGACAGTGTAAATTGATATGCCCCAAAACATATCCAGAACACTAAACCATAATATAACTTTGTAGTGGTAGTGTATTAATAAACCAAGCAAGCCATAACACCAAAATACACCAGAAAAAGAACGTACTAAAGAACACACACGATTTCGGGCAATGTTTCTGTGCGACTAAGTTCAAATATTTTAACACACCATTGGCATTGAACCAACAAATTTTGTGACTTTCGCGTTGCACTCTTTTTGTACAGCAGAAATTTTTTTTTATGTAAAACGACAAATCTTTAAGACAAGATTGCAACAATAATTAAACCAGACAAAATGTGACAAGTTAAACGTATGTGTGTAGGTGGTATGTTTAAATTTGAGAAATATTCGTAAATTAGTAATATACAAATAAACCTATAAACAGAGCCATCTAGTAAAGAAAACATGAACTACTATAAAATAGCATTACAAAATTGTGACAACATAAAAACGCAGCAGCCTAATGAAAATTCAACAGATTTAATGAAGCGGGAAGAATTAAAAAATGAGTTCGCGCCATTTTTTGCTTCGTTTCGTTTGGTTGGCTTGGCCTGGTTCGGCAAAGCCAGATAATAACAAACAGTTTATTTAGTGAGTAACTCTATTTAATTTTGATTTTTTGTGTGCTCACTATACTTTGGGTTTTGAGGGGATTAAATGGTGTTGTAATAAATTGACCGAAAAAATAATTTGCGCAGAAATGGTGTGTCGAAATTTAAATCTCTTTATCGTCTGTTTTTTTTGTTGCGTTTCGGCAAACATTTTGGCATTTTGGCATTTAAAAAACTCATAATTTACTGTTGTTAATTTAAAATATTTTAAAATATTTTAAATACAAAATAAAATAAAGCCAAAATGTTAATAATAGAAATGATGCATTAATAAACTCAATTTCCTCCATCAGATGCAATCAAATCCAAATCGGAAGTTTGGTTTTTTCTCTATTCGAGAATATTCCGAATAAAGCTTAAAAGTAACTATTGGGAAAGCCTGTCTAAAAATAAACCACATTTTAACAATGGAAATAGATACAAAGGTGTACAAGGTGGTTCTGAAATTTTCCGGAAATTTAAAACATCCACAATGTTACCTTTCCTTTATCAAAGGAATCTAAAGTCATCATAACTTTAAAGTTGATTCATATTTTTTTAATTAATTAATTAACAAAAACTTAATTAAAGAAAAAACTTGAGACATGTCTGAGAGAATGTGTCTTGATATAATAAGAATTTTAATTAAATTAATTAAACTGTCAAACTTTATTAATTAAGATATCAAAGTTAAGTATATGAAAAATGTTAATAAAAAAAGATTGATTGAATTATTAATTAAGAAAATCAAAGTTAATAATCGCCAGCGCCTTATAACGGAAAGAATCTGAACTATTAGTGGGAAAAATATAAAAGTACGCTTTTTTCTCTTAAAATTATAACGAAAAAAAGTTTCCAAATCATGGAGCAATTCACAAATGTGGTAACACCACCGCATCATCATCATCATTACCCATCTAAACTTATCATTGTGTGAGCACGAAAAGTTGGATATTCCCAAAAAAAAGTTGGATTATTGAATCAGACATGGAAAATTCTAGGAATTGTGAATCTTTTTCATATTTTTTTCCTGTACAACTTTTTTTATTCTTTATTCCTAAATTACATTTCCCACACACACGCAAATTCACTTACGAAATCGTTTGAATTTGTTGATTGTGCATAAAAAATGTAGTTTGAATTAAAGTCAAATAAATGATTTTATATTTATTTTTTTAAAATTGGGATTTACAATTTTGACAAAAATTTTCTTGATTTTACACACAAAAACAAAACCGCCTGACCAATAGATAAATTAAAGTGACCATTAAAGTAAATTATAAGTTTGCACTGTGAAAAAATGTCAAGAAATCTCAAACAAAAAACGCTTCCGTTCTTTCTTTAAGAACTTTTTTTTTGTTCTGGCCATCAATTGCGCAATTGTAAAGGCGCAATAATTTATGTCACGTCATTTACGAATGAGCGTCGCGTACCGCCTTGCTGCACTTGAATGCCGAATCTCGCCCTGAATTCAACTAACCAACGATTTTAAGATATATGTGATCAAATTTGTTATTTCTCCTTATTTATTTCTTTACATCGTAAATAAATTTTCAAAGGCGCAAAATTTATTTCAACTTTTTATATTATTATGCGATAAAGAAGTGATCATCATTTTTTAAGTTTCTAAATTGGACAGCGCATGCGTGTAGAATTATTTTAAACAAAATAATTCATGGAAAAATTAAATAAAATTGAACGATAACTATTACGTATATATAGAGAGCTTGGTCAAACACCTCAGGGAGTGATTGCACTTGACACACTTCTGGAAGATCTGCTAAGCTGTCATTTACCATTTGGAACGCCATCAAATATTTGGAATATCTATATTGTTCTAGACATGCATTCGAGTGGTACAAACATATTAGACATTCATAGAAAGTGAAGTGGGATGTACCGAGAATATAAGAAATTCAACGTAATATTAGATTTACAAGATAACGATTCATGATCATTTGAAGAAAAATGTCTAAATGAGACTAAACTGGTTCGATAATAAAATAAATTCTGAGTCTATCCAATCTTATCAAAAAATTGATTAATTCAGTTGCCAAATAGATTTACTCAATTTGGCAGAATAATAATCAATTCCATAACATTTCTTACTCACTTAATGGCATACTCATGGTAATATAAACTTGAAATTAAAACTTTAAAGCAATTTAAAAACTTTTTTAAAACACAAATTAAATTAATTGAAATTAATTATTCTAAATATAGCTACTACTATTACTAGAAACCTTCAAAATCTTTGCGCAAAATAAGAAAAATAAGATTAATTTCAATTTCATCAGAGTGACATTTAAAAATAAAGTATTCAGTAATAACATAATGAAATTCTTAAAATAGCCACCAATTCCGGTCCACGCAATTTTATAAGCAATTCTAATAGCATTTTAACATTAAAAGCTTCTTGAAACCTTAAAAAGTTTTCTCCCCTCTCAAACCTCAAGAATCATTATTCATATATAAAAGTCTAATAAATTGTGAAACCAAAGAATTGAGAAAGACTTTGAATTCAAAAGAAAATTATTTCAAGTTCTCATCTCTTGGGGAAACCCACACACACACATATATGGACTATGTTCAATTAGAGAAGTATAGAATCCATCTTTTTGTTGAGGGTCCATTCACAAACAACGTACTCGTACTACTTCAATTTAAAATAATAATTCAATTGCCTCATTCAAAATTGCAACAACATTACTACTCGTTCTATTATCTAAGATTCAATAATTCATTACACAACTCTCTTGACCCATTTCATTTCAATTTTCTCTGGGTGAACAACAACAACAAAATTTCAATTTAAAATCTATTTTTACACTATACTTCTATTTATATTTTATCAAATGAAATACTTTTACAAAATAAAATGTAATCATAATAATAAAATGTGTATTATAAAAATGTTCATTTATGAGAAGTGAAAGTAGAAAAAAATATGATGAAGAAAATGGAAGAAAAAACGCTAAATGACGCTTCGGGAAATGAGAAGTGAGGGGCTTTTAAGAGAAGTTCGTAAAGGAAAGGAAACATTTGCTTGAAGAAAATGATGAAACATATCTAAAGTACGAGTCGCAAAAAAATTAATGTGTACCAAATAGATTTTGAAATACATTCCATGATGAAGAGAAAAAAAAATCCTCAAGTAGTAATAAAAACACTAGCTAGACATTCACATTAGACAGAAAATACAAAATGGCAGCATTACTCGAAAACAATTCTACTTGTGTGCCGAGAATCTCAAAATAATGCCAACTGGAAAGCGGCACGCTAAAAAACAATTACACACAAGATAAAAACGAACCAAGAAAGCGCCAAAATAATACCAAAATGTGGTGTAATCAAAAATGGGCCAAGAAAATTATAAAAAAACTTTCCATGATTACTACTTGTATGAATGACTCGCTCATTTTGGTTTGTCTCGAGTTCCATTTGAGAAAAACACGAAAACAATTGTCTGGTTTTTGATTGCAATGAAAAGAAAAGCATAACATTTTACAAAACATTTTTTCAACAGAATCAAATAATTCTATCCTCGAGGTTAAAGTCGATGCAATACATTTTTAAAAACATTTTTGCTATTTATTTTTGCATTTTACTTTCTTTACTTCAATCACCCGCTCCGACACAAATATGAAACTACTAATTTTGTTTATCAAACGAAACTTTTTTATATGTGTTGAAAATCTAATTAAGTTTGTTTTGTAAAACACAAATTAAATTAGACAAAACAAGGAATATTTTTCTGTTATAATGAGTCGTGAAACACACACACACACACAAAACAGCATAGATCATACAATTAAAGTGAAATGAGCCTGAAAAAGTGATGGTCATAATTCGCTAATTTACGCCAAATTGCACCAAAACACTAATGATAATGATGATAGGAGAAGGAGGAGGCCATAATCAAATGTAGGATAACAAACGTGTAGAATCATGAAATATGAAATACATCATCTATAACATTTTTGCTTGGAAATCCCAATATTAAAAATTCCCTAAAACTCCTAAAACCCAATTTTCCATTTCAAAATTTGTTTTTTTTTGTCACAAAGTTTGGCAAAGTCTCTTTTAAAAGATCAAATAAAACTTTACCAACTAATAGAATTATCCTTAAAGTACGTACACTTTCACAAAATTTTTAGGTTGCCTGGTGACATACATATTTGGAGCTTCAAAACTTTTTATGGCCATATTTTGCATATACATATTTTAATGTTATTATATTATATGCACACGGCAACAAATTAAGTCAACTTTTTCTCACGGGTCGCCCGTTTGGCTTTTACACATTTAGCACATTCTGGATCGACTGGTATCATTAGTTAGGCTAGATCTGGTGGGCATCATGCCTAATCAGATGGTCCAAAATAGGCAGTTTTAGCACAATTCCGCGTAAGCGAGCAGGCAATATTCAAAATAATGATGCGTTCACAAAGGACGTCGTCGACGTGCGCGCGAGAGTTGTTGTTATTGGCAACTGTAGCTCTCACTCGTTCTACAAAGTCTTGTCTGCTTTCCCTCCAATTTTTCTGGTGCGTTTCTGTGTACTTTCTGTTTCTCTTGCATTTTATAAATTGTAATCAATTTGATTCGGTATTTTAACAAATTTTAAAATTATTAATTTATTTTTTCTGCATAGTGCATCTCACAATTTCAGCTTGATATTTATGTCACAAGTTGTAACTCACAACCTAGTCCATTTGTTTGATTTGATTTTATCTTCGGTTGTTTTGAGATTTGTCTGGTTTGTCTATTGATTGATTATTGATTTATTGAGTTCTAATATTTAAATAAAACAGGGTTACATTGTGCATAGTACATTTGTGTATTTTTATTGCATTCCATCCTTGCTATTTACAAAATGGGTAGAAAGCGAGTGAAGAGGAAAGATCAAGATTTTGAAAGTAAATGCGTCAATCACCCGAATACTTTTTGTCATGTTTGTGGTCAGTTTGCAACACCACTTCAACGTATTTCAATTACAAAGTCCCCTCAATTACCCTCAAGAGTGCATTTGAAGCATATTTCGGTTGTGTAGTGCCGCATCAAGACGAGACTTAGACACCTCGATCAGTGTGCACTTCTTGTTATGCCAAATTGTCCATCAAGCATTCGAGTACAACAATCAGACCAAGTATGCCACTTGGAGTTATACCAGAATCAAACTCGCCTCTTAAGAAGAAACGCAAATGCAGAACTCTTAATTATGATTGAATATTGTAATGATTGTTGTTGATTGATTGATTGAAAGTTGGTTAAACTTGTTTGTTTGCTTTAAATTTATGTTCATGTTGTTGTCTATTTAGTTGTGCTTGAATTGACTTAGAAATAAAAACTCAGTAATACAAGTATGTAACTGTTCTCTGCTCAGCCAATATAAACCATGCGGTTAATTACAGTCATGGTTAACGCGTGCATAAAGTGAATAATGGCTGTGTCTATCGTTGATATTGGCTATTTACCTGTTACTTGATCGTTGACTTGATTATTACCTTACACCATTGCCAAATCATAGAAACAAGTTTTCTGGCAACGTCAATTTGAAAGATGTGAACTGCCAGTGATTGAGTAATAACTTAGAGAATTGAATTTTTGGTTATTTAAAATTATAAGTGTGAGTCAGAATATATGTGATAAAGTTTATAATCATAAACAAATCGAAGACTTACCTGTTATTCGATTCAAGTACTATCAAAAGACCATTGAGTTAATTAAAAATCGAATATAAAATAAATGAGAAACACAAATTAGTCAAAACTGTACGCGATATGTAGCAAATGTAAACACGCGCGTTGGTGCAATTTGAGTGCACGTCCTATGTGAACGCATCATTATTTTGAATTTTGCCTGCTGGCTTACGCGGAATTGTGCTAAAAGTGGCTCATTTGGATCACCTGATATGACATGATGCCCACCAGATCTAGCCAAACCAAGGATACCAGTCGATCCAGAATGATTTAAATGTGTGAAAGCCAAAAGGGCGACCCGTGAGAAAAAGTTGAAAAATTTGGTTGCTGTGTGATGCACTTTATTGTTGTCGTGATATAACAAAGAAATATCCCACAAATTTAAAGTATAATACAATAATATTTTCAAAATATAAGAATATTTATTATTATATTTAATAATAATTTTAAAATATTAAACATTTTTTCAATATTGTTGCAAAATTCAAGAACAAAGAAGAAGAAGCCCAAGAATGCATTAGTGTTTGTTACTTTTATATGGGTGCGTGATTGTGTCATATTAGGTTTTAGGGTACGAATTTTTGAGAATGTCTGAGCGAGAGATTTAAATTCAGGGATTCATGGAAGAAAGTAGAAATTTCAATTCACTAAAATGATTAGATGTTTGCTCCGACTTTTAAATGCCACTATAGTTTTACATAAAAAGAAATTCGACTAGCGAAAACAAGGGATTGTTTGCTTTTCGTCAAACTCGATAACACAAAAACAGCACGAGAATCAAAACACACATTGTTTTTGTTTAAGTAAAAATCTTTCAATGCGAAAAAAACTTCAGAGAATTTACCTCAAAAAATATATTCAAATAAGTGAAAACCTCTTAACTAATAAAATAAAAACACGAAAATTAGATTAAAATTGATTCAATAAACAGAAATTATTCAAGACAATTTAAAGTTATTCAAAAGGGAGAGAAAGTGAACGAAAAATTCCAAGAAAAACTAGAAAATCTGCAATTCATCATTTTCTGTTTTGGCAGGAACCCCTTTTACACAAAGTGGAGCCAAAAGTGTGATAAGATAAAAGTGTGTCGAATTAATTCGAGCGTGAATTTTTAAATAAAGAAAATAGCAAATAATGAAAATAAAATTAGAGATAAATAAAAATATATACGTAAAAGTCCTTAGAAGTAAATAATCTTTTTTTCAAAGAATCAAGAAATAAAAACAAGTTAATGTAAAACTAATTACACTCTGACACTCTAGATTCTTGAGTCTAGATACCCATCAGAAAAAGAGTATCATTTCGTATATAACAGAAAATACTTGAGAATCCCGAAAATAATCATAAAACTATTCCTATGTCTACAGTGACTGCACCCCGTACACAGAGTACGTACGTTCATAATAAAACTTACATTAGCGACACGAAGACGACATGATGACTTTCTTGTTATCTTGGAGGACAGCAAAAATAAGGATAATATTATTTTCGAATGAAGAAAATGAGCCTTTGAGGTAGAAATAGTAGAAGAAAAAGTAGAATCCCCTGTGCGATCGTACTCAAGGGTGTAGTGAGAAAATACAGTGTTGATGATAATTTAATTACGTTGTAGCTGCCGAGTTGGTGTTATTAGATAGATCTAGATCATGATTCTTGTTAAATTGATGTACTGGACCGTTGAGGGTAGAAATAGAAATTCTAGAGAAAATTAGATAAAAATAGTAAATTTAATATATATATGTTACTGTAAAAGTGCATAGTCTGGTAAATGTGCAGATTTACTGGAAAATGTGCACTTTTACCAGTAAAAGTACAAAGTTTTAATTTTGACTGAAGAACATGACACTTTTACCGGTAAATGTGCACATTTACCAGACAATGCACTTTTACAGTAACATATATATATATATATTTTGATAAATTTCTATAAATAAATAAAATTGTTCGTAAAATGTAGAAAACTATTAAAATTAGATTCAGTTAATTGTTTTTTGGGCCGAGTATTGAAAATAAAATTAAAGATATCCAGCCTATCTCCAAAATTGTCCAACAGAAAAAACAATAATAAACCCAGTAGTATTTTCTCTATCCCTCGAATTGATTTCATAAATCAGTTTGCTTTGGTCATTAGGACTTAATATCTTTGCACCCACTCTCTCACAAACAGACCGATTAAATCTGAGAAAAATATACCCCACAAAAAAATCCGACTTACTTATTAGGAGCAAACACAAAAATTTCTGCAAAAAAGAACTACTTATATGAATAGCCCACTTTTAGGGGCAATTTTAGCGTTTGCCCATTTTGTTCGATCAAATTCGATCAGAACCAAAACCAGACAGTGTAACTGACCAATTTTCTTTCTTTTTATCTCCATCTCGTTCGTTCGTTCGCACAATTGTTCAAAAATAATTTATAACCCAATTTATGAATGCGCACCACTTCACTGCATTGCATTTATGGAGGGACACACAAACACTCAATTCAAAAGCATAGTATAATAAAGATATTATCTATATTTCTTTATACGATTTTTCATCTACTTTTCCTTTCATATTATTTGCGTCCTTCACAAAATTTTGGGGCGAAAGATATCTTCCTCTTATCAATTGACTTGAGAAATAATAAAATTTATGAGAAAAACAAGTTCAGTGCGCATGCGCAGTAAAAGATAATTTGATATAAGTAAGTAAGTAAGTAAATCAAAATGCTAATTTCCTTCTCAGGGTGTGTTCTCTCTCAGTTGTGAGATGAGTCACTGTCAAGATTAATCGTATCGCAGTGCGTCGACAATTGTCGTATGCACATTTCCTTTCTCATGGCCTAATCACTCGTATACATTTTCATTTATATATTGTTGAGAATATTCTAAAAATAGAATATTCTTCCCCACTCTTGACCGAGATTTATTGCGATTCTCTATTCATTGTATGCGAGATTCAAAACATGTAGAGTCGGGGAAAAGTTCTCCTTTTCTGTGCCATTCAAACTGTACGTTACATAATAACTCAAATTTTTATCATCCCCTTATAAATGTCATCATTAATTCATATTATCAATTATTATTATTACTGTTTCATGCCATATAATAATAACAATAATAAAATTCAAGTTCATTTAGTGTGCTCAAGTGCACAATAACCCCAAAAGCAGTAATAAATCAGTGCGTGTCTGTATGCAATCAACTCAATTAAAGATTGGGATTTAATGTGGCAAATATACCAAGAAAGTTTCTAAAATTAACATGAATCTTAAGAACATAAATAGTGTTGAGTGTGGTGGTTTGTTATGAGCTGTAACGTCCTCTGTGAACAGTTTGCTCTGTAACGTCATATGTGCACGGACACCTGTATGTGTGAGAGGAAAGAGAAATTTGAGGTCGCTTGCATCCGTCAGCGTGTTCACTAGTCTGGTGGATGCTAGCACCGTAAGCTTGTTTAATAAAGAACGACTTGAACTAGGAAACTCGCAACACATAGAACGACATGTGTGAATAACCCTCGGCCTAAAAAATGTGATATAAAATATACTAAAACACAAAAATCAATACAAAAATGTTTTGAACAATCTTGAGCACATCAATTTGAACCCTCCAAAACTTATGTTTGTTCACTTGATGCAAACAAATCCTCTCTGTAAATATGTAAATTGATATCGCAAAGTAAATCGTGGGTAGTTGTGCTGAAGAAGAAGATAAGGCACTACTTGAACGATGCATGCATAGATTAAGGGACACATATTTAATAATAAAAAGTAAAGTTAAAAACATTAAACATTGAGAGACAAGACTACATTTTTTAAATGCATATGTCAACATATGCGAACGTTAGTTGTTAGTGAAACATGAAACCAAACGACATATTTATGTGCTTATGCAAATACATGTCAAAATATTTGCTCGTAAAAATGCATATTTTCTGCCTGGTAAATGAAGGCATTAAATGTCCTGTCTATGTACTTCCAAGAATTTAATGGAATTAAATTCTGATGATGAGCTGCTTTTAAGGATAAAAACTGGGTTCGAGTTGAGAGACTTTACTGTGAAGTTTTTAAATTTAGGGGTAAAAAATTGAAATGATAAATCAAAATAATTTTTTATCCGCAATTTTGCATTTAACATAAAATTATTAATTAATTCATTTTATTAAGAAGTAAAATTTTCCATTTAATAAAAATAAAGTTGCCTCAGCGAAAAAAAATCAACCAACCAAATCTAGACAAAATCATAAATAAATCAACATTGTCCAGCCAGACAGAAAAACTAAACTAAATTCAAAGCTATTTAACACACGACATAATGTATTCGAGACGACAAATGCTCCAAGTCACACTTCACTGCAGTGCATTATTCGAACCAAAATAAATAAATAAACAATTTGTTAATTTTTTCTTTTTGGACAGACGCTCAAAAGAGACGCTAGATCAGTACTTTAGATTATTTCAGATATTTAGGATTTTATTTTAAAAACTCAAGTTTAAAAAACAAAGAAAAAGCCCTGAGAAAAAAAGATGACCAAATTGAAATTAATGACTCACTTTAGCCAAAGTGACATTCTGCTCTAACAAAAAAAGCTTTAAACCATCTTGTGAAACATTTAAAATAAAAATAAGGAAAATCTTAAAACTTTAAGAAAACCGAACTTTACAATAAGAATAAAAATATTGATCCTATACTATTGAATTATGTTTTAGTATTTTATCTTTATAATATTAAAGTAAAGTCGGAAAGTGTCGTCGTCGTCGTCGTGGTGGGATCGCTCAAAGGTGCAGACTGTGACATGCGCAGTAGAGACATTCTTTCATATTCAATACATACACACACAATGCACTATTGACAGTACACTGTCCCTATCTTTATAATATTAAAGTAAAGTCGGAAAGTGTCGTCGTCGTGGTGGGATCGCTCAAAGGTGCAGACTGTGACATGCGCAGTAGAGACATTCTTTCATATTCAATACATACACACACAATGCACTATTGACAGTACACTGTCCCTATCTTTATAATATTAAAGTAAAGTCGGAAAGTGTCGTCGTCGTCGTGGTGGGATCGCTCAAAGGTACAGAATGTGACATGCGCAGTAGAGACATTCTTTCATATTCAATACATACACACACAATGCACTATTGACAGTACACTGTCCCTATCTTTATAATATTAAAGTAAAGTCGGAAAGTGTCGTCGTCGTCGTGGTGGGATCGCTCAAAGGTACAGAATGTGACATGCGCAGTAGAGACATTCTTTCATATTCAATACATACACACACAATGCACTATTGACAGTACACTGTCCCTATCTTTATAATATTAAAGTAAAGTCGGAAAGTGTCGTCGTTGTGGTGGGATCGCTCAAAGGTACAGAATGTGACATGCGCAGTAGAGACATTCTTTCATATTCAATACATACACACACAATGCACTATTGACAGTACACTGTCCCTATCTTTATAATATTAAAGTAAAGTCGGAAAGTGTCGTCGTTGTGGTGGGATCGCTCAAAGGTACAGAATGTGACATGCGCAGTAGAGACATTCTTTCATATTCAATACATACACACACAATGCACTATTGACAGTACACTGTCCCTATCTTTATAATATTAAAGTAAAGTCGGAAAGTGTCGTCGTCGTCGTGGTGGGATCGCTCAAAGGTACAGAATGTGACATGCGCAGTAGAGACATTCTTTCATATTCAATACATACACACACAATGCACTATTGACAGTACACTGTCCCTATCTTTATAATATTAAAGTAAAGTCGGAAAGTGTCGTCGTCGTGGTGGGATCGCTCAAAGGTACAGTGTGGGACATGCGCAGTAGAGACATTCTTTCATATTCAATACATACACACACAATGCACTATTGACAGTACACTGTCCCTATCTTTATAATATTAAAGTAAAGTCGGAAAGTGTCGTCGTCGTGGTGGGATCGCTCAAAGGTACAGAATGTGACATGCGCAGTAGAGACATTCTTTCATATTCAATACATACACACACAATGCACTATTGACAGTACACTGTCCCTATCTTTATAATATTAAAGTAAAGTCGGAAAGTGTCGTCGTCGTGGTGGGATCGCTCAAAGGTACAGAATGTGACATGCGCAGTAGAGACATTCTTTCATATTCAATACATACACACACAATGCACTATTGACAGTACACTGTCCCTATCTTTATAATATTAAAGTAAAGTCGGAAAGTGTCGTCGTCGTGGTGGGATCGCTCAAAGGTACAGAATGTGACATGCGCAGTAGAGACATTCTTTCATATTTAATACATACACACACACAATGCACTATTGACAGTACACTGTCCCTATCTTTATAATATTAAAGTAAAGTCGGAAAGTGTCGTCGTCGTCGTCGTGGTGGGATCGCTCAAAGGTACAGAATGTGACATGCGCAGTAGAGACATTCTTTCATATTCAATACATACACACACAATGCACTATTGACAGTACACTGTCCCTATCTTTATAATATTAAAGTAAAGTCGGAAAGTGTTGTCGTCGTCGTCGTGGTGGGATCGCTCAAAAGGTACAGAATGTGACATGCGCAGTAGAGACATTCTTTCATATTCAATACATACACACACAATGCACTATTGACAGTACACTGTCCCTATCTTTATAATATTAAAGTAAAGTCGGAAAGTGTCGTCGTCGTGGTGGGATCGCTCAAAGGTACAGAATGTGACATGCGCAGTAGAGACATTCTTTCATATTTAATACATACACACACACAATGCACTATTGACAGTACACTGTCCCTATCTTTATAATATTAAAGTAAAGTCGGAAAGTGTCGTCGTCGTCGTCGTGGTGGGATCGCTCAAAGGTACAGAATGTGACATGCGCAGTAGAGACATTCTTTCATATTCAATACATACGCACACAATGCACTATTGACAGTACACTGTCCCTATCTTTATAATATTAAAGTAAAGTCGGAAAGTGTCGTCGTCGTGGTGGGATCGCTCAAAGGTACAGAATGTGACATGCGCAGTAGAGACATTCTTTCATATTTAATACATACACACACACAATGCACTATTGACAGTACACTGTCCCTATCTTTATAATATTAAAGTAAAGTCGGAAAGTGTCGTCGTCGTCGTCGTGGTGGGATCGCTCAAAGGTACAGAATGTGACATGCGCAGTAGAGACATTCTTTCATATTCAATACATACACACACAATGCACTATTGATAGTACACTGTCCCTATCTTTATAATATTAAAGTAAAGTCGGAAAGTGTCGTCGTCGTGGTGGGATCGCTCAAAGGTACAGAATGTGACATGCGCAGTAGAGACATTCTTTCATATTTAATACATACACACACACAATGCACTATTGACAGTACACTGTCCCTATCTTTATAATATTAAAGTAAAGTCGGAAAGTGTTGTCGTCGTCGTCGTGGTGGGATCGCTCAAAGGTACAGAATGTGACATGCGCAGTAGAGACATTCTTTCATATTTAATACATACACACACACAATGCACTATTGACAGTACACTGTCCCTATCTTTATAATATTAAAGTAAAGTCGGAAAGTGTTGTCGTCGTCGTCGTGGTGGGATCGCTCAAAAGGTACAGAATGTGACATGCGCAGTAGAGACATTCTTTCATATTCAATACATACACACACAATGCACTATTGACAGTACACTGTCCCTATCTTTATAATATTAAAGTAAAGTCGGAAAGTGTCGTCGTCGTGGTGGGATCGCTCAAAGGTACAGAATGTGACATGCGCAGTAGAGACATTCTTTCATATTCAATACATACACACACAATGCACTATTGACAGTACACTGTCCCTATCTTTATAATATTAAAGTAAAGTCGGAAAGTGTCGTCGTCGTGGTGGGATCGCTCAAAGGTACAGAATGTGACATGCGCAGTAGAGACATTCTTTCATATTCAATACATACACACACAATGCACTATTGACAGTACACTGTCCCTATCTTTATAATATTAAAGTAAAGTCGGAAAGTGTTGTCGTCGTCGTCGTGGTGGGATCGCTCAAAGGTACAGAATGTGACATGCGCAGTAGAGACATTCTTTCATATTTAATACATACACACACACAATGCACTATTGACAGTACACTGTCCCTATCTTTATAATATTAAAGTAAAGTCGGAAAGTGTCGTCGTCGTCGTCGTGGTGGGATCGCTCAAAGGTACAGAATGTGACATGCGCAGTAGAGACATTCTTTCATATTCAATACATACACACACAATGCACTATTGACAGTACACTGTCCCTATCTTTATAATATTAAAGTAAAGTCGGAAAGTGTCGTCGTCGTGGTGGGATCGCTCAAAGGTACAGAATGTGACATGCGCAGTAGAGACATTCTTTCATATTTAATACATACACACACACAATGCACTATTGACAGTACACTGTCCCTATCTTTATAATATTAAAGTAAAGTCGGAAAGTGTCGTCGTCGTCGTCGTGGTGGGATCGCTCAAAGGTACAGAATGTGACATGCGCAGTAGAGACATTCTTTCATATTCAATACATACACACACAATGCACTATTGACAGTACACTGTCCCTATCTTTATAATATTAAAGTAAAGTCGGAAAGTGTTGTCGTCGTCGTCGTGGTGGGATCGCTCAAAGGTACAGAATGTGACATGCGCAGTAGAGACATTCTTTCATATTCAATACATACACACACAATGCACTATTGACAGTACACTGTCCCTATCTTTATAATATTAAAGTAAAGTCGGAAAGTGTCGTCGTCGTGGTGGGATCGCTCAAAGGTACAGAATGTGACATGCGCAGTAGAGACATTCTTTCATATTCAATACATACACACACAATGCACTATTGACAGTACACTGTCCCTATCTTTATAATATTAAAGTAAAGTCGGAAAGTGTTGTCGTCGTCGTCGTGGTGGGATCGCTCAAAGGTACAGAATGTGACATGCGCAGTAGAGACATTCTTTCATATTCAATACATACACACACAATGCACTATTGACAGTACACTGTCCCTATCTTTATAATATTAAAGTAAAGTCGGAAAGTGTCGTCGTCGTGGTGGGATCGCTCAAAGGTACAGAATGTGACATGCGCAGTAGAGACATTCTTTCATATTTAATACATACACACACACAATGCACTATTGACAGTACACTGTCCCTATCTTTATAATATTAAAGTAAAGTCGGAAAGTGTTGTCGTCGTCGTCGTGGTGGGATCGCTCAAAGGTACAGAATGTGACATGCGCAGTAGAGACATTCTTTCATATTCAATACATACACACACAATGCACTATTGACAGTACACTGTCCCTATCTTTATAATATTAAAGTAAAGTCGGAAAGTGTCGTCGTTGTGGTGGGATCGCTCAAAGGTACAGAATGTGACATGCGCAGTAGAGACATTCTTTCATATTCAATACATACACACACAATGCACTATTGACAGTACACTGTCCCTATCTTTATAATATTAAAGTAAAGTCGGAAAGTGTCGTCGTTGTGGTGGGATCGCTCAAAGGTACAGAATGTGACATGCGCAGTAGAGACATTCTTTCATATTTAATACATACACACACACAATGCACTATTGACAGTACACTGTCCCTATCTTTATAATATTAAAGTAAAGTCGGAAAGTGTCGTCGTCGTGGTGGGATCGCTCAAAGGTACAGAATGTGACATGCGCAGTAGAGACATTCTTTCATATTTAATACATACACACACACAATGCACTATTGACAGTACACTGTCCCTATCTTTATAATATTAAAGTAAAGTCGGAAAGTGTCGTCGTCGTCGTCGTGGTGGGATCGCTCAAAGGTACAGAATGTGACATGCGCAGTAGAGACATTCTTTCATATTCAATACATACACACACAATGCACTATTGACAGTACACCGTCCCTATCTTTTTAATATTAAAGTAAAGTCGGAAAGTGTCGTCGTCGTCGTCGTGGTGGGATCGCTCAAAGGTACAGAATGTGACATGCGCAGTAGAGACATTCTTTCATATTCAATACATACACACACAATGCACTATTGATAGTACACTGTCCCTATCTTTATAATATTAAAGTAAAGTCGGAAAGTGTCGTCGTCGTGGTGGGATCGCTCAAAGGTACAGAATGTGACATGCGCAGTAGAGACATTCTTTCATATTTAATACATACACACACACAATGCACTATTGACAGTACACTGTCCCTATCTTTATAATATTAAAGTAAAGTCGGAAAGTGTTGTCGTCGTCGTCGTGGTGGGATCGCTCAAAGGTACAGAATGTGACATGCGCAGTAGAGACATTCTTTCATATTTAATACATACACACACACAATGCACTATTGACAGTACACTGTCCCTATCTTTATAATATTAAAGTAAAGTCGGAAAGTGTTGTCGTCGTCGTCGTGGTGGGATCGCTCAAAGGTACAGAATGTGACATGCGCAGTAGAGACATTCTTTCATATTCAATACATACACACACAATGCACTATTGACAGTACACTGTCCCTATCTTTATAATATTAAAGTAAAGTCGGAAAGTGTCGTCGTCGTGGTGGGATCGCTCAAAGGTACAGAATGTGACATGCGCAGTAGAGACATTCTTTCATATTCAATACATACACACACAATGCACTATTGACAGTACACTGTCCCTATCTTTATAATATTAAAGTAAAGTCGGAAAGTGTCGTCGTCGTGGTGGGATCGCTCAAAGGTACAGAATGTGACATGCGCAGTAGAGACATTCTTTCATATTCAATACATACACACACAATGCACTATTGACAGTACACTGTCCCTATCTTTATAATATTAAAGTAAAGTCGGAAAGTGTTGTCGTCGTCGTCGTGGTGGGATCGCTCAAAGGTACAGAATGTGACATGCGCAGTAGAGACATTCTTTCATATTTAATACATACACACACACAATGCACTATTGACAGTACACTGTCCCTATCTTTATAATATTAAAGTAAAGTCGGAAAGTGTCGTCGTCGTCGTCGTGGTGGGATCGCTCAAAGGTACAGAATGTGACATGCGCAGTAGAGACATTCTTTCATATTCAATACATACACACACAATGCACTATTGACAGTACACTGTCCCTATCTTTATAATATTAAAGTAAAGTCGGAAAGTGTCGTCGTCGTGGTGGGATCGCTCAAAGGTACAGAATGTGACATGCGCAGTAGAGACATTCTTTCATATTTAATACATACACACACACAATGCACTATTGACAGTACACTGTCCCTATCTTTATAATATTAAAGTAAAGTCGGAAAGTGTCGTCGTCGTCGTCGTGGTGGGATCGCTCAAAGGTACAGAATGTGACATGCGCAGTAGAGACATTCTTTCATATTCAATACATACACACACAATGCACTATTGACAGTACACTGTCCCTATCTTTATAATATTAAAGTAAAGTCGGAAAGTGTTGTCGTCGTCGTCGTGGTGGGATCGCTCAAAGGTACAGAATGTGACATGCGCAGTAAAGACATTCTTTCTTATTCAATACACACATACACACAATGCACTATTGACAGTACACTGTCCCTATCTTTATTATAATATTAAAGTAAAGTCGGAAAGTGTCGTCGTCGTGGTGGGATCGCTCAAAGGTACAGAATGTGACATGCGCAGTAGAGACATTCTTTCATATTCAATACATACACACACAATGCACTATTGACAGTACACTGTCCCTATCTTTATAATATTAAAGTAAAGTCGGAAAGTGTTGTCGTCGTCGTCGTGGTGGGATCGCTCAAAGGTACAGAATGTGACATGCGCAGTAAAGACATTCTTTCTTATTCAATACACACATACACACAATGCACTATTGACAGTACACTGTCCCTATCTTTATTATAATATTAAAGTAAAGTCGGAAAGTGTCGTCGTCGTGGTGGGATCGCTCAAAGGTACAGAGTGGGACATGCGCAGTAAAGACATTCTTTCTTATTCAATACACACATACACACAATGCACTATTGACAGTACACTGTCCCTATCTTTATTATAATATTAAAGTAAAGTCGGAAAGTGTTGTCGTCGTCGTCGTGGTGGGATCGCTCAAAGGTACAGAATGTGACATGCGCAGTAGAGACATTCTTTCATATTCAATACATACACACACAATGCACTATTGACAGTACACTGTCCCTATCTTTATAATATTAAAGTAAAGTCGGAAAGTGTCGTCGTTGTGGTGGGATCGCTCAAAGGTACAGAATGTGACATGCGCAGTAGAGACATTCTTTCATATTCAATACATACACACACAATGCACTATTGACAGTACACTGTCCCTATCTTTATAATATTAAAGTAAAGTCGGAAAGTGTCGTCGTCGTGGTGGGATCGCTCAAAGGTACAGAGTGGGACATGCGCAGTAAAGACATTCTTTCTTATTCAATACACACATACACACAATGCACTATTGACAGTACACTGTCCCTATCTTTATTATAATATTAAAGTAAAGTCGGAAAGTGTCGTCGTCGTGGTGGGATCGCTCAAAGGTACAGAGTGGGACATGAGCAGTAAAGACATTCTTTCTTATTCAATACACACATACACACAATGCACTATTGACAGTACACTGTCCCTATCTTTATTATAATATTAAAGTAAAGTCGGAAAGTGTCGTCGTCGTGGTGGGATCGCTCAAAGGTACAGAGTGGGACATGCGCAGTAAAGACATTCTTTATTATTCAGTACATACACACACAATGTACTAATGACAGTACACTATCCCTATCTTTATAATATTAAAGTAAAGTCGGAAAGTGTCGTCGTCGTCGTCGTGGTGGGATCGCTCAAAGGTACAGAATGTGACATGCGCAGTAGAGACATTCTTTCATATTCCATACACACACACACAATGCACTATTGACAGTACACTGTCCCTATCTTTATTATAATATTAAAGTAAAGTCGGAAAGTGTCGTCGTCGTGGTGGGATCGCTCAAAGGTACAGAGTGGGACATGCGCAGTAAAGACATTCTTTCTTATTCAATACACACATACACACAATGCACTATTGACAGTACACTGTCCCTATCTTTATAATATTAAAGTAAAGTCGGAAAGTGTCGTCGTCGTGGTGGGATCGCTCAAAGGTACAGAGTGGGACATGCGCAGTAGAGACATTCTTTATTATTCAGTACATACACACACAATGTACTATTGACAGTACACTGTCCCTATCTTTATAATATTAAAGTAAAGTGGGAAAGTGTCGTCGTCGTGGTGGGATCGCTCAAAGGTACAGAGTGGGACATGCGCAGTAAAGACATTCTTTCTTATTCAATACACACATACACACAATGCACTATTGACAGTACACTGTCCCTATCTTTATAATATTAAAGTAAAGTCGGAAAGTGTCGTCGTCGTGGTGGGATCGCTCAAAGGTACAGAGTGGGACATGCGCAGTAAAGACATTCTTTCTTATTCAATACACACATACACACAATGCACTATTGACAGTACACTGTCCCTATCTTTATAATATTAAAGTAAAGTCGGAAAGTGTCGTCGTCGTGGTGGGATCGCTCAAAGGTACGGAGTGGGACATGCGCAGTAGAGACATTCTTTCATATTCAATACATACACACACTATGCACTATTGACAGTACACTGTCCCTATCTTTATAATATTAAAGTAAAGTGGGAAAGTGTCGTCGTCGTCGTCGTGGTGGGATCGCTCAAAGGTACAGAATGGGACATGCGCAGTAGAGACATTCTTTCATATTCCATACATACACACACAATGCACTATTGACAGTACACTGTCCCTATCTTTATAATATTAAAGTAAAGTCGGAAAGTGTCGTCGTCGTGGTGGGATCGCTCAAAGGTACAGAGTGGGACATGCGCAGTAAAGACATTCTTTCTTATTCAATACACACACACACACAATGCACTATTGACAGTACACTGTCCCTATCTTTATAATATTAAAGTAAAGTGGGAAAGTGTCGTCGTCGTCGTCGTGGTGGGATCGCTCAAAGGTACAGAATGGGACATGCGCAGTAGAGACATTCTTTCATATTCAGTACATACACACACTATGCACTATTGACAGTACACAGTCCCTATCTTTATAATATTAAAGTAAAGTCGGAAAGTGTCGTCGTCGTGGTGGGATCGCTCAAAGGTACAGAATGTGACATGCGCAGTAGAGACATTCTTTCATATTTAATACATACACACACACAATGCACTATTGACAGTACACTGTCCCTATCTTTATAATATTAAAGTAAAGTCGGAAAGTGTCGTCGTCGTGGTGGGATCGCTCAAAGGTACAGAATGTGACATGCGCAGTAGAGACATTCTTTCATATTTAATACATACACACACACAATGCACTATTGACAGTACACTGTCCCTATCTTTATAATATTAAAGTAAAGTGGGAAAGTGTCGTCGTCGTCGTCGTGGTGGGATCGCTCAAAGGTACAGAATGGGACATGCGCAGTAGAGACATTCTTTCATATTCAATACATACACACACTATGCACTATTGACAGTACACAATGCCTATCATTATAATATTAAAGTAAAGTCAAAATGTTTCGTCGTCGTGGTGGGATCGCTCAAAGGTACAGAATGGGACATGCGCAGTAGAGACATTCTTTCATATTTAATACATACACACACACAATGCACTATTGACAGTACACTGTCCCTATCTTTATAATATTAAAGTAAAGTGGGAAAGTGTCGTCGTCGTCGTCGTGGTGGGATCGCTCAAAGGTACAGAATGGGACATGCGCAGTAGAGACATTCTTTCATATTCAATACATACACACACAATGCACTATTGACAGTACACTGTCCCTATCTTTATAATATTAAAGTAAAGTCGGAAAGTGTCGTCGTCGTGGTGGGATCGCTCAAAGGTACAGAATGTGACATGCGCAGTAAAGACATTCTTTCTTATTCAATACACACATACACACAATGCACTATTGACAGTACACTGTCCCTATCTTTATAATATTAAAGTAAAGTCGGAAAGTGTCGTCGTCGTCGTCGTGGTGAGATCGCTCAAAGATACAGAGTGGGACATGCGCAGTAGAGACATTCTTTCATATTCAATACATACACACACAATGCACTATTGACAGTACACTGTCCCTATCTTTATAATATTAAAGTAAAGTCGAAAAGTGTCGTCGTCGTCGTCGTGGTGGGATCGCTCAAAGGTACAGAATGTGACATGCGCAGTAGAGACATTCTTTCATATTCCATACATACACACACAATGCACTATTGACAGTACACTGTCCCTATCTTTATAATATTAAAGTAAAGTCGGAAAGTGTCGTCGTCGTGGTGGGATCGCTCAAAGGTACAGAATGTGACATGCGCAGTAAAGACATTCTTTCTTATTCAATACACACATACACACAATGCACTATTGACAGTACACTGTCCCTATCTTTATAATATTAAAGTAAAGTCGGAAAGTGTCGTCGTCGTCGTCGTGGTGAGATCGCTCAAAGATACAGAGTGGGACATGCGCAGTAGAGACATTCTTTCATATTCAATACATACACACACAATGCACTATTGACAGTACACTGTCCCTATCTTTATAATATTAAAGTAAAGTCGAAAAGTGTCGTCGTGGTGAGATCGCTCAAAGATACAGAGTGGGACATGCGCAGTAAAGACATTCTTTCTTATTCAATACACACATACACACAATGCACTATTGACAGTACACTGTCCCTATCTTTATAATATTAAAGTAAAGTCGAAAAGTGTCGTCGTGGTGAGATCGCTCAAAGATACAGAGTGGGACATGCGCAGTAGAGACATTCTTTCATATTTAATACATACACACACACAATGCACTATTGACAGTACACTGTCCCTATCTTTATAATATTAAAGTAAAGTCGAAAAGTGTCGTCGTGGTGGGATTGCTCAAAGATACAGAGTGGGACATGCGCAGTAGAGACATTCTTTCATATTCAATACATACACACACAATGCACTATTGACAGTACACTGTCCCTATCTTTATAATATTAAAGTAAAGTCGAAAAGTGTCGTCGTGGTGAGATCGCTCAAAGATACAGAGTGGGACATGCGCAGTAGAGACATTCTTTCATATTCAATACATACACACACAATGCACTATTGACAGTACACTGTCCCTATCTTTATAATATTAAAGTAAAGTCGGAAAGTGTCGTCGTCGTCGTCGTGGTGGGATCGCTCAAAGGTACAGAGTGGGACATGCGCAGTAGAGACATTCTTTCATATTCAATACATACACACACAATGCACTATTGACAGTACACTGTCCCTATCTTTATAATATTAAAGTAAAGTCGAAAAGTGTCGTCGTGGTGAGATCGCTCAACATATTCAATACATACACACACAATGCACTATTGACAGTACACTGTCCCTATCTTTATAATATTAAAGTAAAGTCGAAAAGTGTCGTCGTGGTGAGATCGCTCAAAGATACAGAGTGGGACATGCGCAGTAGAGACATTCTTTCATATTCAATACATACACACACAATGCACTATTGACAGTACACTGTCCCTATCTTTATAATATTAAAGTAAAGTCGGAAAGTGTCGTCGTCGTCGTCGTGGTGGGATCGCTCAAAGGTACAGAATGTGACATGCGCAGTAAAGACATTCTTTCATATTCAATACATACACACACACAATGCACTATTGACAGTACACTGTCCCTATCTTTATAATATTAAAGTTCATTAACATTCTATTACATTGAATGCAACGGGAGAAGCGGCCAACCCCCGTTGCTTGCAACGGGGGGTTTTAACAAGTCAACTGCAAACGCGTAGCAGTTTGCGGAGTGAAACGCAGCAAACGCGAAGCGTTTGGGTTGACTTGTTAAATATATTTTTATTTGAAAAAGTTTTACAAGACCAAAGTTTCTTATTTTTCTCCATCTTTCTTTCACTGCGAGAAATGTAAACCAAAACCCAACATAAGAAATATAATAAAAATTGATTGAAGCTAATTTAAAGTACAAAGAGAGAAATCAATAAAAATTTAAAAATACAAAAAATGAACCTTTATATTAAAAATGAATTTCTGTAAAAAGTTTTATTTCTTAAATACGAAAAAGACTCAGCAATAAAAATGAAATTCATTCCAAAAGTATTTCTAAGGACTTTTCAAGTTTTACACTAAAAAAAAGTTGAAAATTTCAAATTTCGAAACCACGAGTTTAAAAGTTAATTTTTTTAAAGTGGCGCTGTGTGCAATTTTAAATAGTTCATAACGAAAAGCTTGTTCATAACCTACAAGTTAAACGAAATAACCTTTTAGGGCCATTAGTGACCTAATAATGTAATAAAAGTAATGAACGAAACTATCGATAACAATTTTGAAACATTCTGTACAGAAAATATCAAGAATATTCTATACTTCAATTTGAATATGAATAAATCAAGAGGAAAAATAACTTAAATAAATAGAAATATATTCAAGAGGCTGGTTTGCTGCTTTGAAATGATTGATTGAGAGTGTCCAATGTATTATGATTCGAGTGTACCATCCCTAGTGTACTTTAGTTGTATACCACCAATCAAGAAATAAACAGTGCGTGATCATTCATAAAGTACGTTCACAAAGTTCCGAAATAAATGATCAATAAATTCGAGTATAAAGAAAATCTACAAACTTTTTGGAATCACATCTTTGAGAAAGACAAACAAAAGCTATTATTACACAATACGAATACATGATTGGTCAATTTTATTATCGAACAAAACAAAAAATTGCCATGATTAGATAAAGTGGCCAATTTATTATTAATAAAATGTGTATTTTTCTATTAATAATAAAAGGAAATTCAATTTAAATTGATTTGTATAGTAAAAGTTGGCCTCAAAGAAAAAATGATAACCCTTATCTTCTTTTTGTTCATTTTCCCTTATAAGAATTTAACATTTTAAATTATAAATAAAAATGATAAATCATCACACTTTTGAGAAAATGTCAACCAAAAAAATCTTTAGAAAACCATCTATTATCTACAAAATAATACAATAATAAATCAAAAATATATCTTACCTTTTTATTGTTGCGCATGCGTGTTCTTCTTCAATAGTATAAAACGAAGAGCATTATTCACAAGGTAGAAATAGTAGTAGTCGATATAATAATCAAGATTGAGTGCTGAGTAGGTAGAAATAACCGTCCCTATATTCGAAAAGAAAAAAAAACATTTATTAAATCGAAATTAAATTTTAATGAGTAAAATAAATTTTCATTATCTCTTATTTTTGACCTTTTAGTAAAGTTGTCGGACCTCCTATTTTGGTCAAGCAAATAATAATCCATGTTTATTTATTAGTTTACTGGAGAGTAGAAATATATTAACCTTTAATGTGCAAGGAAATGTCGGAGCGTTATAGATTTAAAGTGTCAATTTATAAATAGAAATAAAATAAAGATGGACTATCGATAGTACATTTTAGTTTACGCTACGCTCTGTCACATTTAAATAAGTCTGATCTCTGTTAGCACAAAATAACCAGAATATCATTTTGTAAGCAATTAATTATTGAACAACACACGCACAGCCAAAATAGCCAAGGTGGTGGCGGTGGCTCCCACTTTGACATTTGAACGATTCAACCCAAATCTCATCGCATTTTTCTTTTTAGTCCTCAACTTTCCCTCCCTCACAGACACTCAGTAATCTAAGTAATAATAATTCCAGGCAATTAACTTGAGATATATATTCTTCCTGTGTACAAGTGCTCTTCATTACTAAATTCTACAGGAAATAGAAATAGCCAGATTGAAAAAATAAAAAATAGAATGAAGAGGCGTACATATATAACGTATATTGATACAAACATGATATACGAAAACAACACCGGAAAGTACGTCTAAAGACTAATGAAAGCTAATATAGCAAAGAATCTTTTTATAGTATCCTAATAAAAAATAAAATTAGCAGAGGAAAGAAATATTATGATCTTTGCGTAAAACAGTAACAACAGCAGGATTTGAACGCTAATAGGCAATGACTTGAAAAGTTAAGTAAAATTTACTATAGGCAATAAAAGTTGACTTATTAAAACGATGTTGTCATACATATGTAACGTTGTATATGAACGGGCAGATGTTATTCAAAAATAGATAAAAACAGACATCAACTAACAAACACAGAAAGATTTACGAGCATAAAAACAAATTACGGATCCTTCTAATCTCTTTAAGAAAATTTATCGAGGATGCTAATAATTGGGTTTTTCAAAAGGGCTTTTCACATATGTCGTACTGTTTTGGGTAAAGTCAAATAACACTTGTAAAAATAAAAATCCCTCATTAACATAGGAAAAATCTTTAAACAGAACAAATACATAAAAATGTAGGCAAATTCAGGTAGAATTTATCTTGTTTTTAGATTTTTTTTCTACAGAACATTCTTAAATCCCAGATTCAGTCTTGTTAACAATAATAATAATAATTGTATTTATTATTATTCTTTATTTTGTGTGTGTGTAAATCTCCAACACACAATCAACACTATTGTTTGTAGGAGTAAGTGTAATCCACAAAGGAACTGTTCATATATGAAGTGATTGCCGAAAACAACACAACGCTACAACAAATAAACAGAATTCATTAATTATAAGGTATTATATATATATTTATGATAAGAGGACAAAAAATTCTCGAATAAGCAGAATAACAAGAACACCACCATTCACGAATGTATGGAATAATTTACTGTTAAATCTACTGTTGAGAATAAAATAGTCAAACGAAAAATAGTGAGTAAGTAAGTAATAAAGGCACAGGCAAACAAAAATCCTTTTGTTGTGGATTAACACGAAAATATATACATTTCTTCATCTTCCTCTTGTTAGTAAGCAGAAGAATAAGAAAGGATTCCTTTTTCGTTTCTAGTAGCAGTGGATTCAGACTAATTCTGTCGGGGATTGTTCATATAATACATGATAATAACGATAATTACTCGGGACACGAAATTTTGTCTTCCTTGTTGTCCACTTTCTGTCTCTTGTTAGTTGTAGTCAGAAAAATAATAAATAAACTTGCTAATTTTATTTAGTGTTGTGTGCTCTGTTGTGTTGATCTTGCAAAGAGATAAGCACAAGAAGAAATTAGAGACAAAAACGAATAGTGATGGGAATGTGTGTGTGCAGAATGGTGCAGGAATAAATCTAATACAAAAATTTAGTGGATAAAGTAGATAGGTTTTCAGGAGTAAGTGGAATCCAAAAGGGGACTGTTCATATATGAAGTGATTACCGAAAACTTTTGTCTTTGCCTAGTAGAAAAGAAGAAAATACGAGCATAGAAAAAGAATAAGAAATTCCTCTTAGATTAAGTAAATAGATTGGATAGTTTTTGTGCGTGTGTCTTTTAGTGTTCAAAACAACGAATTTACTCTTCCATGAAAGTTTTATTGAGTAGAAGAGAAAACGAAACAAAAAATTCATTAGATGAATGTAAAAACTGATTAAATAAATTTTCTTTTTGTTTTATTAAAAATTCATAAATTGAAACCTGTTTTATTATGATAATTCCATGTTTGTTCCAACAAAATTATTTATGAAGAACCTGTCAATAGAATTTTCCCCCGAAAGTCTCAAAATTAAATTGCTGGGAAGATTGTGATGAATTCTATTACAAATTGGTTGATAGGGTTTGGTAAGTTAAATATCTGAATTCTTTGTGTTATTAGCCCCAAAACAATCCATAAAATAGATAGAGATAGAATCAGAAATAAATTGAGAAATATTCCCGGGGAATCTTCCCAAATTTCGAATTTGTGAAAAAGATGGCATCTAATCGTTTGAAAATCTCACGAAATCTACGAACTTCAAGAAATGTAAATAAAAATTTTAGATAGCCTTCTACATTTTGGGTAAAAATTACCGAGCCTTTGGTAAATGTTTGAGTCAAAAGCCATTAACCCTTAAAAATTGCAACTCATCCTTAAAGAAGAAAACAACTTTATTAAAAAATAGAGCGGTGCTGCCCACCTAAGATGGGTTGCCATGAGACACAGCATACTAATCAATCCATAGGACAATTGCACACAAAATACAAACAAATGGGTTACAGAATAAAGATTATGCAAAATACAATAGATTTAAAACTATGAGAACATTATGGTATAAACAAGTAGTGTTTTATCACATATAAAAGGCTATTCTTGTGAGTAAATGTGACTACGCAAAATTTGAATAGAGTCTGCCAAGACCATTTCTGCAAGATCAGGCAAACGTTTCTTGTCGAGCTTGAATCGGTTGAAGAACTCAACCATTTCCTTGCTCACGGCACCTCTGGCTCCAAACCAGAGTCCAATGACTTCATATTCACGTACTCCGTAGTGATGATAACGGTGCTTCAAAGATGGAACACAGCTTTCATAGATTTTCTTCTTCTCCGCATCAGCCAGTGCACCAACGTCCTCGTTGGTCTCGAATCGGATGGTGGGGTCAATGATGTAGGCTTTGTTGGTGTTCTTCTCGAAGGCAACTATGTCAGCATATCGTCTCGATAAATCACCATCAATACAGAACACCTCATCCACACAGGTGAATCCTTTCTCGGTCAACATGTCGGCGATTGCATGCTTGAGGGCGTGATGCCGTGCGGTTCGTCTCTTGCTGTTCCATTCACAACTTCCCAGTACATGGGGTAGGGTTTCGTTCACTTTGTTGCATCTGCGACAAAGGCTATTTTGTGAGCTGTAACTGCGAGAGCCAATGACGGCCTTCAGGTTGGCGTAGCCGACGTTGAGCTTGATTGCTTCGGTCCATTCTGACTCTGAAAGACTTTTCTTGCTGACCATAAATTGGTTAGCTTTAGGGAAGACTTCAAAGTGCTTGACACCTATCCCGTGGCTGTCCTTCTTCTTCCATTCATCAGACTCCCTTAACCGTAGATTAATTCGCATAATCCGAGATGTTTCGCCTTCAACATTGAGCTCAGTTTTGCATTTCTCCATCTCGGCCTTGCAATCGTACACCTTTTGGAAAAGAGCATCATCAACGGTGGACAAACGTTTTGAGATGGAGTAGTGTTGCAGGTGCACTTCCCATTCAGTCTTCACAAGACCAAGGCCGCGGAATTTTCTTGGGGCGTAGAACATGGGCGTTGTTGCGTTCCTTTTCAAGCCAATGATTCCGACGACAGTTCCCCTGATGGTTGAGTCTAGATCCTTCAAGAACTTTTTGGGAACTTTGGTCAACGGTGCAGTCTGGAGAGGATAGCACATCATTGGGAGGATGTACTGATTGATGATGTTGAGCTTCTGGTCTTTGTTGAGTAGCGCTGAGTTCTTCAGTTTGGTGAGCTTCTTTGTCATTTCGAAGAGAATCTGCACACTGTCGAAGATAAGTTCACTGTTGAAGTTGCAACCGAGATGCTTGATGGTTGTTCCTTCGTCGATGCACTTGATTTGTGTTCCATCGGAAAGTGTCAGCTGGCCCGGGACGAGTTTGCCTTTCTTTATGTGAATAGCGGCACTCTTGAGAGGATTAACTCGAAGACCGATCATATCGAAGTGGCTTCTAGCTGCTTCTACAATCCTCGATGCGCCATTCACCGAACTGGAGAAGATTGCATTGTCGTCGGCAAAACCAGCCATGACAAGTGAGTCGTGCTCACTGTCCAATTTGAAGCCATGTGCATTCGCAAAGTCGGATTCGCAGACATCCTGGTAGACAAATGTGGAGGCGATGTTGTAGAGCAATGGTGAGAGAGGACCCCCTTGCGGAACTGATTTCGCAATTTTGATTGGGTTCGACCGGTGCTTCATAGTTTATCCTAGTTTATCCTTCATAGTAATCCTAAATTTTATATTTTGTGAACTTCAAGTATTGAAATTTAATAAAATAATTAAAACCTATATAAATTTTTTTTAAACAATTTGACAAAAGTTCATCATTTATCATATAAATCATCGTGCAATCAATTAAAAACCAAAATTAAAATCAATTAAAACAGCACAAAAAACTGTACATGTCCCCTTTCCATAATCTTATTCATCATCATCAGAATCAGTAGGATCATGTAGTTAGTTCATGCAATTACAAAGTAACTAAATTAAATAGTACATTCTCGCTCTCTCCCCTCATTAAAGGCCCCGGCCCATTAACCATAAATCGAGTGTGTGTCACAGGCTCATAAATCACAGACGCTAGACGCTCATTCACTTCATTCATTGAATTCATTCTGAACAGTCAAGAATCAGACTTAATGAATCCGGTGCAATTTGGCCAAGATCATTTAAAACAGGATGTTTCAAATTAAAGATTCTATTATAAATACTTAATTTCTACCCTTAAATTCAGTTCACCTAATACCCAAAAGAACGACATCTGTGAACATGTCACATACAAAATAGAATCCATTATTATTATTGCGTGGTGTGTAATTTTATGGGCATTGAGTCAAATGTTCATTAATCTAACCCCCTCACTCTCAAAGACATTAGTTAGAAGAAGAAAAAGACTATTAAATCAGTACATTTTACAAGGCGAGGCATTTTAACATGCAACACAATCGATTGTGATTCGATAGTGAAATGCACCTATTTAAGTGGAGATTCGATACTGAATCGATAGTTTCGTCCTTCGTTTAACCACCCAATATCACTTTATATATGAATGTACAAATTTCCCCGCATGTGTAATTAGTGGGACAATTAATTTTGTTATCTTTCATTTTGTGTATGGTGTAATCATCGAACATCATCATGATTCAAACGAAAAGATAATTAACCCAAAGAATGGAAAATTGTTCTTGTTTTTTGGTCAATTTGAAACACACAACCAAATTAAAACGAAGGAAATTTTGGGGGGTTCGGGGGCTGGGTAATAAACGAGGGAATGATTTAAATTTTAATGTTCAATTTGTTAATGTATTAAGATTTTGTATGATTTGGTATTACTGAGTTTTTTTTAATTATAAAGGGTCTTTCATATATGACGTAACCTTTTAAAAAATTACAGTTATTTTGTTAAAAATTAACCATTTTGTTTATAATAAAACAAAGAATCCTACTAAATATTCTTCACACAGAATTCTCCAGAATTACTCTACACGCTTGTCAAGGAAAAACGTAAAAAAGAGTAACAAGCTCTCAAGCTCTCTCATACAGAATCACAGAATCGAAAGCACAGTAAAGGAAAAAATTGTGATGGCATCAGCAGTAAAATTCGCCCACTGAATTGTGTGAATAAATAAATCTACACAATCCATAAAGAGCGTTACTTACTGAAAAAGCATTTGTGACAGTAGAGGTGCAAAAGATTTAATGATTCTACTATTGGTAATGCTTTTTATGGGCGCTACCGCCCCCCTAAATGTACTATACGATTCTAGATTTAGAATGAACAATGTTCACTCACCCCTCATTCAGTCTGCTCACATATCACACAATTAAAATTCATGAATTCGTCAGCATGTAGTGAGCCTTCGACAGACTCACTCAGTAGTGAGTCACTACTGCCATGACATACTGATCGAGTGATTGTGAGGGAGTCAGAAGAGTAAGAGTGACGAGGACTGGCAAAAAAGCTTAACCCAAAAAAGCTTAGCTAAGCAGAAATGTTTAGCATCTGCCGTGAAATACTAAAAGTGAAGACAAATTCAATGACACATGCAAAGGGAAGGAACAAATAAAAATGCTTCAATGCCTTTGCCACTTTGTAGCATGGCGTTTGGTTAATCGGTTTATGAAATTTTGAAATTTTAAATTATGTTAATTGGAACGGCATGAAAAAAAGTTGACATTTTCAAAATGTTTTAATCCTCTCAAAAACGGCAATTTTTTTAAATAAAGTAAAGAGTGATTAAAACCCCGAAACAAAAGATTAACTGTAAAATTATGCAGATTTGGAAAAAGTGTCACATTTTATAAAAATTAACCCTTTCAGTACCATAAGTTTCATAATTATGTAACCTCAAACAGAGACTCAACGGGTTAAAAGAACATATTTTTAAAAAATGATTTTGTCAAAATATATTTTGAAATTCGCAATATTTTCAATTTTATTATATTATAGAATATAAAATTCCTAAAAGGTGAAATTCCAAATTTCCTGATTTTCATATATTGGTTTAATGTTATTGGAAATAAAAAAATCTTATTAAAAACTTTCAAAATGTGTTCAAATATCAAAATATGTCCAAAGATCAAACTTTGGACACTTTTAGACAAAATTAACCCTTTCAACCTCATACTGAAATTTCATCCTTTACAGTAAGAGAAGATGGGACTGAACGTGTTAACTTGATAAAAATAAGAAAACAAATATACGCAGATCAAATTTCCTGTTTTCCCCAAAATACGAATTTTGAAACACAAAACTTTATTTCTTATCTAACATTTTTTTTCTTATTTAATATATTCACACTACGAAAAAGTTAACCTTCCACACGAATTTGTTATTATTATTACAATATATTCTTGTATCCAGAATATTCTCGTTTCTAAACAAGAATATTATGCAAGAATGTTTGAATAATAAGAAATGTGAGATGCATTATTACATAACATTATTAGGAATTATATATAGAATAGTGATTCCGGTGCAGGTGTATAGTTACGTAAGATTTTTACGAAAGAAATGTCGAACTATTTCGTATAAAAAACGAACATTATGATTCAATTAAAATGCATTACGACAGTTGTACCTTTGGTAGTGCTTTTTTGTGGGTAAAAAAACTTGTACTAGGTATGTGAATTGCCCCGCCAAGCCCCGAAAACATAGCAACAACATAACAACAGCAACTAACGTTTACGAAACGAAACCTTAGAAATTATTAAATGAAAGAACCCAACACAAAAAAATACACCAACATGTAAAAATGAATGAGAATATTTACCGGAAACTCTTTTGTTTGAAGAATATTTGTAGAATATTTGTATTTTTAAGAAGAATTTTGAGACACTAAAAACGGAGAACAAAATCACAAACACAAACACAAAAGTAAAATTTTCTAATGAATTCTACTGAAATGAATGTCCAAAATGTTTCTAAATCACATTTATATTTTCAAAGAAAGTTTTTTACACACAATCTAAAATATTTCAAGGAAATTTCTCTTAATCTGATAGTAGCATCCACTATCTATTGTATCACAAATATAAACACGAGTCATTTCTAGTAGTTATACGTTAAAAAACAGTTTTGAGCAGCAGAAAGAAAAACAGACAGACAGTTAGTAGACAAGTGAGAGAGAAATAATTTTGTAAACAAACGTACTCGTGCTGCCATCTAGGGGGAGAAAATGTAAACAAACACACAAACGGTACGTCCTTTGTGACGGGGCGCAAAGTGAGTGTTAAACTAGCTGCGTATTCAGAAGATTGGTGTTTGTGGGTAGTGCTACCCTTTATGGGGTTATTCATATACTGTACGCACTGTTGTTTCGTTGTTTTAGAATAAGAGATTGGGCGGTGTAGCCCTCGATTGGTGGGCGAAAATAAGTAGTGCCACTGCGTGCAACGTGTTTTGATCGTTCTTTTCGCTGCAGCAGCTCCGCGTGTTCACATCGGTGCTCGGAATTTGACAATTTTGGGCTCGTTTTTCGGTGTTTTTGTTTACTTTTTTCTGTGTCTGTGCTCACGTGATTACATCTAACAGCTGATCATCGTAATCTCATCTACACCGCATCAACATGCCACAGAACGAGCATATCGAGCTGCATCAGAAGCGCTTCGGCCGTCGGCTCGATTATGAGGAACGAAAGCGCAAGAAGGAGGCTCGTAAGGTCCGCGAGGTATCCCAGAAGGCCCACAAGCTGAGGGGTATCAAGGCCAAACTGTACAATCGACAGCGCTTCACCGAGAAGGTGCAGATGAAGAAGACCCTCAAGGCTCACGAGGAGAAAAAGTCAAAGAAACAGGATACCCCGGTGGGCGATGGCACCGCTATGCCCCACTATCTGCTGGATCGTGAGAATCAGTCCCGGGCTAAGGTACTGAGTAATATGATCAAACAGAAGCGGAAGGAAAAGGCTGGCAAATGGGAGGTACCGATTCCGAAGGTTAAGGCTGTGTCCGATTTTGAGGTGTTCAAGTAAGTTTAAAGAATATTCTGTAATTTGAAGACTAATTCTCCTATTTCCCCTTAGATCGATCGAAACGGGCAAACGTAGGAAGAAGTCCTGGAAGCGTATGGTGACCAAAGTGTGCTTCGTAGGCGATGCCTTCACCCGTAAACCACCCAAATTTGAACGATTCATCCGACCAATGGCACTCCGTTTCAAGACCGCTCACGTTGTCCATCCCGAACTGCAGGCCACCTTCCATCTGCCCATCATTGGTGTGAAGAAGAATCCGTCCAGTCCAATGTACACCTCACTGGGCGTCATCACAAAGGGCACCGTGATTGAGGTGAATGTCTCGGAACTGGGTTTGGTCACTCAGAGTGGTAAGGTCGTGTGGGGCAAGTACGCTCAGGTGACCAACAATCCGGAGAATGATGGCTGTATTAATGCGGTACTTATTGTGTAAATGTTTTATGTAATTAATATTGTTTTTTTCTCTCCTTTTCCTTTACAAAATAAATTTACGAGCCTCTTTTCTATAAAATGCTGCTGTTGCACTTGATTTGAATTTTTTTTCCTTTCCGAGGCTTGTATAAAGCAATTGAGGAAAGCAATCTTTTTGCACCGGATTTTCAAAAAAGAGCGTAAAGGGCCAATTTGTTCTGAATTTAGTCTGAAATGCAACGCAATTTGTACACAACAGAACAACAACATTTTCTTGGTATTTCTAAAGTATCACTTGTATTTCCATAAAGAGCGACTTTTGTTTATAAATCGGATATATCACTGGCATTTGTTTGTGTGTATGGGTTCTCTACTAACAAACGAATCTTTGTTGTTTCTGGCGTTCAACATATTCAACGTGATTCTGTACATCCAAGAGCTCACTTAAGTGCACAATCTGGTGGGGAACTCTGCATCGATCGTCTGATTTTTTAAAAATGTTAATTGATTCTTCGTCATTCCGTGGTTTGCCTAGGCAAATCAGGAGAAAAATAATCAATTTTATAATTCTTTCTTTTGCCTAGGCAGTCTAAAGATTGACTAGACATTGTCCAAATTGTACTTGATTTGAACTTTTCAATTTCCTGTTGTGCCAGTCTGCAATTACTGGTGCAATACCATGAGCACAAAATTGCTAATTGTCCAATTACGTGCCAATACCTTTACGCTAGTTCGTTCAATTATATATCGCAACGAACAGATTTATTAGTACAGAATATATAAATCTTTTTTTGTTTAGTCTATGACCCAATGCAATGCAATTCGCAATTCGTGTGTTCGATCTGGTGCAACATGCAACTTTTCTTGGTATTTCTGTGAGTTCTGTTTTGTTTCACAATTCAAGAACATTCATAATAAAGACGCTGTTTGTTTCATCATTATGTGAATCGGATATATCACCGGAATTTGATGTTTTTTGTGGGGATTTTAACAAACTTGAGTCTTTGTTTCTGGTTTGCTTCAACGGATTGGATATTATTTTTAACACACTCAAGTGCATTTTTGGTGTAGAATCGTGATTGGATTGGGTTTTTCAAACTTCAATTATTTTTTGTTAGAATGATATAAACATTCTAGAACATTTACATTAATATTTTTCAAAAACAGAAATCTTGAAATCAGAAAAATCACGAGTCTTACGATTTGCAAAGTTATTTTCCATACTACGACTTACATCTTGTGACACATTTACTTCATATCGTATTAATTACTGATAAAAATGTCATTTCCGATAGAAACAAATACATATTCGAAACATTCGAAATCCTATATATCAAAAAACAAAATACTATTGGTAAACAAATACTAAATGTTGTTGACAAATCTTGAATATCACAAAATGTACAATCTTCAATATCATCAAATCAAGAAATCCATCATTTTGATTTAATAAAAAAAAGAAATTAAAGAAAAAATGCTAAAAACAATAGGGAGGGCCGACATCTCTATTAGCGCCAATGCGGACTTTTCTGCAAGCAGGCTTGTTGAGACTCGTTTCGATTTTTAGTATTGATTTGTGTAGAAAGTATATAGACAAAGCCTCGTACTGAATATTACCGAACTCTTTGTGGCATAATTCTTTTTGTTTCGCATTCTACTATCATTTATTCGTAATTTTCATCAACTGAACATAATTTAAGGGCTACTAGGATAATAGATAATCAAGTTCTAAAAATTATTGTCAAACAGGCATGTTCATAGATGACGTACCGCCATATGTTTACTTTCTTGCCTTCACGTGGTCAGCCAGTGCCTTTAACAGTGAGTGTTTCTGCCCTTCAATTTGTAAACAAATAGAAACATTTTACTGAAGCTATGTCAGCAAACATTAAACCGAGGAAAAGTAATGCTAACTGCAGCGTAATTGGATGCAATCTCACTTACCAAAATTCGAATGACATACTTCCTAAAGTGACTTTTCACCGTTTCCCTGCTTTGGATATCAAGAGAAGACAAGAATGGGTGCGTTTTGCTAAGCGAATTAATGCTGATGGCACAGACTGGCAACCAACAAAATATTCTCTTATTTGTTCGCGACATTTTGTTGGAAATAAGCCTGTGAATGAGAAGGTTCACGTCGATTATGTACCATCTCTTTATCCGATAACTACAAATTCAAATCGACCTCGACCTATGATTACTCGTAAAGTTCCAAATGACAACTCTCGATTTGAAAGGTAAGAAAACATGCTTTGATTAATAATATAATTTCACACACTATTTTACTTATCGATTAGGTCACGAAGACGCGCCATGCAAAACAGTCAAGTAAACAAACTATCGAATTTTAATAATATTACTGATGATATCGATATGATCGAATTACCACCGTTGCCGGCTTCACCGCCACCAAAGTTTTGTGAAATAGCTTGCCAAACCGACGAATCGCCGATTGATTTCGCAAATGGTCCAAAAGGACGAATGTACTTTTTTATTAGTAATGATAACGGACATGAGGCATCAACTCAAGTTCAACATGATGCAGAAGTTGATCAAGTTGAACGAGCAGTTGGCAATGATTACGAGGTTCCAAGTTTTTTTGGCTACTCAAGCATTGAACAACAAGAAGACAAAGAAGCCAAACTTGAACATCTAACTACGGTTAATTCGGACATATTTCTTGGTTTTGTGGATGCTTTGAATGAGAGTGGTTATAGGCCTCGGTCCAATCGAGTAGAAGACTTTCTGTTACTTTTTTTTATCAAATTGAAACACGATATATCTTTTCGTGCATTGGCTGTGTTTTTCAGTATGAAACTAAGCACAGTTAAAGACAACTTTTATCACATACTGAATCGCCTATTTTTAGCCACTCCATCGATCATAAATTGGCCAACCTCAGAAGAAGTCAAGCTTACTTTACCCGATTGCTTTCGAGCTGATTATTCAAATTGTAGAGCCATCATTGACTGTTTCGAAGTGAAATGCGACAAACCGAAGAGTATAAAAAAAGCAAATGCGTTATACAGCAGCTACAAAAGTGCCCATACCATCAAAGTTCTGATTGCTGTTACACCAAATGGACAAATCTCATTCCTGTCTGAAGCATACGGTGGTCGAACATCTGACGGACTTATAACCAACATGTCAGGACTTTTGGACCTTTTATCTCCTGGTGACCTCATCCTCGCGGATAAAGGATTTCCGGTGATCGATATCCAAGAAGTTATAACTGCAATACCACCACGGAAAGATAGAAAACAATATCAATTCTCACCGAAACAGTTGAGCGAAACTGAGAAGATCGCTTCAAAACGTATACATGTCGAGCGTGTGATACAACGAGTCAAAACATTTGATATATTGGCGAATCGATTGCATCATACTATGCTGCCTCATATAAATAAGATTGTACACATCTGCGCGGTTTTGGTTAACCTTCAATCAAAAATAATTCGATCCAAACCCAATCAAACAGAAGACCTTGAAGATGAAGGTGCCTTTAAACTTGAAGAGGCCCAATTTGATGAGTCCGACATTGAGCTACTGGATCAATGTTTGTTTAGAGATAAAGTCACAGAAGATAAAGATAATACAAACTCAAGAGACTTGAAAGTGTTACATATTATTTAATGTATGTTTATTCTTTAATATATAATTGACTAGCTATCTAAACATTGATTGTAAACCAAAATAAAACTCATTTGTTTCTGTTTTTCTCTCGAATTTTGAATATATCGATGTAAGGGGAGTCCAAATGCATCCAACGGCGCCTGGTGATGGCATCTATGTCGACGTGGTTTACTTTGGCCGTATATTCCTTGGCTTCAACGATGCCACCCACAACCGGTTGCCCCTTTGGATCCATTTTCTTTGAACCTTGTCCCCAAATTTGTTGTTCAGTGGTGCAGGACACAGCTTTTTCATTGTTGACATACAAAATAGTGGCCTTTGTATGCTTGCAACTACCAACAATCCCAACCATACATGTACAAAATGCTTTCGTTATTGTTCGGTTTTGATCGAGCTAGGGAAAAATACATTAAAAAACAAATAGACATTTCACAAATCAATATTACATCGAGTCTGACCATATGATGTTTTTTGCCGAGATTAGACAGAGATTTCATCTGCGGCCAGCACTTGCTAATGATCTTGATCTTCGAGTCCTTTGATCTGAACTCCTTGACGGTGTCCACTTTAACTGTGGCAATGTCTAGACCGATCGACTTTGCTTTACTTTGAAAATGATGTTCTTCTTTACTGTTAATAGAAGCAAAGCCGCATTGAATGACTATTTCAAATTGGCTGTCATCTCCTGTCACTCGGTGGACAATTCCTTCAATTGTTTGAGAAGAAATGTCCTCATCGTCATAGGTCGGTGTTGGTTCGATGGATCCAGCGGTGGTTAGATTGTCGTAGTTCTTGATGGCTTCCAGTCTAGTGGTGACGAGCTCGGTGATAATTTTAGAAAGTTCATTCTTGCGAAGACGTCCACGGATAGTCAACTTGAGTGTCTTTTTAATGTCATTAAGCATCGCAACAGTATACTTCGAGCTATTTTGAAGGAAATCTTCGATAATTTTGATTTCGCCATCGATCGACAGAAGCTCAGGTAGTGAAGCCATTGACAAGCCGTAAACACGAGAGAAAAGGCGCGAAACACTGAAGCAGTGCACTTTAGTCTGCATGCTTGTCAACACTAGCGCCAAGTGCGGCATAATACGCAGAACAATGTCGATACTAGCGCCAAATGCGGCATAATACGCGGATTTGTTGGGAATAGCAGTTTGCACGTGACATCCGCTAGGATCGCTACGATCGCCGTCTGAGCCTATTAACCCAACCACAAATTGAGCCATAAAACAAAGGCAAATCTAAAAATAGAGCACAAAATCTTTATTGTCCTGCAATTAAGGCTAACTAAACTGTACTATACCATTCTGACAGGAACAAACAAACAAAAGAAGCAATTCTATTCTTTGTATACTAATAAAATTCGAATACTAATGAGCGTTCGAAATTTATGGCCGATGCGGCTTGTGCGGCAATTAAGTCATTTAGAGTTTCTGTGGCATATGGTAAACATACCATAAATAAAACTGTCCATAAGATTGTGTTAATCTGCAAGACAAATATAATGTCTGACTGACTGCATTAAGATTAATGATTTTATTATTGTGGTGTGTGGTCCGTCCGTATAGTACGTATGTTAATAAAATACTATGCTAAATGAAGATTGATGATGCTGGAATAATACACGGTAAACTATTTCAATTTCAAACCAAATAAAATTTATTTTAAGAGAAATTAAAAAAATTTTAAATTCAACAAATTAACTGAAAGTAATCAAATGCTAAACAGAAGGAAATATTGATGAGCAAAATTTTCTATTTATAGATTCAAGGATATTTTGCATCCGTAAATAGTTTCCTTATTAACTTTTCTTCCCTCTCGATCTGTTAATTAATTAATCAGAAAGCATAATTGATTATTACCTTCAAATATCGTTGATTTATCTTAATAATTTTTTATTTATTTGGAAAAAAACATTCCGTCTATGATCGACCCCTTCTCTCTAATAAATTGAATCAAATTCTTCCATTTGCACCAAATTTTTATTCTATTTTCCTATTTTTAAAATTAAATTAAATTCTATTATAAACAACCTACGCACAGAGAGTTTCACTTTAATTTCTACGATAAGAATTTAAAATCGTATATAAGTATAAGAGGAAAATAAATATATATAAAATACAATTTAATAGGGAAATCGAGTTGAGTGAAATATTGCGTGGAAAAGTACTCGGTATTAAAATTATTTGTTGGGCGGGTGTGCACTGCTGCCCTAACATATTGACGGAAATCATGCTTAAATGCACTGTCAAAGGTACGGATGAAGCTCTACTGTTGACAGTGCTTTTTAAATCAACTGCCCTCCACCGGATGTAATACCTATACTCGAATAAATAATACATGTCTAATGTTTAAAGCGAATGTGAAGTGTCAATCGTGACGGTGACATTTAAATGTGAATTTAACAATTCAACTCAACTGTCAGAATATATATTCTTTAATTCATTATAAAATTATTTAAAAATCTTTTATTATTAAACATTCCTGTAAGCCAAAATATATTTATTTAATAAATGTCAATTATCCTTCAATTTTTTATTACTTACAATAAATCACAAAATTTAATATAATAAATATTTAATAAATCTTTTGGGGATTTGGCTAGAAAAAGTTTGTTTGATCATTTCTTGGGATATAAAAATCTAATCTAAAAATAGAAATACATTTGATTGAAAGGAAAATTACCCGTAATACAAATTTTGAAATCGAGTAATGAAAATCGTTTTAATAAAAATTCCAAGAAATTGATTTTCTATTTTGAAATTTGATGTCAGGAATAGAAATAATCTAAAGAATATTAAATTCCCTTTGGACTAATTTTGAACAAAATTAGAATTTTGATTGAAGTTTTGAAGTATTTTATTTTGAAATTAGCAATCTATTCAAATTTTAAACAAATTTGAATAACCAAAATGAAAGAAAGAAAGAATGAAAGAGAGGAAGCAGCTGTGGATGGGAAAATTTCCCTTTGACAGGCAGCAGCCGAAAAAATTTCCATTTAATTTTGAATTTTCTAAAAAAAATCTAATCGAAATTGGCTTTCTTTCTTAACTTTCTTTTAAGTTCATAAATTATTTAGTGGTAAGAATTTTCCTATAATTAACAAAAATGAGTAGACATTAAGAAAATTCAGATTTCTGTGATTAATTCTTTGAAGAAGTTAATTTAAAATTCAAAATATTTAATATTTTCGGTTATTAGGCGGTGCATTTGTGAGTATACGTCATTTGTGGATATTAAATTTCAAAAATAAATATCAAATATCTATTGATGATTATTAATTTGGAAAACTAATTTCGAAACTAATTTCGAAACTAATTTCCAATGAATTTCGTCTCTTGAACTTTTCACTTTACTTGGCAATTTCTCCCAGCCAACTAATTAACCTGCCTAGTATGTTGTGTTGTTGTTGTTGTATAATCACAAAATTCTTGTTAAATTTGATTTTGTAAACATAACAGAAAAGGACTTGAGGGACGAACGAGCGCATCCAATCCAATTAATTGGAACAACTTTATAGTAGAAACCCTAATTGAGAGTAATGTTTCGGGTTTTGGGAAATGTTGCATGAGCGTAGTTGAGTAGAAATTGTACGTTTAATAGTAAATTTGAATCTCTAACTGTTTTAATGCTTTTCAGTTTCCTACTTTCGAGAATGCTATTTTTCTTTTTTGAATATATATTTGAAGTGAAGCTGCGTTGTCAAGTCTAGTACACATTCCGAATGCTAATTACATTCAACACAACCAAATGTAATTCCGTTCACTGTGCACTCGAACTAATTGGGCGCAATCTTTTTGTTTTTCTGTTCATTCAAAACCTCAATACTATTTCATTACTATTCTGTAGTAACAATGAGAGTTACCTTATGAATTGTGAAGAATAAAATGTAATAAAATAAAATTTTTGTTAATTAATTCGGAATTACAAAGTTTGTGGCGGTGGTTCTGTTTGTTTTGCTTTTGCAGTTGCTAGGATATGAATTGAATGTTCTGTATTTAATTATTTAATTAAAAGCAAAAATATTTATTCAATTTAATATATATGTTAGCGTCAAAGTCCGATGGCTGGCAAAGTCGGGAAATGCCGCGGCAAAGTCCGAAGTCAGGTTTTTAAAAACAAATTGAATAACATTGCCGCGGCAATGTTGGATAATGCCGCGGCTAAGTACACTATGCCGGAATTCTGTCCGGCAAACCCCATTTTTTGACTAAAATGAATTGCTAAAAATAATTAATTAGCCGTTTTCATAAGATAACTAATTAGAAAATTAATAATAATGCATTAATAGCAATGAATTATAACTTACACAAATAAAACAAATGGAAATTTCAAGAAACCCAAACAAAATATGTTTTCCATTATTTTCCTTATTTGCAATTAATAAAGACATCAGGCTACTTTTTTCTTTGGTAAATGAATTCATACAATAAATTTGTTCTTTACATAGTTTTTTGAAGATTTTTAATGACTATCTTAAAAAATCCATTAATAATCAATTAGAAAACAACTATGCCGAAATGAATTTAGGCATTTCTGACTTTGCCGCGGCATTTTCAAGAACTGCCGCGCCATAGTTCTCTCAAATTATTTTCATATCTGACTTCGGACTTGGCCGCGGCATTTTCCGAAAATGCCGGGCGTTCGGACTTTG